>JAENPR010001028.1:0-232040 GCA_018135685.1 Themeda triandra | reverse complement strand
TGAACTGCACCGCCGGTCATGGTGGAGGGTCTATGGGGCCTTGTTGTCCATAACCATGAAAGTGGAAGTGATTGGGATCAAATCCATCATCATGGGGTGGCTGATCTTCATCCTGAGGTGCACCCCCTAACATGTTGGATTGCAGGACTTCGCATTGCACACACCAACTGTTGGATTCAAAGTTGGTGCCCTCGCAAACACAAAAAACCGGGATATCCTCCGAGCCGGACACCCTAACCGACAACAACGGCTCTAGAGAGATGGTATAAATCCTTTCCCAAATGAGTAGTTGTCCAAAGGAAGAAACAGCTTTTTTCCAAAAGTGGCTGGTCCAAAGATCAAGATTCAAACCTAGAAGCATTAACCGAGACCTCATGTGTCATTACCGCTAGCCGGTTGTTCCAAGCTCTGTTATGAGCAAGTGAAGTAGATGTCTGTCACCATTGGCCATTGGCTGAGACCTTCTTGAATCAACATATCCCTTTCAAAGATAAAAACTCGAATCAACATAAGCCCGACCAAAGGGACAAGGCTGAATAGAAAGGAATGGGATGTTACGCGATTAAGGTAGCCCTCAATTGCATCTGATTGCCATGAAGTTGGCCGAGTCCTTGTGGCGCTAGGAGAAAGTTGGCGATGGCGAGGTTCTGATTCCTTTCAGCGACATGCCCCGTACACGGTTTTTGGCTCACTTATAATATGTGTGATATTTTCTATATATTAAATAAATATAAATAATATATATGGCCAATTCTATATCAATAAGAAATGAGTAAACAAGGAAAATGGTATTGACTATGAGGTACCGTATACTCACATGAAACATGGCCGGCCGACATATCATTTGAAGGCCACATGTGAAAATCAAATACCTTATTATTGATTAACTAAAAGTACCAATTATTTTTCATGTCACAAAGAAAATGACGTGGTGATTATTGGAAAGAAGAAGAGAAAGAAAAGTAAAGAAAAGGGAAGGAGGACATGTACGTATATATACGTATGCATGAGCATGATTAGGCCTTGACAAACATATATACCTTGGCAAATCCCAAAAAGAAGTAAGTCTATATATGTGCTCGTATATATATGTATGTACGTGATTGCACATATACATGGACTAATCAATATGCATGGTCGATCCATGCAACGTGTGTTGTGCGTGTGGTACATACCACCCACCTAACTATGGCTGCACGTACAGCGTGTGAGCGTGTATATCCATCGTCTACGGTTGTAACAGGCAGGAAATAAATCATTTCCTATTTCGTGGATTAAACACCGTGACAATCAAAAAATATATATACGTAAAATGGCTTACGGGCTGGGCAAGGAAGCTCCCATCCGCGCGTCACATATTCAAACTAATTCAAACGCCGGTCAGTTCCAGGCCGAGTCAATGAAGGCAACTTCCCTGATCACGCCTCCCGCGCGCCGGCCTCATTAGCGTTTGGAAATTCAAATAAGAAGAGCGCTAATCTTGGCAACCACTCCCGCCACTACAGACCGGGACGCGAATTCAAAACACACGAACCGCATGCTGCTTTGCTCTATAAATAGCGAAACACATCCATCGTTCAGAGACCCCCGCTCCATATCGCATACTGCCGCCAGGCTGCCTCCACGCATCGCTGAAGCAAACAACCGCAAGGCTGCTGCATCGCCGCTCGCCCACAAAACGCCGTCGAGTCGCCGGAGTGCCCAGCAGTGCTGCCGAGGCTGCCTCTCTGCTGCCTCTTCGCCGGAAGCCAGGAGTCCACGCCGCCGTCACTGCACGCCGGAGTTCCTGTGAAGGTGAGATCAGAGCCTCATGGCGCTCTGCCCTTCCCTCCTATCTTCTCCCGCTCCCTTCATCTCCACGGCTCCACGGCGTCGGCAACAACATCTTCATCAACACCATGATCAAGGCCTCATGTGTAGCTTCACTCTCTTGAGTTAGTTGCCATGAGATGTTTCAAGGCCCCATGCCAGATTTGTCTTGCAAACTGGACAGGGAAGAGCCTTGTTCTTATGAACAAGAGCTATGCTCGTCATCGTCTCCATGTTCAAGGCCTCATATGTGGCTTGGCTCCATCGAGCAAGTTCCCATGAGATGTCTCAAGGCCCCATGCCGGATTTGTCTTGCAAACCGGACAGGGAAGAGCATTGTTCGTCGGAACAAGAGCTAAAACTACCAACATGTCAAGAAGAGTTCCTCGCTGCACTCGATCGTGCATGGTTCAAATCAACATGCCGAATCCTTGCACTTAGTTGCATGGAGAACACAAATCCATGCCAAAGTGCTGCCCAAAAATAGTCATATATGACATATACGCAGTTAGCGTTTCTGTCATATAAGTAGCTAACCAACATGTGCTTGTATCAGTTATGTTGAACCTTCATCATCAATTAGCTAACTAGCGGTTGCATGTATATGTGTATACTGAATCAGCCATGTATATAAACTTACTAGCTATTATGTGCTCATGTATCTGTATGGAGTCATCCATGCATTGCATATCCAAAACTTGAATGTGTATATATCCATCATGTACATATATCTGTTTATCTAGCCAAGATAAGTAAAGGCTAAAAATTGTATAACTGTCGTTGCATGCTAGCCATGAGACCTCGGTTCCAAAAATAGTGAAAATCCTCTGTTTGGGCATGCAAGGTCCCTGCTGGATTCATAAATCTTGTATATGTGTCTACGTCTTGCATATACATAGGCGAAATCACGATGCATATTCTTATTCAACATAAATCATGTAGTAATAAAATTAGATGGTGACTTTGCGGTTATTATCTTCGCCAAGATTAGATGATAAAATAATATCCTCCTCATGTGTTTAGGTGACCTTCATAAACCTATGCCCTGCCAAATTATAAAATGGACTAAACAAAATTAGTCCCATCATGCCAAATTGTCATGCCATAACCCATAATGCTAATCTATTGGCTACGGCACCACCATAATAAAATAAAATATACAAAACACATCAATACAATGCCTTCTAAAAAGTCTCATATACACTTCATGCAGCCCCCTCCATGTGCTATATGCAGTCCAGCTAACTTAGATCTTGCACCTTCGTTGGACAGCACTCATAAAAGGCCATGTCTAGCTGATAAATTAAATCAAATCAAATCAAATTCAATAGCTCCATATATACAAATCCATGGTCATATATACTATGTCATAAGCATATATACATGATAAGCTAAATTAATTGCATACGCCGTGGTCAAACCCAACCTAGTACAATATTCAAAGCTTAGCAAGACATAAACACTTTGCTCCATGCTTAAATTAAACCCCTGCACCATATGCTGGGTGCCCTCCCTATATATCAAAATATAGGTTCCAGAAAATATATCAAAATATGTCAAATTATATGATCTTCATGATCCAAATCAACCATGTCAAAATCTCCATAGTAAATCACATGTATATACTTAGTCGCACTCCATATAGTGCGTCAATCAAATACATATATAACTCTGCCAAGAGACCCAAGCAAGCTAGCTGTGCATCACTCATATCTACGAGAAGTGTGCATTAGCTTATCAGAAACAAACTTATGTCATGGTCATCACGTCCAAATCTATACCCAGCATGCATATGCATCCATCTACGACTACAAGACATTTAGGATTATTGTTTTCCTTTTTGTAGTTTGTAGTAGGAGCCATATGATGTAATCTTCATTTTCCATGTAGTCATGTTGGAACTCTTAATCGGGGTTTTCTCCTTGAAGATGTAATTAACATAATTTTTATGAAAATATAAGAATTATGGAAGTATGGACTCGCAATACCTGTTCTTTTATATTATCCCATTTAAATTTATATTTGTCTCTGCTGACGCGGAGGCGGGTCATTAGCCGCCCGTTTCCCCGCCATCGATTCTCGCACGCCCAAAGGGACCTACTTCTCCCCTCATCTTTGAGTTCCAACATGATTGCATCATATGGCTTTGACCTGAAATGTCAAATGAAACTATACTATATGCATATATATTTACAATCAAGAAAACTCATATATGGTTTTCTTATATGAAGGAATGGCTGGACGTGTGCAAGAGTTCGTCACCATCCGCATCGGTTCCCTTTGGGTCGATGTGCCCATGGGTCCCGCTCAAGTCTCCAACAGCGCAAACTCGCTCAACACCACAGCTGCATCTCCTGCTGTGGTCACTCAAGACCAAGAGGTCAACTCCACACCTCCAGAGGGCTTCACTCCTGTCCTGTCCAAGGCTGCCAAGCGGAGGGCACGAAGGGTTGCTGCCAAAGCAAGGATGGCAGCCTCCAACGAACATGCTGCTAGCTGGCGCAAGGCCGTGCCTACCAGCTCGGTAGCTCCTAGCTCTTCCAAGCCCAAGGGGGTCAAGCCTTCAAGCTCCAAGGTGGCGCCAAGTTTCCGCCCCACCACGCTAGGGGAATGGCCTGTTTGTGCCAAAAAGGCACCATCTCCCAAGCCGACTTCGCCAAGTATGTCCTCAACATCAATCCCAAAGATAAAGGGGGCGATGCCATCGTCTGCCACTCCTACCCCAAGCATATTGGGGGCATCACCAATGAAGACTGCTCCAACCACAACTTTCCCACCTCCAAGTAGGGGGATAGTGCTGCGGGATTCTCCTCAGAACCCACAACCCTGCAACAAGAAAGCAACTTTTATTAGCAAAGGGAAAGCCGTGGTGACAGAAAATAATTCATCATCCAAGCCCGATGACAACCCCTCTCACTCCATGGACCAAGAAAAGATGTTCATGGTCAAGTGGAAATGAAATCCTGGTCACAGTCCACATCCTCAACCACAACAAAGGGAGCACTTCTGGGATGTCCGGAGCAAGGAGTCTAAGACCCTCATTGTTGGTTTAGACACCGAGTGGTTTGAGTGGGACCGCAAGAAAATAGCCCTTATTCAGATATGTGTTGGCAAGAAGTGTCTTCTTTTCAAGGTTGGCCGCCACGCATCATCCCCGATGATCTCAAAAGTTTTCTTGCCGATGAAGACCATGTTTTCGTTGGCGTGGCAATCGCTAACGACCTGGATCGGCTACGGGAAGGTCACCAAATTGAACTTTCTAACAAGGTAGAGTTGCAAGCCATGGTGCCATTCATAATACCAGGCAAGCATTGGGACAATGTGCCAAGCCTTGCGACTCTCGCACAAGTGTTGTTGGGTGTGTCTCGTGGAAGGAAAAGGTATCTTGCGCTCCGTTATAAAGATTGGGATAATGAGCTCCTGACAGACAACCAAATCAAGTATGCGTGCACCGATGTTGTCGTGCCGTACATGATAGGAGATATGTTGCAGAATGAGTATGGTTGTAATCTTCATTTCATGCAGTCTCCTAACCTTAGCTCCAACTCTTTGAATGACATTGAAGATGTAGGAGATCAACAAGTACAGTTTTGTTTTATTGAGAACCGACACACGAAAAGAATCTACAGTTGCCCAGCTTGCCCAGGTGTTGCAAAGCGGAAGAATTGGATGTGGAATGAAGCCATTTCTCATGCTGTGAGCCAAGCTCTCTCTGAAAAGGAAGGTACCGAAGACAAGCAAGAGCTCCATAAGCAGTTGCTTCGCAATCATGGCTTCCGTGTTGGTACGAGTGGTAACAATAGAGGCAATCCTAAAGAGAGGGTGGAATTAAGGCAAGATAAATATCACACATCTCTTGATAACGAGAGAAAAGCTATGATGGTGGAGTCTAATTCATCATCATCCAAGAGTGACTCACACCCAAAGAAAACTCGACTTCGGGTTGAAGCCCCTGAGTTCATCCCTACGCTGGTCCATAATCCCAGCAATGAACCACCCAAGCATGAACTACGGTGGCAAGGGATTCACCTCTCCACCAATGATATAAGGAGGGGGCATGTGGATCCTGCCGCAACACTCTCTGACCCCATATCGTCAGAGGTCGAACCATCGTGGCCTTCCATACAAGATTCCATATCTCCAAAGCGTCGCCAACGAAAGCAACGCAACATCCACGACACATGGGTTAACTTCAACAACTCAATTAACTCCATGACTAATGCACAACGTGCATATGTGGTGGATTCAATCTTGACCCAAAAAGCGGGAGTATCGTAGGATCCGAACGGCCGCGAGGCAAGCTTTCCAAGCTTCCATGGAGAGGACCATATGCCGGACTTGAGAAGTCTATTGCCTGGCGCATCCACCTCTGCTGATAACATGGAAGGTGAAATCATGCGACGTGCCGAAGCGCTGGCCAAATTGCCTGAATACACGGAGTTCATAAAAAGGGACTCTCGGCGCAACAAATATGCAAAACAAGCTGCCAACGTGCGTGCAAGACACACCAATCTGAAGCGAAGAGAGTTAGCAATCCCCACCAACTCGACATCAAGTAGGGTGCAAGGGGCTACATCATCAAGCCATGCTGATGGTGCCCGAAATGAGATAAGAACAACCACTCCGAGAATGGGGAGTACAACGACGATGCCATATCAACCCCCTCGTAAAAGGGTGATGAGCAATTGTTTTGAGGTGTTCTCTTCCATGCCGGTGAGTGTGGAGGAAGAAGCTAGCAACACAAGTGAGGCTTCCTCAGCTTCCGCGCACTTCAAAAGGAAGAAGCCTCGCAAGCAAATTCCATCGGGCCATCGCCCTGTGACCCGAAGTCAATCAAACTCCGGTAATTCACAAAATCATGGGATCTATGTAGGGTCTTATAATCCCTATTCGATGATCATACTAATTCTGAAAATGAATTACCGGATACTGCGCAGCTCGGCCGATCCAAACCCCCAAAATGGTGAAGATCCACAAGCCTCAAGTGATGATGGCGCACCTTCTTCGCATAGTGAGAGTGAGTCCGGTGAGGCCGAACAAGTGCTCGCCACAAATCATGGACAATCCGTCGAAGAGCGAGATGAATCAAATGATGGCTGCTCTACAACAAAAGGAAGAAGAGTTGGCCACTCTCCGTGAGCAGGTGGCTAATGCTAGGAACAATGCCAATGATGCCTCGACTAGTCGAATGGTCCTCATCCCCGTCCTCCCCCGAAATCACCTTAGAAAATATACAAAGGATGATTTCGAGGGCGTAAAGGCGCAATACATGCAAACTCATTACTCCATGCGCCCGGGGTATGTTAAACCCTATCTCACGGGAGGTGGACATGGTACCATTTTCAAATAACTATAGACAACCACGGTTCACCAAGTTCGACGGAACTGGGTCACCACATGAACACGTGGCTCATTTCCTTGCCGCATGCCAAGATACAAGACACAATGGAGCCCTTCTCCTTCGCCGGTTCGTGCGAGACATTGTCGTCCAGCTTTCACATGGTATAGCAAGTTGGCACCAAGCTCAATCCGCACATGGGAGCAAATGCAGAATTCCTTCTTAGAGCGCTTCTATAGCACTCAAAGGATGGTGGGAATCACCGAACTAACCCAAACCATGCAAAGGCCAAACGAGAAGGCCGCAGACTTCATCAATAGATGGAGGAATTTGAGCCTCCATTGTCCACAGCCAATCACCGAGCCTGAAGCGGTTCGCATGTGCATGAACAATTTGAGTCCGGACATGGCCATTCACTTACAAGGTGTGAGACCAATAACTTTTGAAGAATTGTCCTCAAAGGCTACGGACATAGAAAATTATATGCATCATCTGTCTCGTCCGCCAAGGACATTCAATAAGGTGCCGTTTGACAAAAATAACCAACGAGATAAACCCACCTCCTCAAAGCCAAAACAAATGCAAGCTATGGAGGCAACTGTGGCATCCCAAAGGTTGCAAACTGGGGGCACAGCCCCAAGAGTACCAAGCAAAGGAGGTGCACCCGCTCCTAGGAGACCAACTCTTAGCGAGCGCCAAAATCGAAATACTCCTTCCCCGTTGAAGAAGTGGATGATCTCTTTATGGGACTGAGGGAATTGGGACTTATTGAGCTCCCTAAACCAAAGAGGCCTGAAGAAGCTTCTAAATGTGATGATCCAAATTTCTGCCACTATCATCGCATCCTGGGCCATACACTTAAGGATTGCTTTGTGGTCAAGAACTTGATACAAAAGCTTATAGATGATGGCACCATAGATGCCAATCAAGAAAAAAGTATGAAGAGTGGAAAGAAAATGGCTACGTCAAATGTCGCCACCTTCCAAAATGATTCGGTGAGTTGTGCAACTCCAAAAATGTGGCCGACTTATGATCAATATATGATATCACAACCTGAGCATGTTAATATGTCTTTCTCGGATATTCAAAACAGCATGCTAAGTGCCGGTATGAAGGCAAGGCTTTCCGTCGGTGGATCCACTCCCAAAAGGTGGACGATCAAGTTCCCAAGGATCAAGAGAGTGTCGACAAGAACTCTCAAGATTTGCTCTACGACGAATGATTGAAGAGGGTGAAGGCCCACGCTTCGCCAAAATGTCAAGAAGCGCGAGGCCAACTCCTCGAAAAGTATGATGCCTGCCCCATCGGAGTTTTTGAGGATGATGATGATGATTCTCTTCACTTCCCCGAAGAAGATATATTAGAAGTTGATGATGTTCAACTTAGATCGGCCGTCAACCGCCTAGGCCATCTCCTCAACAAAGAAATCCCCCAAATGTAACTCCGAATGATGTGGTTGACCATGCTCCTAATATGTCGGTCAAATATAATGTAATCTCGCACTTGAAGAAAATACCAGCTATGTTGTCTCGTATATGATGCTTTGTGTCTTTCCTCCGATTTGCGAAAAGCATTTATTACCGCACTTTCATTCCCCGAATATTATAGGGTTGAGGTTTCGCATGCAGAAACAAAATTATCTCGAGCTCAAAGTATCACATTCGATGATGAGGATCTGTTATTAGGAAATAAGAAGCATAACAGACCGCTTTTTTTTGTTTGGCGAGATTGACGATTTGCCTGTTAATCGTATAATGATTGATGGTGGTTCAGCCATAAATTTGTTACCCATGCGTACTCTCAAAAAGATAGGATATTCTAAAGGAGACTTGTGCCGCTCAAATGTTGTTATTCATGGCTTCAACCAATCAGGCCAAGAGGCATTGGGTACCATATCTCTAGTTCTGAAGTTCGAAAACTTCATGACATATGTAAAGTTTTATGTGATTGATGCGGCAACCTCATATAATGCTCTCATTGGTCGCCCATGGCTGCATGATAATGGAGTTATCCCATCTACCCTCCATCAATGCATCAAGTACAAAGCTCCTTCGGGGGACATAGTAAGGATTTTTGCGGATAAAAAGCCATTCACTACAGCAGAAACCTTCTATGCTGATGCAAAGTTCTACTTTGAGCCTGTTGATAAAGTCTCAAAGCCTAAATCAACAATACCATTAGAACAAAATATCCCAAAAATAGAAGTTGGCGAGACCTCGTCAAGCCAAAAGATATATCGGTATATACCAAACAGCCAAAGGAAGGAAGGCGATCCAATATTTCGCACCATAAATAAGAAGCCCTCTCAAAATAGAGGTATTTCATTTCCAACTCCCTTACCTCCTTTGGTGCAACATAAAATAAAACAAGCCCGAATTGAGTGGGATGATAAAAGAAAAATGTCTACACATGTTACTTTGTTAAATAGAGATGATAGAACGTTACCTATCTCTTTATATGATGACAAAGTTCTTTACATTATGCAACAGATGGGATATGATATATCAACTGGTCCATCTCTATGTGATGGCCGGGGCAGCTCGCACCCTTCGAAAAGATGTTGTCCCAGGCTCAACTTGATGCTCTACATCAAGATGAAGTGTTGAAAGAAGAGAAATATGGTTTAGGTTATGAAGTTAATATGACTTCGGCTGAACCCCTTGATGCCACGAAGCATCTCCACAAATGGAAGATGGAAATCAACCAACCACTGATGAGTTGGAAGAAATTAATATTGGTACGGATGATGATCCCCGTCCAATATTCATTAGTAAGCATCTATCTAAAGAGAGTAAGGAAGAATACCATAAATTCCTCTCTACAAATAGAGATGTGTTTGCTTGGTCTTATGAAGAAATGCCAGGTCTAGATCCTGCGGTGGCGGTACATAAATTGGCTGTAAGCAAGGATGTTCCTCCGGTAAAGCAAGGACAAAGAAGATATCGTCCTGAACTTCTCCCACAAATAGAAGCTGAAGTTGATAAGCTTATAGCTGCTGGGTTTATTCGAGAAGTAAAATACCCCAAATGGGTGTCTAGTATTGTACCCACTAAAAAGAAAAATGGGAAGATACGTGTGTGTGTTGATTTTAGAGATTTAAATAAAGCATGTCCAAAAGATGACTTTCCGATTCCGATCTCTCGAAATTCTTATTGATGCCACTATGGGATATGAAATATTCTCCTTTATGGATGGCTTTTCTCGGCTACAACCAAATAAAAATGTCGCGTAAGATGAGGAGTTAACTGCATTCCGCACACCCAAGGGCATATATTGTTATAAAGTAATGCCCTTTGGATTAAAAAATGCGGGTGCCACATATCAACGTGCAATGACAATTATTCTAGATGGATTGTTGTACAAAATCGTTGAGTGCTACATAGATGATATTGTCGTAAAATCTAAGCGCGAGAAAGATCACTTAAAACACTTGGAAATGGTGTTTGAGCGGCTTAGAAAGCACAAATTGAAAATGAACCCAATGAAGTGTGCCTTCGGGGTATCTTCTGGGAAATTCCTTGGTTTTGTAGTCACCAAACGTGGCATTGAAATCGATCCTACTAAAATAAAGACAATTGTTGACATGCCTCAACCAACAAATTTGCATGAGTTGAAAAGTCTCCAAGGCCATTTGGCGTATATTAGGAGGTTCATCTCAAATCTGTCCGGGAGATGTAAGCCTTTTTCCCGACTCATGAAAAAAGGAGTCCCGTTCCAATGGGATCAAGCTTGTCAAAATGCATTTGATGATATAAAGAAGTATTTAACAAACCCTCCTATATTGTGCGCGCCAATCAAAGGGCGGCCGCTAATCCTCTATACAGCAGCCATGCCAACTTCATTAGGCGCTCTTCTAGCACAAACCAATGATGAAGGGAAAGAAGTCTCCCTATATTATTTAAGTCGCACCCTGCTGGGGGCAGAGTGCAACTACCCGGATATAGAAAAAATATGCCTAGCACTTGTGTTTGCAGCTCAGAAGCTTCGACATTACATGCTAGAACATACCATACATCTCGTTTCACGAGCTGATCCGCTCCGACACATTTTGAGTAAAATGACATTATCAGGTAGACTGGCTAAGTGGGCAATGTTCCTTTCACAATTTGATATTGTTTTCGTGCCTCAAAAAGCCGTTAAGGGTCAAGCTTTGGCTAATTTTCTAGCCGCACATCCTATACCCGATGACTTTCCCATTGATGATGATCTACCGATGATCTAGTCTCGCACCACAACAAGGTGTGTAACCCTACATGGCAAATGTATTTTGATGGCGCCCGCCGAAGATCGGGAGCAGGTGCAGGAGTTGTGTTTGTCACACCGTATGAGGCAATACTCCCATATTCTTTCACCTTAACTTCGGCGGTTTCAAATAACGCCGCCGAATATGAGGCTCTAATTATTGGGCTCGAAATTGCCCACAATATGGGTCTAACTACACTCTCCGCGTACGGAGACTCCCAATTGATAATCAATCAACTGTTAGGAACGTATACCGTAAAAAAGCGAGGGCTTTTGCCATATTTCAAGAAGGCAAAGGAACTAATGGCCATGTTCACTGATCTAACAATTCAGCATGTTGTAAGAAGTCAAAATGAGAAAGCGGATGCATTGGCAAGTTTGGTCCAAAGATGTCGTTAAATTCACATCAAACCATGGATGTTCATGTAGAGGAACGGAGAGTCCTTCCTATACTAATTGAAGAAGAGGATATACCATCTACTTCAACCATGGCTATAGATGCATATGAAATAGAGATGGGTGATTGGAGAACACCATTTCTAGATTATTTACTTCATGGATATTTGCCCTTGGATTCTAGTGAAAGGTCTAGGATTCGAAAGAGGTCAATAAATTATACATGTATAAATGATGCGCTATTTCGGCGTTCTTGCGATGGCATTTTATTACGTTGCCTTGCCGGAAATGAAATTATTGAAGCATTGAATGAAGTCCACTCTGGAGTGTGTGGCGCACACCAATCTGGACCCAAGTTACATTACCAACTGAAACATTTAGGTTATTATTGGCCTACAATGTTTGATGATTCTATGAAGTTTGCAAAGAGATGCCATGAATGTCAAATACATGGTAACTTCATACATCAACCCCATGAACCATTACATCCAACCAATGTGTCTTGGCCCTTTGAAATGTGGGGAATGGATGTAGTTGGGCCAATAAATCCTCCGTCTTCCAAAGGACACAAGTTTATTCTTGCTTTGCGACCGACTATTTCTCTAAGTGGGCAGAGGCTGTGGCACTAAAAGAAGTCAAGGCAGAAAATGTAGAAAATTTTATAAGGACAAACCTTATATATCGATTTGGAGTCCCAGCCCGAATCATATCCGATAATGGGTCGTCCTTCAAGAATAGGCAAATAGAGAAGATGTGTGCTAAATTCAAAATTAAGCACCACTTCTCCACAGGCTATAACCCGGCAGCAAATGGTCAAGCTGAGGCATTCAATAAAGTGCTATGCAAGCTGCTCAAAAGGGTAGTCTCGCAAAATAAGAGACATTGGCATGAAAAGTTACTTGAATCTTTGTGGGCGTATAGAACCACAACGCGGACGCCAACAAAAATGACTCCTTACTCGCTCGTGTACGGAGGAGAAGCGGTCCTACCATTGGAGGTGCAAATTTCCTCCTTACGAGTTGCCATTCAGGAAGGACTCAACGAAGAAGAGTCCGCAAAATTACGCCTAAAAGAGCTAGACAATCTTGAAGAAAAGCGACTTCATGCGTTGCAAAACTTAGAGGCATACCAAGCTAGAATGTCTAGAGCCTTCGACAAGCGTGTAAAAAGAAGGTCATTCAAAGAAGGAGATTTAGTTCTCGCGGTTATTCGACCTATGAATATTACTCATAGGATGCAAAGCAAATTCGAGCCTAAATGGGAAGGCCCGTACATTGTGAAAGATGTGTACTCTAGTGGCGCTTACGAATCATATCCCCGGATGGTAAATATTGTCCACCGCCGGTGAATGGAAAATTTCTTAAGCGTTACTATGCATAAAAAAAAGATCTTACTCATGTCATCCTCCATCGCTTTATGAGGCTAAACTGAAGCTAAAAAAAAAAAAAAAAAAACCAATCATATCCTCCATCGCTTTATGAGGCTAAACTGAAGCTAAAAAAAAAAAAAAAAAACCAATCATATCCTCCATCGCTTTATGAGGCTAAACTGAAGCTAGAAAAAAAAAATCATATCCTCCATCGCTTCATGAGGCTAAACTGAAGCCAAAGATAAGAAGAAAAAAAAATCATATCCTCTAGCATTCACGAGGCTAAACTGAAGCCAAAGCTCGAAAAAAAAAAAAGGATTGACAGAAGCTCCGTTGCTTCACGAGTTTAAACTGAAGCCCAAACAAAAAGAAAATAGCAATGCTCCATTGCTCACGAGCTTAAACTGTAAGCAGCAAAAAAAAAAAAAAAATCACTACGCTCCACAGCTTTCACGAGCCTAAAATGAAACTAGAGAAAAAAAAATCAATCATAGGCTCCGTTGCTACATGAGCCTAAACTGTTAGCGCCAAAAAAAAAAAAAGCACCAAAATCCTTAAATTTAAACCGTGACCATGGAGGGAACATTCCAAACGTCATGTCTTCCAAGACCCTGAAATAAAGATCAGGAACGCAACAAGTGTAACACTTGCACGTATAGCCTATAAAATGAGACATGTGTCAAAGCTAGATGAACGTCATATATGTGCAAATCAGCTTGTGCATCAAGTGCCCCAAACATGTTTCCCAAAAGAAAACAGAGAAATCACAAATAAAGAGATCTCAAGTTTCGAGCTCTGAATCCACAAACATAATATTTTACGCATTCAGACCTCGAGGGGGCATCTGTTGACACGGTTTTTGGCTCACTTATAATATGTGTGATATTTTCTATATATTAAATAAATATAAATAATATATATGGCCAATTCTATATCAATAAGAAATGAGTAAACAAGGAAAAATGGTATTGACTATGAGGTACCGTATACTCACATGAAACATGGCCGGCCGACATATCATTTGAAGGCCACATGTGAAAATCAAATACCTTATTATTGATTAACTAAAAGTACCAATTATTTTTCATGTCACAAAGAAAATGACGTGGTGATTATTGGAAAGAAGAAGAGAAAGAAAAGTAAAGAAAAGGGAAGGAGGACATGTACGTATATATACGTATGCATGAGCATGATTAGGCCTTGACAAACATATATACCTTGGCAAATCCCAAAAAGAAGTAAGTCTATATATGTGCTCGTATATATATGTATGTACGTGATTGCACATATACATGGACTAATCAATATGCATGGTCGATCCATGCAACGTGTGTTGTGCGTGTGGTACATACCACCCACCTAACTATGGCTGCACGTACAGCGTGTGAGCGTGTATATCCATCGTCTACGGTTGTAACAGGCAGGAAATAAATCATTTCCTATTTCGTGGATTAAACACCGTGACAATCAAAAAATATATATACGTAAAATGGCTTACGGGCTGGGCAAGGAAGCTCCCATCCGCGCGTCACATATTCAAACTAATTCAAACGCCGGTCAGTTCCAGGCCGAGTCAATGAAGGCAACTTCCCTGATCACGCCTCCCGCGCGCCGGCCTCATTAGCGTTTGGAAATTCAAATAAGAAGAGCGCTAATCTTGGCAACCACTCCCGCCACTACAGACCGGGACGCGAATTCAAAACACACGAACCGCATGCTGCTTTGCTCTATAAATAGCGAAACACATCCATCGTTCAGAGACCCCCGCTCCGTATCGCAAAGTGCCGTCAGGCTGCCTCCACGCATCGCTGAAGCAAACAACCGCAAGGCTGCTGCATCGCCGCTCGCCCAAGCAAAACGCCGTCGAGTCGCCGGAGTGCCCAGCAGTTGCTGCCGTGAGGCTGCCTCTCTGCTGCCTCTTCGCCGGAAGCCAGGAGTCCACGCCGTCGTCGCTGCACGCCGGAGTTCCTGTGAAGGTGAGATCAGAGCCTCATGGCGCTCTGCTAATCTTCTCCCTCCCTTCATCTCCACGGCTCCACGGCGTCGGCAACAACCTCTTCATCAACACCATGATCAAGGCCTCATGTGCAGCTTCACTCTCTTGAGTTAGTTGCCATGAGATGTTTCAAGGCCCCATGCCAGATTTGTCTTGCAAACTGGACAGGAAGAGCCTTGTTCTTATGAACAAGAGCTATGCTCATCATCGTCTCCATGTTCAAGGCCTCATATGTGGCTTGGCTCCATCGAGCAAGTTCCCATGAGACGATCCAAGGCCCCATGCCGGATTTGTCTTGCAAACCGGACAGGGAAGAGCATTGTTCGTCGGAACAAGAGCTAAAACTACCAACATGTCAAGAAGAGTTCCTCGCTGCACTCGATCTGTGCAGAGGTTCAAATCAACATGCCGAATCCTTGCACTGAGTCGCACGAGAGAACACAAATCCATGCCAAAGTGCTGCCCAACAGTAGTCATATATGACATATACGCTACTGTCATATATACGCTACTGTTCTGTAGTCAGTTAGCGCCTTCTACACGAAGTAGCTAACTAGCGGTTGCATGTATATATGTATACTGAATCAGCCATGTATAGCAAACTTACTAGCTATTATGTGCTCATGTATCTGTATATGGAGTCATCCATGCATTGCATATCCAAAACCTGAATGTGTATATATCCACCGTACATATACATTCGGTTCATCCTAGCCAAGATAAGTAAAGGCTAAAAATTGTATAACTGTCGTTGCATGCTAGCCATGAGACCTCGGTTCCAAAAATAGTGAAAATCCTCTGTTTGGGCATGCAAGGTCCCTGCTGGATTCATAAATCTTGTATATGTGTCTACGTCTTGCATATACATAGGCGAAATCACGATGCATATTCTTATTCAACATAAATCATGTAGTAATAAAATTAGATGGTGACTTTGCGGTTATTATCTTCGCCAAGATTAGATGATAAAATAATATCCTCCTCATGTGTTTAGGTGACCTTCATCCGAACCTATGCCCTGCCAAATTATAAAATGGACTAAACAAAATTAGTCCCATCATGCCAATTGTCGTGCCATAACCGCCAATGCTAATCTATTGGCTACGGCACCACCATAATAAACTAAAATGACAAAACACGTCACCAATGCCTTCTAAAAGTCTCATATACACTTCATGCAGCCCCCTCCATGTGCTATATGCTTCGCAGCAACTTAGATCTTGCACCTTCGTTACAGACAGCCGCACTCATAAAAGGCCATGTCTAGCTGATAAATTAAATCAAATCAAATCAAATTCAATAGCTCCATATATACAAATCCATGGTCATATATACTATGTCATAAGCATATATACATGATAAGCTAAATTAATTGCATACGCCGTGGTCAAACCCAACCGGAGTACAATATTCAAAGCTTAGCAAGACATAAACACTTTGCTTTAGCTTAAATTAAACCCTGCACCATATGCTGGGTGCCCTCCCTATATATCAAAATATAGGTTCCAGAAAATATATCAAAATATGTCAAATTATATGATCTTTCATGATCCAAATCGACCATGTCAAAATCTCCATAGTAAATCACATGTATATACTTAGCGCACTCCATATAGTGCGTCAATCAAATACATATATAACTCTGCCAAGAGACCCAAGCAAGCTAGCTGTGCATCACTCATATCTACGAGAAGTGTGCATTAGCTTATCAGAAACAAACTTATGTCATGGTCATCACGTCCAAATCTATACCCAGCATGCATATGCATCCATCTACGGCTACAAGACATTTAGGATTATTGTTTTCCTTTTTGTAGTTTGTAGTAGGAGCCATATGATGTAATCTTCATTTTCCATGTAGTCATGTTGGAACTCTTAATCAGGGGTTTTCTCCTTGAAGATGTAATTAACATAATTTTTATGAAAATATAAGAATTATGGAAGTATGGACTCGCAATACCTGTTCTTTTATATTATCCCATTTAAATTTATATTGACGCGGAGGCGGGTCGCGGCGCTAGGGGCGCAGGGCCGCCCCGGCGGCGAGAGCGGAGGGTCTCTCACTCTTGGTATAAATCTATGGAGCGTGTATTGACATTTGACAATAGACAAGTGGAGTGGATCCCCCTGGCCTCACAAGTAGAAAGCGTTGTGTCGTAATTCTTTTCTTCATTTCTTGTTCAACTGATTATCATGTAAAAAGTTGTACTCTGCTTCCTACTAAATGAAAAAGCAGAGCACCTGCCATCTATGCTGAAACAGAAAAAACAATACCCCATAGGCTCAATCTTCGTCTCTTAGGCTCAATCTTCATCTCTGTCTCTCTCTCTCTTTTTTGAGAATAATCTTCGGTCTCTGTTGGGAATAAAAGACATTACATCATGCTGCAAGCTACTTGATGGCGGCCAGCTGGAATGCTTAGCATTTTGATCCTCAGTGGTGGCCGGCGTTGTTGGGCTTGCCGCCGTCGACGACGATCTCGGTCATGGCGACCTGGTCGGCCTTGCGCTTGCGTGCCTCGATGATCTCCTGGGTGGACTTGTAGTAGATGGCGTACAGCACCAGCTGTGCCAACGCGAACAGCACCCCCAGCCCGTTGGGGATCTGAACAAATTTAATAAAGAAGCGTACTTAACCGTCGTTAAAAAGTGAATACTAGGACTTAAAGTGAATCACAACAAGTAACTATCATTGGTAATAGGTAATTACCTACAGGTAAGTAGTACTATATTGAACTTGGTAAAACAATGTGCAACTGAATAACTTACGGTGATGTAGAGGTCGAAGCGGATGAGCGCGTATGCAGTCCAGCAGATGCCATTGAAGAGGGAAGCCAGCGACAGGAACAGCGGCATGTACTCCACACTCTTCGTCTCGATCACCATTTTCTGAGTCATGAAATAGAAGCGCACAGTGGAAAAATACACCGTCAATATGTATGCCACAGGTTGTTGGAGGAGGATACTGAAATGACTCAAAGAAAACCTGACCAAACTGAGGCCAACCTAATTATTCGACCATATTTTATTGTATAAGTTAAGCATGCATGAGTGGAGCGAACAATACAAAGAGGAACACTAAAAAACAAAGAAATTTAACGTCTGTCTTCCACAACATCATCTTGCGCAAAACGGTACATTTGTAGCAGTAATAATTGACCAGCATAAGTTTTTTTTACTGTCTTAATAGGAAATTAAGCAAGTTTACAACCGAATAAACTAGACCTGATGACGGGCCACCGATCCTGACCCACCAGTGTGTCAGGTTGGACTCGGGTCAAGATTTTTGACCTGTGAACCAACAGACAAAATGAACCCAAAGTAGAAAGACCCTACAAATAGCTCTAACAAATCTGACCAGCCAGTATGCCGTGTCGGCTTCGGGTCAAAGATTTTGATCCAATAATTTTCTCAGACCAATCCAAGCACGAAGGCCTTGTTTAGATAACTTTTAAATTCCAAACTTTTACACTATCTTTCCATCATATTAGTTTTGGACAATAGACGAAGCAGTAAATATAGATAAAAAAAATTAATTGCACAGTTTGATTGTAAATCACGAGATGAATCTTTTAAGCCTAATCCATAATCGAACAATAATTGTGAAATAAAAACGTTAGTGTTACGATGCAGTCTGAAACTAACTAACTATATATCTTCTTTTCACCATTCCTATCTATCAGATGCCTGTCTGTTCAGGCGATGCGCCTGTTGAACCGGCGCTGGCCGCACTCACTATGCGGCACAACAGCTGTCGCCTGAGACAACTTTAGCAACTCTATTTTTTTATCCAAAACTAAATAGTCAGGGGCAAGTTAGAATTCTTTTGGTAACCTTATTTGATCCTAAACTTGGTAATGATAAGATATCTTATAATTGTAGAACGAAACAAAGGAAATACTAGTAAATACTCCGTACCACGTTGTTCTTCCCATGCCGACAGACTACACTAACAGTAAATAAATAAATAAACACCTGTTAATGACTCTGAAACCTAATTGGCAGTACGTGGCACGTACCATGACCGAGAGCGGGGCGGCATACATGCCGGTGCCGAAGAGCACACAGAGGATGCCGACGATCATGGACCTGCGCTCATGCATGTGCGCCAGGTTGAGCACCAACGCAGCGACAGCAGCGACAAAGGTGACCTCGGCTGCCAGCTGAAGGAAGCACACGCCGCCGTGTGGCGCCGGTGGAGTAGAGGAGGAAGAGCGTGATGTAGGTGAGCTCGATGGCCATGCCGGTGCCGTTGATGGTGATCACCAGCATGCTGTGCGGGTGCACCGCCGGCAGGCCGTACAGCACCCACATCATGCAGTTGAGGAGGGTCGCCACGTACGGCACCGGCGAGTACTGCTCCACAGACCTTTTCTTCCAGATGCGGATGAACGTAGGCCTGGTTGTGCGACGCATATACGTATAGACACGTGTTATGACTTTATGTGCTCTGCAATTTGTTTGTTAATTTAATATTTAGGAGTGTATAAATGAATTGATTCTTTTCTTACACTGGGGAGAGGAAGAGCACCAGGGCGGTCCCATTGCCTGCAAGATAACCATACACACAAAGAAACCAAAAGTGAATATATAGCCCTTGCTTTGTGCCAAGAAAAATCACCAAATTGGAAGTATGAACAAGCATGATTAAGGATCCATCCTGGAAAGCTGGCGAATTAATATGATGCTTTGCATTGAACTGGACATGTTTAAAGCTTGGGGATCAGATATATAAGCATAATTGATGGAAATTTAAGCACGTCGTTCAAGGTGGAAGGAAGGAGCAAGGAAAGAACCCCACAACCCACATGATCGACAGGTGCCATCTACCACAGCACAGGGCAGAGGCAGAGGCGGCTCTGCAGCAGTTGCAGGTGCTCTGGGCGTTATCTACCATTTATAATGTATATGTATTCGTTGCATAAGCACAGTCAGGTTGGTTGGTGGCCGTGTGCGGTGTGCCGGCGGCGATTACTCACCGATAACGCCGATGGCCGTGCGGATAGTGTCCGGGGAGACCATGGTCCCTAGTTGTCTTTCTACTCTATAGAGACTCTATAGAGATGTGGGTGATTGAGGGATAGCTCCGTTAGGAAACAGAGAGGCCGGAGACCAAACACCAAATCAAGACGAAGAAACGAATGAGTTGAGCTGAAGCTCTGCCCTCTCCGGTTTCTTTGAGTGACGAGCGAGTGAAGGATCGACCAGCTTAAATAGAGGAGCATTGGGTAGCTCCCTGCCTCGCCGTGACCGGACCCACCACCGCCACTACCTCTATTGACTATATCTCTAATTCTATATGTCTTTTTGTATCTAACTTCTTCCTCATTCTGTCATTCATGCGCCACTCTGTTTCCTCACTAGTGTACTGTCCTTAGTCCTTACTCCTACCTATATCTTTGTAATACTATGGCCCGTTAGAAGTCTGTAGTAGTTGTGAAGTTGGCCATGTAGCCCTTTGACTCGTGTACGTGGAGTGGTTGTTAGTGGGTTTAGTACCACCTTGGAAGTTTAGGAGGGTGAGGGCCAGTTTATAATCCTTGGCGTTCCAATCGTAGCATCTCCGGGTTAACCCTTTTACACGAAGCGATGACGAAAGTGTAAGCGAGGTGCTACGCGTATGCAGGCTCGTTCCACGTGCGGAGTGGGCCAGATAAACAGTTTTTGAACGTGGGGTGTTACATATGGTATCATAGAATAAACCGTGAGCCATTGGGGGGTGAATGTAATACAACGGCCCCTTAGGGTGAATTAGAAGCCTGTAGTAGTTGTGATGTTGTCGTTTCAATCGTAACATCTCCGGGTTAACTCTTTTACCAGTTTTTGGACTTTGGGTGTTACAGTCTCATTCCTGATGTGTGCTCTCTATCTATGTCAACAAGGACCCATCTAACTTGTACATATACCTTTTTCTAATACAATGATACGCACACTCATGCGTATTTGAGAAAAAATAAGGACCCATCTAAGGAAATAAAAAAATTCATCAACTAGTGTGGTCTGTGCCATATGTTTCGACAGCTAAAGAGAGGCACGAATGAATTTACGGCACAAGTGGCTCACTGTGGACTAGGACGTCAATTTTCTACTACAGTGAGCTCTTTTCTTGATCTTGATATATTTTTGTTTCTTTTTTATATCTTGCAATACTATAATTTTAGAAAACCTATAAACACATGTTAGTTCGAATGATTGTGTTGTAAGTGAAACTACCAAAACCATACACATGATCCTTACTGCACATGTGGACAATAATTCTTGTGCCTAATCTTCTCACCCCACAATCTATTAGAATAAGTAAAGGGTGTCAAAAAATGTTGTAATTCGTCAGTTTCACCGTCATTTGTTCTCACGGAATATTAAAAGAAAATGTTAGGTATGTCGTCGGACCTCGGATGTGACATACACCACCAGGTCTAATCAAATGTATACAGTTGAAAGTCAATGTAACGACGACCTACCTATCCATTTAACAAAACAAAAAAGAAGGCTGAAACTGCATGTATACATTTGCTTTCACCCCCTTACATATTTTTTAATCTTTTATTATTAACAACAGTCAAGACATCGGCGTGCCTAAATGCCTAATACAAGACGTCCATGTCCATGGCCATTCAGATCACCACACCAAATGAGCACCTATTGGCTGAAACGGGCACCAAATCCCACACCACGGCAGAATCTCAACGTGCACCACGAAAAGCTTTACTAGTCTGAGTGCAGGCTGCCATGATGTCAAACACCCAAACCCAAGGCAAAGGAACCAAGACGCTGAACTAAGGCTGTCTCCAACAGCCATCACCTAAAAACCAGACCTATTTCCTAGTTTTGGTCATGCATAGTAGATAAGTCACACACCCAAAAACTTTGTTCTCCAACAGCGCATGCAAAAAGAGCCCTCGCTGAACCAGCAGTAGCTCGCGGGCCCACCACTAGAAGCGCCAGACGTTTGCGTCTTCACCGAGAGAGCATGCATCTTTGCGTTTCCATTCTGGGGGTAGGTAAAAATACGTCTCTCTTTGGGTCATCTGTTGGAAGGGAGTTTTGGATACACAAACCACTATTTAGGATCTATTTTTAGGTATAGGTTGTATTGTTGGAGATAGTCTAAGGGTAGTCGTTGAGACATCTCTGGCTGAATAAAGGCAGGAGGCGTCATGGGCGCCTTGGAAAACGAAAGCTGTGGCAGCAGCACCTCTCTGCAGGCCCATGCGCCAGCTGGGTTCTGACCAAACTAAACGTGACAAAGCTATTCACAAATTGCATTAGCTTATTGGTAATGTAGGTATGCGACTATTTGTGAATCATTGGCATGGACAACTTGGATGGGCTGGATTGGATGTTTGGATGAGATTTTTTATCGTTGATCATGAGCCGATGAGCGAGATATGGCACATACCAAAGCTGGTCCCTGAAATCGTGTGGGGGTGTGTATTTGTCTTTCTGAGATGCTTCTTTTTCTTGAAATCTTGTGGGATTCAAAGGCGCGTTATGCATGCATGCCGACTTCTGCTTTGCATGTGGATGAAAACCACAGGACGGGCCGAAACAACATTGAGCACGTTTGCACAGTGTTCCATGAGCGCAGTGTTCCATTACAAGGATTGGAATAGGGTGCCGTCATTAGGCTCAGGTAAGTCCGTAAGTGTACAACAATGATGATAGAAAAAAAAGTGTGCAACAAGTCTACTCTAACGATGAAATAAACTATTTGAATAACAGAAACAAGCCTTATATGCATAACAAGTATCCATGGTTGGTGAGAAGTCAAGCAATATCTTGGAATGTCAGGATCACCCTGTCTGATGTCAACTCTCAAAGAGCAGAAAAAAGACAAGACTATTCAAACCAGTAAATTGCATTTGCAGTCTGCTATCAAAAAGTAGTTTGAAATTGATTTTGGTCAAGTAAATTGTTGTCTTGTTTGAGTACCTGGATTTAGTGTGCCCAGTACCAGAAAGGTAAAATTAGGACACAGCTAGTGTCCCTTTTTTGGAAGAATGCCACAGCAACCGATTTTACATCAGCATCTGTCTCGGATTTCAATGGATAACAACGGATAACAATGCAAGATTGATTCGATGAGAGCAATAGCAACACGTGTTAACAATAAAACATAACAGCTCTCTAGCTGATAACATATTTCTTTATTGTTTAAAGAAAAGACAAAGGTCAAGAACCTACACCTATAAAAGAGACAAAATTCCCCACTTGTTAGATGATGCTTGTAGTGGATAAATGTGAGCCGCAAGCACCACTATGTGTAACAGGCAGCACAGTTGCTCCACTGCGAGTTCCATTTCATCCGGCGTTGCCGGACCGTATATTTCTGTATTAGTGATGCACTCTCCTGTTCCAAATTTCAAGTCATTATAATAATCTTGGAGAATCAAAGTATCTTAAGATTGACCAAATATATTCAATAAGATAATAAAATTTCAGATGTCAACTAAGTACTATTAGATTCTTCATCAATTATATTTTCATAGTATACCTCTTCAGTGCCACAATTCTCTATAATTATGTCTATAATTTTAGTCAAACATGAGATGTTTTGACTCTATAAAATTCTTAAAATGACTTATAATTTGGAATGGAGAGAGTAACAAACAATATTTGTATCAAAAGGTTATTACAATAATGACAGTAAGAAAGTTAAGCACAATAATGCGTATAAATTAACAGAACCAAATTTGTGGCCATGGAATTTAAAAATTCACACGTTGACCTAATAATCAAATTGAACGTGTAAGCGTCGTCTGCTGAGTAGGATCCGATGCAAAAGAGCTAACTTGACATTACCTGGTTTGTTAGGCCAAAGGGTGAAAGAGATGGCACTTTTGGCGCAATCATTAGTGCTAATGCTAATGGCAATAACAACTCCTAGAGGATGATGGCCTCTCCACAACAATATTGGAAACCTTAGAACGAGCTGGTCTTAAAGCTAAATCATTCCAGATGCATACTCTAGAAAGACAGGTCAATATGATGGCCCAACACCATACGTGTGCATGTCGTCATCACATTAGAGTATGCTATACTTATATTGTCCTCCCTCAGTTCCAAATTGTATTTAAAACAAAGGGTTTTCACATATCAGCTCTCTCCTATATGTTGAGTATACTGAAAACGGCATAAACTATATGTATAATATTTGAATTCAAATAGGAAGAACGGACTCTTTAAATGAATAATGTCAAAATAGTTATTTAACTTTTTCTATCTACTTCTCTCATAGATGATCTCGCCCTACGTCCTGGATGATTTGTGCCACATATCCAGCGGTAATGCTATGCGGCAGATGACCGATGGATAGGATGGGCGGTGGGCCGACACGTGCCACGGCCCATGACCGCACGCCACACATCCCACATGCGGCGCCTCGATTGTATCGGGCAAGCTTTTTATCCGCCCACCGCCCGGTCCACTCGCTCCCCTCTCTCCCACTCGTTTGTCTCCCCACACCCCCATTCAGCCCCACTCTCCTCGCTCTTCCCCTCCGTGAGCTCCATGGAATCGGCGAGGATGCGAGGACAACTACTTTCCGGCGAGCTGCGGGGGCACTCCATCCCCGCGCCTTCTCTCCGTGCGGACCTCCATGGCGGCTGACGGGGGGGGGGCCGGCACCTCCTCTTCGGCCTCCTCCACCCGCACGAGCCTCCTCCGGTTTCCATGGTGGCAAAGGAACCAGATCCGGCGGCGTCGGCCCGGATCCGCCGGATCCGCCGGGTGCGGTGGTGGATCCAGCAGATCCGGCCATGGCGATCGCGGAGGAGCTGGATGCGGCGCCACCGGCCGCGGATCCGGCGGGTGCGACAGGATCCAGCGGATCCGGACCAGCCCGACCTCCTTCTCCTCCGCTCTGCTCTCTCGCTCGGCTCCTCCCATCTCCATGGACGAACTAGGGTTTCGGCGAGCTCACACCTTCTTCTCCATCTCCGGTTGGTGAGTCTCGCCGGAGGTGAATAAGACGGTGGCGCCATCCCCTGCCAGTGAGCCCCTCCCCCTCCTTTCCCTCTTCATGCTCGTCCTACTACTCTTTATCTCGATCTGGATCTAATCTTTGTTGCAAATTTTGCTTTTCGTGTGTTGTAGAGCCTATTCCAGTGTTGTTGCAGCAGGGGTTATGGGTACGACGAGCTTTCCCCCCGTGTTCAATATCTCGCTGTTGTTCCATTAGGGTCTCTATTGATGTTGCAGCACGGTTTAGTCATTGTTTCTAGTGTTCTTTTTTTCAATTATGCATTGCGGTTGCAGTAGCTCGTGGTATGTTATCGCTTTAGTTGTGTTGTTGTTGTTTCTGTTACACAAATATGCATGTTGCAACAGATCGATCCATATGCGCCGCTGTATTTTGGTGTTTTGGTGACTAAAATCTGCATGTCGCTGTAGCTTGTGCGATGTTGTTCAGGAGCCTGTTTGGTGTTGTTGCAGTGGTTGTGTTTGTTGTTGTTTCGGTTACACAAATATGCATGTTGCAGCAGATTTGAGCCATGTGTGCCGATATATTTTGGTTTTTCTGGTGTTGTTTCGGTGACTCATATCTGCATGTCGCTGTAGTTTGTGCGTTGTTGTTTTAGGAGCCCGTTTGGGGTTGTTGCAGTAGTTGAAATGTTCATGTTATAGTTGCTTGCGTGCTGTGTTGCAGATAGGGTGTTGTTTTTGTTGCTATACTTTGTTAGATGGTGTTTCAAATTTATACACCATGTTGCAGCAGTTCGTTGGAGGCTAATATCACTTTTTGTGCTCTTGATTTTTGCGGGGTTGCGGTAGATCTGTTGGCATTCACGAGAAGCGGAGGGGAGGGGTGGTGGCACGCCTGTTGTGCGGGGGGCGGAGTTTGGCTTGGTGTGTGCGGCAGGTGCGAGGGGGGGGGCTTGCATTTTCACGGAAATGGCCGGGCCGCTGCTAGCGCCGCAGCGTCCCTATGCTTAGGACGTCCGAGCGCTAGCAGCACCCAATATCCAGTCCAAAATATGCAAACAATACGTATTGACGTTAGTAATGACACAAGAATGTGATTCTGCTCCTAACTCGAATTCCCTAGATATTACCACAAATTACGTGTTGGTATCAATAATACAGTATAACATAGCTATATATACGAATGATTCTTAAATTGAGATAACTCCTTTTATTTATAGGCACACACACACAAAAGTTTTGGTCTCCCATACATAATCATCTAAAGATATCACATATTTATGGAGACAGGATTGTCAGGGTACCATAATTAGGGGTACCCAAAGTAAGTCATCAACAAGACATCAATCACATGTTAAAATAAAATCTGACGATAGACAAGACCTGACACAAGGCCTGAGAATTGTTCTTGTCGCCCACCAAGCCCAAGAAAGGCCCATGAAGTCGATCCAAATCCTAACCAAGGCAGAGTCAGCCCACCTGGGCCTCAGAAGCAAAGACACGTATCGCTCGAGGCTAGAAGGAGCCTCGGATGATAGTACCGTCTCGCTCGAGGCGGGCTCAAAATGAGGAGGCCTTAGGATGAAGTTTCCAATTCGCTCGAGGCCGGCTCGTACACGGGGCCTCGATCACGGACTTCCGCTACGCCCGAGACCCTCTTCTGCGACCCTCTGACAGACCGACAAGCTCATTTAATGCGCACGATGCTACAATGGCTATACAAGACTGACAAGATCGATGTCTAATCTACTTTAAGTCGCGCATCGCAGGGTCGTGCGTGTGCTTACCAAGCACTATGCCACCTTACTGGGCACTATTCTGTCTTTCG
Source organism: Themeda triandra (assembly GCA_018135685.1). Lineage (NCBI taxonomy): Eukaryota > Viridiplantae > Streptophyta > Magnoliopsida > Poales > Poaceae > Themeda > Themeda triandra. Next base: position 205,139 of record JAENPR010001028.1, on the reverse strand, counting down.
AGACCTCCGCGACACTGCCTGTCCCGTCCATGTTCCCGTACGGCACCACCCGCTATAGTTTTGACCCAGCCTTGACTACCTACGCCGCCCGAATTTGCGGAGCCGGCGCGACTTCCTATGACACCAACAGGGATTGGCACACCTTCAACAGAGACTCGCCTACATCCAACAGGATCGACGCCGCACACCATACCATCTTCGCTCCCTAGGACGCCGCCGCTCCACCTCCACGCCGCCACACGAGAACGCTACGGGCCTCGGCTTTTCTTCACCGCCAAGGAGGCTCACATTGCTATTCATGTACCCAATGCCCTCCTAGAGGCTATAAAAGGAGGAAACTGGGGCCGATTCTAGGCACACGAGCACAACACACTCCACATTCTTGAGATCAACATCTCCAGCAATCCACCTCACTTGACATTGAGACCTGGGACGAGCTCCCACTCTCACCCGATTGTAACCCACACACGCACTTAGATGCAAGGAAATAAAAGACGACCCCCCCGGCTAGTCGTAGGGCCTTCTTTTGCCTGAACTAGGATAAATTGTTTGTGTTTTTCTTACACCATCATCCTGATTAAGGTCACACGATATTAATTTACTAGACGTGTAGGATCAGCTCATGCATACACCGACAAGTATACTCAAGACTGCTTGTGTAAATCAATTAACAAAGGCTAGACCACTAAAGAGGTACGCCTCCAAAAAATGTTTCATTTTTCTGAGAGGTGTTGGTGGTTATCAAATTTAATATAGGAGAATGGGAATGAGTGGATGATGAGGAGGAGGTGGTGGTTGTCGAATTTAGGAGGAGGCAATATGGTGGCTTTGGTTCTTTTGACCGAAGTCTGTCTGTAGGGAAACCCCAACCTTTTTTTTTTTGTTTTTTAGACTTTTTTAATTCGCTTCCACGGAAGTCAAACTCAGGTCTACTAGGTACTAGGTGCTACTCAATTGCTCAAACCACTAGGTTAGAGGACTTTTGGCGTGTATTTTGTTCTTGGAGATGTTGGTGAGAAGAGAAATGGTGATGATAGTAAGTAAAAGTTCATATTTAATTGGGCTTGTTTTCAAGGATTCAGTGTCCCTTTTTGCAAAATAAAACTGGAAATGGTAATAGAAGAGTGGAAATAAAAATCTTAAAGATGGATGTGGAATTGCAAAATTATTTTTTTTGTTTGATCGTTTCTGAGTATGCATATATTTCTACATTAATTGCCAAGCGTCACTCGCCAACAGAGGGTCACAGATTTGACACGTGCACTGAAAACTCTTCCGCCCATCTAAAACCTCTAATCATAAACATTAAAAAATATCGTATGTCAACTTGCTAATGTTGCCCTCCTACTAACAGAACCATACAAATGGGATATACAACATGGTCTTAACTTTGTTTACTCTTGGAAACTAAAATGGCAATAAGGATGTAAGTACATATGGGTCATTAAAGTTGGTTTTAGAAAAGAGTGTTATATTTTTTATGATGATGAAAATAACACAGCAAAACACCATAAACTTCACTATTAAACCTCACTATTAGAGTAAAGATATGTGTCAAACAGGACCTAATTAATAGTGGTGCTTATCACACTGCAGTTTCATTTATTGCTGGCTCTAATATGGCAATCATAAAACTTTTTTATCTACTAATAATGCGCAAACACCACATTGATAGCATTATGTCATGACTTGGCGAAGGATCAAGCAGCAGGCCACCATGTGCTGTATAGTTCCATGTACGCAAGCACAAATACCGGCCAAAGGAGTTCAGAGGATACGATCCAACTAGCTAGAGAGTCATCATCAGCATACATAAAGAACAAAGACATGCTCACGAACACGGTATCTCAATCCATCTACAATTGGGTTTACGTTTATATATAAAATATATACACAGAGAAACCATGATCGATCCGTCAACATGGTTTTGTGCAATGCCATGGAAAGAGTTTTAATTAAGAGACATTTTCCTGTTTTTGAGATACCAACACCAATAATAAGTAGCGCTAATTGCTTAATTATAGCAAAATCCTAGCCAAGAGAGAGAGAGAGAGAGAGAGAGAGAGAAATGTTACAGCCTTGAAAAGGTGGAACTAGCTAAAACCCTCCACCTAATTTTTGCACCTAATATATGAAGGCTGTGACTCAGGCCAGCTGCTCGAGTTATTTGGCGAGAACATATATATAACGAAAGACCATTGTCCTTTTGCAGCATTCGGAAGGACAAGAGAATCACAAAATACTCAACACCCAGCGGAGACTTAATTGACCGCAGCTTCCTTAAGCATATCACTTGATCATCGTCGTCGTTAGTAACTGCCGGCGGCGGCGGCGGCGTGGTTGTTTGCCTTGCCGCCGTCGATGACCACCTCGGTCATGGCGACCTGGTCGGCCTTGCGCTTGCGTGCCTCGATGATCTCCTGGGTGGACTTGTAGTAGATGGCGTATAGCACCAGCTGCGCCACGGCGAACAGCACGCCCAGCCCGTTGGGGATCTGCATGCAGGAGGATATTATACAGACAAATTAATCAAGATTCAATCCAGTAAAGATTTAGTAGGTCGTCGTTCGGCTAATTGATGGAACTATTTGGGTGCACCGTTCGCTTATTCCGAATCCTGCTGATGGAGACAAGCAAGGATCTCCCTGTCCCTATTACGTTGCCATCAACCAACAGCAACAGCAAGGATTAGGTGGCAGTCCCTGGTGCGTGCACGCATGCACGCGGACCGCCGTCCACGGCTGGTCCATGGTGTCGTGCCCGTCCCATGGCGCGTCAATTATAGTAGGTATGATTTATGATGACCCGCCGTACGAGATATTGGTCATCTGATCTTACGATGCGGCGGGAGTCCCTCACAACCTTGAACTATTGTTTAGCTTACGCTGGAATTGTTAATTCAAGTTCCATGAATGATCGCTGTGAGTACTTCTTTGTTGTATTGGCACTATTTGTATTATTAATTTGTAAGCGTGGTCTTATTTTAGTCCCTCTCTGCCGCCATTATAGAAGTACAGTATGGTTGAGTATTATATTCAGTAGCTTACAGTGATGTAGAGGTCGAAGCGGATGAGCGCGTAAGCAGTCCAGCAGATGCCATTGACGAGGGAAGCCAGTGACAGGAACAGGGGCATGTACTCCACGCTCTTTGTCTGGATCACCATTTTCTGATCACACAAGAAGAAAAATTAAGCACACACAGAATACAAAAGAAGAAACACTCATTGAATAAACGACAAGATCAAGCAATCGTTTGTGCACATGTACTATATATAATATAATATACTATTCTCCAACAAAGTTGATCAAATAAAAGCTACTACAACAATAATCAGCCCCCCTTTTCATATTCTCTACCAAATTAAAGTGTAGCAGCAGCCGTAAGAGAGAAAAATTAATGCACACAGTGACACAGCCGCCGACAGCACAACTACTTTTACCGGCCGTGGATTACGTGTGTACGTACCATGACGGAGAGCGGGGCGGCATACATGCCGGTGCCGAAGAGGACGCAGAGGATGCCGACCACCATGGACCTCCGCTCGTGCGTGTGCGCCAGGGTGAGCACCAGCGCAGCGACGGCGCCGACGAAGGCCACCTCGGCCGCGAGCAGGAGGACGACCTTGCGCCGCACCGCCCCCGTGGAGCATAGAAGGAAGAGCGTGACGTAGGTGAGCTGGATGGCCATGCCGGTGCCGTTGATGGTGATCACCAGCATGCTGTGCGGGTGCACCGCCGGCAGGCCGTAGAGCACCCACATCATGCAGTTGAGCAGCGTCGCCACGTACGGGATCGGCGAGTACTGCTCCACCGACCCTTTCTTCCAGATGCGGATGAACGTAGGCCTGTACGTCGTCGCACGTATATGTATTACTATTAGTGTATTATGCATGTATAAACAGGTGCCATGTATACGTAGTACGAACTGTTTGTATATGTACGGGTAGTATCTGTGTACTCCTATCTGTTTCTTATTGACAAAATTATTTTCTCTGTTACTGTACTGAGAGACAAATGGATGAATTAATTCTTACACTGGGGAGAGGAAGAGCACGAGTGCAGTCCCATTGCCTGTAACATAGTAGACAAAAACAGAGACCAAGAGGTGAATACATATATAACCTTTGTCACAGAAATCTGCAATTGAATCATATTAATATTATAATGGAAAATTATGATCAAGCATGAGAAACAAAAATGCTTAGAGCTCCAGGAAACCCGGGGAATAAGCTAAGGCTTGCATTGACAGGGATCGAATAAGAGCTTGTGATGTGACGAGGACGACATCTATCTAGAACTCTAGACGTGTGTAAAGCTTTGGCAGAACAAAAACAATGGAAAAAAGAGGTGGATTGAAACTAAAGGGGGGAGTGGACGTGCACGCAGGCAGGTAGGAAGGATGGAGAATGAAAAGAGCCCGGCAACCCACATGACTAGCTAGTGTCATCTACCAAAGGCAGCAGCAACCAGGCTCCAGGCCTTCTCTGCTTTGCAGTGCATATATGCGTTCACGCCGGTATATGATGCACCCCCGCGTGGTGACTACTCACCGATAACGCCGATGGCCGTGCGGATGGTGTCCGGGGAGATCATGGTCGCCGGCTTCGGCAAGCTGAATTGGTGGCCTGCGCTGGCTCAACAACTGTAGAAAGAGGTGGCTACCTCTTCGCTACGACGAAGAAGATAGAGATATGGGTGTGACGACGCACGTCAATTAGGAACCAGAGGCCGGCCAAAGAGAGGACAAGGGAACGAATGAAGCTCTCTGGGGAGTGAAGGATGGGGCTGAATGAGCGGATGAAGCTCTCTGGGTTCTTGGTGAGTGATGAGCGAGTGAAGGATGGGGCTGCTTAAATAGAGGAGATGGTGGCTCCCCTCCCCTGGTCTGGCCGTCGCGTTGCCGAAGACGAACCTGCTGCCGCGGACAACGGGGCCCACCCTCGCCACCACCTCTATCTCTATCTGACTCCCTCTCCCTATCCTGCAGTCTGTAATCGGTTCTCTCCCTCACAAGCGTGTCCTTTTTCCGGTGTAGATACACTCTTTTCGATCTCTCGGTGGGTCTAACAATCAGGGAATTAAAATGGAGCCACCTAGCCGGCCAGGCGGACAGCCGGGTCCAAGCAATCACCTTTCTTTAATCTCTTTTGTGTCTTTTTTGGTTTCTTTCTTTGCTCTTGAAAATTAGGTCCAGCGTCACAGCGTCAGTACCGTGTCTGGGTTGAGTCTTATTTACATCTCGGGAGACGGAAATTTTTCTTCTTTGCTACCAACACTCGGCAGACCCGGCCAGTGCATGAACCCGTACTTACGCACAAAATCCCTTGAGACATAGACATTAGGAGTTTGTATTATCAACTACAAGGCTACAGAATATAGATTAATCTGTATGAAAAAATTAAAAACGCCAAGCCCTTTGGGACTGGTGAGAGGAGTAGTTTCAATTTAACCTAACAGGGTTACGACAATAATCACTACAGTTTAAGGTAATGTATCAACTATATAAATTGATTTGGAAGCTAAACCTAACCATGAAAATTAAGATTTTTTGTTGGGTTCTATTTAAAGGTTGTTGTTTTGATGTTATAAAGGTGATAAAAATTGTTGTCTTTGTAAGAGTTAAGAAACTATCCAACATTTGTTCTTTGGCTGTTAGGTTACAAGATTTGTCTCAAGATTAGTTCAAGTTGCATTTCGGTTTACATCTTTCAAATTAAACATGACACACTTTCTCAAAGTATAGCTACAACAAATGTCCCTAAATTGCAGTCTCAAATTCGTGTGGGAGCGAGTGCAATCTTTTGATCCATACGACAATCAAGAAATGATACAATATATGTCTTGTTTGCTTGAACTGTTTAGCCTAGCTTATCAACCATAGTACTGTCTAACAACAAACCAACATAAGTTTTTCTCTAACAACAAAAAACCAACATTTGTAAGGGGCGGCTCGTGATGGTCTATCACAGTACTACAAAATTCTTAACCGCAGTGACTTGCCCACCCTTCTTCCTCCCCGAGCCACTCACTCCAACTCGTTTTTCCCTAATTTTGCTCTAGGAAGGAGGGAGGTTTTCAACTCAATTCCTTTGTGGAAAGCTTGTTTAAGGCATTCCCATGATTAGTGAGCAATTTGCATTCTTGTTTTCTCTCTCTTTAATGATGCTTGAGCCATGTATTGCCCAAATTGGAGCTTATCTTTGATGGTACTAGTGTTGATTAGGTGGAGACATGACCTTACCCTCTATTTGATGATATAGCTTGATTTTAGTGGTGATTAATTGTAGTTTTGATGTAGTGCATGTTCTAATCTAAGGTGGTCTTTTTTTTATATCATGACATTATTGGAATGTGTGGTTGGCATATGAGTACTTGTTGGTAAACTAATAGTTGTTGCTAATTGTTAGCTAATAATGGTAGATAATAATTGTTGCAAAAAATAATTGTTGCTAATTAAAATTGTTGCTAATAATAATTATTGTTACTAATAATTGTGCCTAATTATTGTTCCAAATATTTCCCAACACAGATGCTAATAATTGTTGCTAATAATAGTAGGTAATAATTGTGTTACTAATAATTATTTGGCACTATTTGGAATTATTTGGCATTATTTGGCACTATTACTAATAAGTGTTACTAATAATTATTTGGCACTATTTAGAATTATTTGGCATTATTTGAAATTTGGCACTATTACAAAAACTAATAATTATTTGGCACTATTTGGAATTATTTGGCACTATTTGGAATTATTGGAATGTTACTAATAAGTGTGTTACTAATATTATTTAATCTACATTCATAATTCTTTTTAAGGATGGAGGACAGGGCTACTTGGATGTATTGTTGGCCAAGGATTTCGGCCAAGTTTGTTGAAGCCGCCGGCATGCAAGGCAATCCGTCTAACTGTGGCAGGCAATGACAACTGTCGTGGTTGAAACGTCTGTTAATGGTCGCTTAATGACAGTTGTCACTACCTCTCATGGTTAATCGATTAATGGAGCCAGACATGGTTAATCGTTTAAGAAAAACAAAAAAATCTGCAAGCCCGTTCCCGAGGCCACCGGCGAGCCCGTCCCCAAATATCCGCCACCATGCTGGACCGGGGAGTGCGGATCGAGGCCCTACCCGCTGAATCGAGCACCTGTTGGCCGTAGGGATGAAAACGGTCGGAAACGATCGGAAGGAGGCTAAATCACTTTCATTTTCATAATTTTTTCTGGAAAACAAAATCGATACGGTATTGTCGGAAATGAATACGACGCCGGTATTGCGGTAATTTCGAAAACGATATTGTCGATCGGAAAACACATCGATAACGGTAGGAATTGACAAAAACGATATACTAAAAACCGATAAACATACTAAACCGTAGAGCTAAAGCCACACAAGTTCACATCAATCTTAGTCTCAAAAGGTGGCAAACCACACAAGAGCACGATAGTTCTTAGACTATGACATAAATAAATGATCAAGTTCTAAGTTGACTTGATATAGCATATTGATAGAACACATGAATTTTATTCAAAAAAAAGATAGAACACATGAATTATTAGATCGAGTTCTTTCTCCAAAGGGGCTTGGCATCAATACTTCCCTAATAGTTAGTTCCTTTCCAATAATAAAAAAAATTTTACCTTATGTGCTTTTCAATGGGCTTGGTCGTTTGGGAATGCTTATTTTTTTTGAGTGGGCTAATTGGACCAAAAGTATGTGTTGTATCGGTAATTACCAATGGTAAATTACCGGTTAAATACAGAATTCTTCGAAACGGTCGGAAGAGGGCTAAATCATTTCCACTTTCAGTTCCAATTATTTTTACCATTATCATTTTTGTTTTCTCGATTACCGCTTCCATTACCATTTATGTCTAAAAATCGGAAAAAGCTCGAAAACAATTTTCGGAAATTGGAGATTACCATTTTCGTTTTCATCCCTAGTTGGCCGGATCCGTCGCACATCGAGATGCCAGCGCGTACATCATCCTCTGCATCTGCTGTGGGCGCGTTCCTCCACCGGATCGAGCGCCCGCCTAGATCTGTGCACACTCGCCTAGATCAAGCTTCTCCTCTTCGGATCCGGCAATGTTGGAGGTGCAAAGGGAGAGAGTGAGGGAGATGAAGAGTGGAAAGGAGAGGGAGATGTGGAGAGTTGTACTCCTGTACCAACTTCCACCGTTGTTGGTGGCTGACCTGCAGATTCCCTGACTTACAGAGATAATGAGAATAGAAGGACTAGGAGGTCTCGTGCCTATGCTCGAGTTTTGGTCAAGGATGAGGGCTATGATGCGCCAAGATCAAGCTGATAGATGCCCGTGAAGGAGGAGCCCTCACCCGACGATCTACATCTAACTTAGTGATGTCCCGTATACATTTCCGCTAGATTAACATGTAATAGGTGTGTTGTCAAGAGTTGTAATCCCTTGTAATCTTGTAAATCTTATGATGTATGAAGATGATATTAACTGATATGTGATATTGTGATGGAATCATCTTTAGGATTATCGCTATATTGCTCATTTTGTGGATTTTCCCTTCGTGGAAAATCAAGGATGTTTCAGTTGCGTCTGGTCCCTGTGTCGCCAAGCACTTTAGACCTGGGTTGCCTGGTCACCGCATGGCCCCGCGCGCGACCGTGGCCACCCTGCCACCAGGCCACACGTCTGGGGAGAGAGAGAGAGAGAGAGAGAGAGAGAGAGAGAGAGAGAGAGAGAGAGAGAGAGAGAGAGAGAGCGATGGAGAGAATGAGGGACATGAGAGAGTGACTAAAGAGGGAGACCGGAGGAAGGGAGGAAGGCATGCGAGAGAGTGAGGGAGCGGCGGTCTGTAGAGTATGAGGAGTCAATGAGAGTTAGGATTTCCTCAAGTTCACATATATATACTAGGCATGGTTACCGTGCCAGGCTGGGTCTGTCGGGCCTAAACCATTTACGGAGGCGGGCACAAGACGACGGCCACTAAAAATAGGCTATTTATATCTTCGGAGACCGTCGTCTTAAGGTGCCCGCCTTCATAAATAGTTTTTTTAGGTAGGCAAAAGTGCCCACTTCGGTTAATACAAAATGCCCGGCGCCGTAATCATAGATACTCCCTCCATCTCTAAATAAGTGTCGTTCTCTCTTCCTGAGAAATATCTGCCGGCAATTACATATTAAAATATATAAATATTTATGCTAAGTAATATTATCATCGGAAAGATCTTTACGTCTAGTTTTTTTAAAATTTATTTGGAGATAAAAATGTTACACATGTTTTCTATAAATTGAGTCAAACTTATGACACAAAAACCTACGATAACAATTATTTAGGGACCGAGGCAGTATTTACTAAGGCGGTTGGATTCTGTATCGGACTCGGTTAAGTTTTTGGGCGTGTCATGCATACTCACAACTCTGAAGTAGTGTCAGCCACAGCATAATAATGTGCTAACTCCTATTTATAGGATATGTTTACTCACTAGACGCGCTGATGGTCTGTCAGACGGAAAGAAAAAAAATAGATAGGTTGAAATCGACATGTCAAATTTTGGAGATAACAGCAAATGAAGTATTTCGAAGTATTTCGCCAAGCACGAGTGGTTGTCTTGTAATATGTCTAGTTTTCTTTCTTTTGCTTTTTATAAGCTCTTTAAATCTAGTACAGGGGTGAACTACAATAATGATGAATTGATTAAGTGTAAAACGGTTATAGATTAGAATAGAATTATAAAAAAAATCTAAAAAAAATTACCTACTGAAGACACGTGCATATGTAATTAGTTGACGAGAAAGCACGGGATGTTTATATACGCATTATGTGAGCAAATAGAGAAATCGTGTAGAGCTAAATAATGTAAATGATTTTTAGTTGTTCTAAGTAAATTGGATCTAAATTTGACCAAATATATGAAGAATATGATTTATGTTAAATTATACAAATGCATTTTATTATGTCTCTATGATGCTAACTTGGTGTCAAAATTAAGTCATATTCTATAAATATGGTCAAATATATGATAGTTTGAACTTAGGACAACTTAGAGCATCTCAACCAAATCTATGACTACTTGAACTTAGGACAATTTAACTATGTCTATCAGATCAGGTAAAGTACTCGGTAATCCAGGAGTATTCACCGATGAAATTGTGGAAGAGTGTAGAAGAACTGTATATGGCAAAGTCGCTGTCAAATCGGTCGGTAATGAAGTGTCAACTATTCATGTTACATAAGGAGGAAGGTACACGATTTGTAGACCATCTAATTATCTTCAACAAGCTTGTCACATAGCTTAGTGTGGATGAGAAAATTGAGGAGACAAATAGTGATGAATATTCTCATCCTTACCACCATCGGGGAGCAGTTAGTGATGAATATATTCTCATAAAAATACCACTCTCTCAACTTCAACCAGACAATTGCGTACCTATTAGAGGTGGAGGTAAAGAATCTTCATTCTAGGTTGATCAAGCTTTGACTATTTCAAGATGAGTAGGAAAAGTCAACAATCATGGGAAGAAGAAAGACAATAGAAAGGAACAACATACATGCTATCTATACTAGTATAGTGCCCGTGCTAACGCTACGGCTTTATTTCAGAGATACATATGACAACAACCAAACGATGCTATTTCTCTCCATAGCGTAAGCTTCATGCTATTGTTCATTACAGACAAAGGTTTATTTTCAAAAAAAAAAAATGCACAAGTCGGACCACAATACATGTAATGGATGGCACCTTGATGACTAAGGTTTGTTCTAGCTCTCCCTGCGAAACAAGCCCCTCCATGGCGGTTCGGTGGTAGCTCCTCCATATCTGTCTGAGCTCCACCCAGCTCCAATCCCCATGGCTCCTGCTCCTCCATCTCCACTTGAGATGTGCAATTTCAAAATAGAATATAGCACTAAGGCTCACAAATCTTAATACGTGTGTACTCCAAATCAGGTACCAATGCAGTAGAAAGGAAGTAGTAGGAGATATAAAAGGAAGAAAAAAGTACTTACACACCTTTTCTCCGTTCTTCTCACCAATACTTTTATTTCTCTCACTTCCTAACCTGCCCAACTTGTAGAATCGGAGCTGCAATTTGCACCAAATTTCTTATCGGTTTGTCACGATTACAGCCCGGGATTGAGAGAAAAGGATTGCATCTATCTGTTGAGGCTATATGAGATATACAACGCCCTGTTTTGAGTAAAAGAAATGTTTTAACCTGAAATATAGATTTAGAAACCAACAAACAGATGACAACATAGAAAAAATGAGGCATAAATAATATGGATAGGGTCCTAAAAGTGAAAACACAGCGTGCAACTCACAACCAGAGCAGCAGAATGATTACATCCTATCACCCAATTTAATATTCTCTTTATATTTTTATTCAGAGAGTTATTTTTTGAACATTTACATAGTCCATGCATAGGCAATCCATTGCTTTTCTACTTACCTACACAAAAATCAGTAGCAGCAACATGAATTGCCAATTTATTTTTCCATTATATATCCAACCCTCTCTAATGCCGCAATAACAAGATCGCCTTCAGATATGCTGGACACCAGTAAAGCAACATATATATTGCATTGGGAAAGCAATAAACATGTGATATCAGAAAATGGTAGTAAATTAGTTTCTCACAGGTATTGACATTATGGAGCAAACCCAGCATGATCTCCATTGTTGCAGTTGTCTGAGCCACATTTCTCCAAGATAAATATTCTGTAAAAATAATTAGCATAAATCTCTGCAAAAAAGAGCAAACCTTTCAGGCAGTCTGAATGCAAAAATTGTAATGGCTAAGAGAGGTCCATAATGTCAGTACTATGCCTCAACGACAGCAAATCCAAATGAATTTGTTCAGTCTAAATGAACTAACAGAATATCTAATCATCAAGATGATTTGACATTAACTTATTTAGTCAAAATTTAGTTGCATGCATCAAGCTCCTCATGTCCTTGCTACCAAAACGATTGACGTTAATTGAACAAGAAATATTTCATCAAGCTCCTCGTGTCCTTGCTACCGAATGCGGAGAGCTCATGCCTCAACTAACATTCAATTAATAATAAATCGTCACATAACATTCAATTTTGGTAAATGTGCGATGAGTAATAACAATCTGCAGCATAACTTCACATGTGTTTTATCAATTTTATGTTGCCTAGATAAATATCAAAAGTAACACATTAAGCATTCATCTTGCAAAAGTGTGGTGTTGTCAGTAAAAGCTACAGAACAAATATTAAAGAAATTGTTCTATTAGTTGGCAAGCACCTTTGCTTGCCCACAACAGAATGATGAAATTAATGATCCGAGCATGTATCACATCCAAATAAAAAGGCATATGCTTCCATAGACATGTTGTACCTTGCGTTCATATTGGCATCCTAAGTTAGCTCTGTTCCAAGTATAGCTGGCGCTTGTCCTCTGCAAGAAACAAATTTGTCAATTGAAAGGCAGCATATTGTGCTACTGCCTATTTTGAAACCAAGAGTAGGTGATAATTATCAAACATATATGGATCAACCTGCTTATCTCTCGATGATCTAGTGTTTTTTTTAAACCATGGAGACTGATCTGCTTCATTTTTTCTACTAATTCTGCACAGAGCAACACCATGTTGTTTGTCAGATAGCTCGTGAGGGCCATTGAGGCACACTGCACACTGTGTGAACAATTAAATAACACTCTGCTGCAGTGCATCCATGAACATTGCCCAATCGGGTCAAATCCCTACTAACAAGGACATAAATTATTCGTGTAATCCAAATGCACATATTAACATAGTGTTGGCCCAGGCACTTACTTACGCACACAACTCTCCCTTACTTACTCAGTGAAAGAAGAGGAACCAATGGATCTAATAGTATGAACTTCATTCACTCACAAAGGTTACATAGACTATAGGGGTACATGTCCTTTTATAGGACCTTACAAACCGTCATACACAATGACAACTCACTATTAGCTAAGCGCTAGCTAGTAGTAAAATCCTAATTTACTTGTACAACCAAGTAACACCTAGGAATCTAGAGACATCATGATCCACCTATAATGATCATGTATGCTCCTCCATGTAGTCAAATCCAATTTGTCTTTTAATTGCTCTTCACCCTACATGTAAGACACTATTCCTGCATGAAAAGCTCCATTAATTGTCGATGGTCACAACACAAACACCTGCATGCCATTAGCTAGTTGATCCCCTCTTCATGCCATGCATCCACACTTTACCTGACTTGGCGCACATCGTCAAGCCAGTGAACACCTATGGACTGCTGGCATGCACTCTAATCAAACTAACTTATGCACTCACAACACAATCACATCACTGAACAACTTACCCTAAAGATAAACAACAAGATTAAGTCTAACAATCACCCCCCTAATCTTGTTGACTTTATTCTGCACCTCCACATGATCTTCTCAGCAACATCGGCTCATCATCCGAATCCTCGATAGCAAGTTGCGTCACACCCTCCACCACTTTCTTCACTCCAGGACACTCATCGGCAAAGTGTCCAAACTCACCACAGTTGTGACAGTCGATCTTGGACTTGTCAAACTTGCCGCGGTACTTCTTCTCAACAATCTTGTTGCCGCTTCCACTGGAGCCATCTCTGCTCCTCTTCTCTTCAGCAACCTTGGCCTCCCACTACGCCCGTGTCAGCCGTGGCTCAGCCCACGCAGCCAACAACTGCTGCTCCACCCCATTGTCACGACGTCGCCCCTTTGAGGACTCCTCGAACGCCCTCAAGCACCCAATTGTCTCAGTCACCGACATCGTCGCCACATCCCCCATTGCTCGATGGTGCCGATGAGGGGTCCGAACTTGTCGGGGACCGAATGCGTAGCTTCTCGACGATCAGTTATCTCTTCCACTTTTGTGCCGAGAGAACGAATCTCATTCACAATAGTGGTAACCTTCAAAGCAAAATCATTAATTTTCTCAGAATCACCCATGTACATACCAGCAAGCTCCCTTTTGAGGGTTTGTACTCGGGCCTTCTTGACACGCTCTTCACCCACGTGCATTTCAGCAAGAGCTTTCCACGCCTTCTTCGCCGTCTCCTCCTCGGAAATAGCCATCACCACAGCCTCTGGCACAGCTTGCACAATGGCGGCAAGAGCCATTTGGTCCATCTTCTCATCAATCGGACCTTCGCTCTCCACGGCCGACCACACACCTTGTGCACGCATGAAGATCTTCATCTTCACTGCCCACACGCCGTAGTTGTTCTCCGATAGCATGGGGTAACGTAGTGTCACCCCCGCCTCCTTCACTTGCTGCACCACCAGCTTGTTGTCGTCGTCACCGTGAGCAACAACCTTCGCGTCACTGCTCTGGGTACCCGGTGGAGTTTCTCCCATCGCCGGCGGTGGAGCCTAGCGACGATGAACCTAGCTCTGATACTACTTGTTGGCCCAGGCACTTACTTACGCACACAACTCTCCCTTACTCACTCAGAGAAAGAAGAGGAACCAATGGATCTAATAGTATGAACTTCATTCACTCACAAAGGTTACATAGACTACGGGGGTACATGTCTTTTTATAGGACCTTACAAACCGTCATACACAATGACAACTCACTATTAGCTAAGCACTAGCTAGTAGTAAAATCCTAATTTACTTGTACAACCAAGTAACACCTAGGAATCTAGAGACATCATGATCCACCTATAAAGATCATGTATGCTCCTCCATGTAGTCAAATCCAATTTGTCTTTTAATTGCTCTTCACCCTACATGCAAGACACTAATCCTGCATGAAAAGCTCCATTAATTGTCGATGGCCACAACACAAACACCTGCATGCCATTAGCTAGTTGATCCCCTCTTCATGCCATGCATCCACACTTCACCTGACTTGGCGCACATCGTCAAGCCAGTGAACACCTATGGACTGCTGGCATGCACTCTAATCAAACTAACTTATGCACTCACGACACAATCACATCACTGAACAACTTACCCTAAAGATAAACAACAAGATTAAGTCTAACACATAGCACTTGTTTGCATTAGACACTAAGAATGCTGTTGAATATAAAGAGTACACATCTGTGAGGGAAGATAATCATGATAGTAAATCACCTTCAAGGGAGCACCTCAGCAACTCGTTGTGCGGCGCCTCGGCGACTCGGGTAGGAGATTGTGGCCTCGGCGTCTCGGGTAGGAGATTTCGGCCTAGGCGACTTGCTATGCGGCACACGGACATGGGGCGCCTCGGTGACTCACCGAGGAGATCGCGGCCTCGCCTAGGAGATCACGGCGACTCACCGAGTCATCTCCAATCTGAAAGCGGGGAAACCTTTAAAAAGTTAGGAACATGAATTGCACAAAAAAGGTGGATGCTAAAGAATCTTGAATGAGTAGAAATTTTACGGGACAAGGCCTTCTTCGATGGGTTCCTAGACATCAGTGATGCCGACAGAACTGATATTCGTATCCTATCCTGGTGTAACCCAGGGATCCTTTTGTGTTGGAATAAAATTTGTCAGGTATTATTGATTGGTTGGCCAAAATTGCAACAATAGAGAGTGAGCAAGAGTATTACCTTGATAATCTCTGCAACAGCAACTGATTTATTGATTGCCTGTCCCATGGCCTTCAAAACAATCTCTTTAACTCTCCTTTCCTGATTGATTATGTATAATAATAAAAAAGGAACAAGAGCTTAGTAATAAACAATGATCTTTAAGAATACTAAATACTAGTAGTAAATAGGCAATAGTTCATGTAAAATAATTAATCATCGTATATGTATAATGCATAGAAACAAACACACAATCAGTAATGGTAATCCCTTCGTATATGCCAAATTTGCGGTACACTGAATAGCACTGTAGTTCATCCATCACCGCAGTGGGGGTAAGGGCCGTGCTAACTAAAATAAAACTTGGATGTTTGAATCCACCTCCCGGGCCTAACGGCCGAGAGCCAGCAGCCGTTACATACTTCCATCAAAACAAAAAGCTCCGATTCGAATCGACGACAGACGTGACTCCCACAGACTCCCACAGCGCATCTTAAATACAATACGATACGGCAGTGATGGCTGGGCCAGGCACCTGGAGGAGGGAGGCAGCGTAGGAGACATAGTTACGGATGAGGCCCTGCGCGGTGATGCGGATCTCCTTCTCCTCGACGGTCTACTCGTTCCGCGGCCGCTCCACCCTCTGGTACCGGTCCATCATCTCTCGATCGCGGGCTCCGCCGCTCGTCGCCCGGCGCGGGTCGCAGGGCTAGGGATTCGGATGGGATGGGGAGGGGGAGGTTGCGGCGCGGCAGGGGGACACAGGAGGTTGCGGCGAGAGAGTTGCGTGATTTCAGGAGTTGGAGGGGTCAGCGGGTGAGATTCAGGCTTCCCACTCTTTTAGAAGAATTCAATTATAGTATAGATGACAAGGAGGATCACATGATAAATGGATTGTCCAAGTTTTCCAACTATGAGAGGAGCATGCTTACTGGTAAGTGTGGATGAAAGTGGTCTACTTATCTCAGTGAACTACTAGGTGCTATTCATGATTTGATATTAGATTTAGAGACTTCCTACCAAATATGTTCAGTGAAAGATATGTTTAGTGAAGGATCACTAAACCCCGAGAATAGAACTGTACACTTAGTAGAATACAAGGAGCATGCAGTCATTGAGGTGGGAATAGTTACATCTGGAACTACATAATGGAATAAAATGCACACATCTGGAGCTACATCTGGAGGTGGGAATAGTCATTGACTTGTTTTGGATGAAATTTTGGCAGAATTTTATTCATAAAGTACTTTTTACGACAATTTATGTACTTTACATAATGGTTTGTGTTTGTCGTAGAAGCCCTGATTTTTTTGGTGGTTATTAAACTCTTTTGGGTTAAAACTAAGTAAATGTATATATTAGACAAACCTGCATTGTCCATCTTTGTTAGAAAAGTTTATTGTTTGAGATGTGTAGCCACGACTCTAATTAGTCTTACCTTTTGAATTCTCAACCCTATTTCGCACAAAAGCTCCAACATAAGACAGATAGCCATCACCTCTAGATTGTCCGACTTCCTTCATAAAAGTCACAGGAGACTTTACCCATGCCCGATGCTATCCATTCATGATTCAACGGTGGCTGTACTATATCTCAGCTCTCCCACTCCTAGGCCAAACGTGAAAAGCAGCCCAATAAAAGCCCACTTCATGCCTGAGAGAAATGGCATATATTTTATAGAGTTCAATATATGCATTTCAGTGTAGAACAAAAATATGTTTAATAGTACCATTCTAATAAATAAATTTAACCGTTGTCAACACTACAACATATAAATGTTTGCAATTAGCTAGAGATCAAGGGAAAAACCCAAAAGAATACAAATTTTCAGTTTTCATATAAAGATCATCTGCATCTAAGATATTCATATAAAAGAATTTTTTTTTTAAGTTTGCATCTTGTTGTGCCAGCCTAACTGACGTGACACTACAGTGTTTTTGCTGTGGCTTAGTACTAAGTGTGACCAAAAGAGTTATTTTTTTTTGAAAAAAAGTTAATGCGTGTTAGATTTAAAAATATTGTTAAAAAAACTCAATCGTGACATCATGTTCATCAGCTGTAAAATGCTTGTCGTTTAGTTTTAAAAAAAAAAGCTTGTCCTCTCAGAGTTTCAGCAACAAAGTGAGCTTTTACTTAGGTTTTTTAATGTTTAGACTGAGAAGCTAGGAGTGGGAGAGCTGAGATGCACAGTCACTGTTAGATCATTTATGGATGGCATCGGGCATAGGAAAAGTCACCTATGACTTTTGTGAAGCAAGTTAGAGAATCTGGATCTGCATAATATATACAGAAGTACTCCAGTTGAGCTACAATGACGACTGGACTGGAACAACATCTCAGGTGATGCAGTTCAACTTGATTTCACGTGTATCTACATGATTTTGGTGAACTAAATGACAGCTCTCTTGGTGTCTTCTGCAACGGTACATCAACAAATCAACATCTCGCATGACGTAACCGGTCAAATGAGGGGATAGGTTCCAGGGGCCGACATACCACACACCATGACACGACCAAACAGAATTGCCAGGACGCTATCACAAGAGACAAGAGTGCGTGCCGTGGAGAATCATATTGGTTCATCTTCTACATACATATAGTATGTTCAAGAAGCCGTATGCAATATATATACCATGCATAGTACTGGTTCGACAATCTTCTCCCTTGGCTATCCATGGTCTCATCCGGCCACCGGCATCGGCGTGGACTGGATAGACGTGCACGTAACATGCTTGCTGCCAATCGCAAACACAGGACGACGTAGTGATGTACGCAGAGGATTCGCAGACTTGCTGTGCATGTCACGGGACTCTGCGCACAGATACTATAGGAAGGAGTGGCACGGGACTCGCAACGCCGCCAACAACAAGATTAGACTGAGTACAGTAAAGATGCCGGTCGGTTTCAATTCCTTCCGGACACACCACTCCTTTCGTTCCAAATTAATTATTTTGTATCCGAAACTTAA
This sequence comes from Themeda triandra, assembly GCA_018135685.1. Lineage (NCBI taxonomy): Eukaryota > Viridiplantae > Streptophyta > Magnoliopsida > Poales > Poaceae > Themeda > Themeda triandra. Next base: position 186,655 of record JAENPR010001028.1, on the reverse strand, counting down.
CTCGATCTGTAAATGATACATGTAATATTTTTATGTCTAAATAAATTCGTTAACAAACTAGATCTAAAGACCTTTTCGATGATACAAATTATGTAATATTTTTTCGCTATATAACAAGTCTCGATCCCGAGTGTCAGAACGGTCAGCATTTTGACTTGAGGCAGCCGAATCAGCGGCCCGGGGCAGCAATCCGTCTGAAGTTGTGGGTGAGGGTGGCAAGACTGGCGGCGAGATAATTGGCGCGAGGGGAGGCGCGGGTGGCGGCGGCGGCGGCCTGGCAGCCCGGCTGGGCGGTGCGAGGATGTTGCGGCAGCAGCGGTGCGGCGCGAGTGCGCGCACGCGAGCGGAAGGCAGCTGGAGGCAGGGGGCAAGAGGAAGGGATTAACCCTAACCTTTGTTACCTTTTCTCATTGATTGTCCCACCTTATATAGGACGGATAATACAAGGTGCTAATGGGCTCGGCCCATAAGCCTTTATCTCTATGCAGAGGCTCGGCCCATAGCGCCGAATTGGGGAAATCACATGAGGTGACGACGGAGAGGAAAAGCGTTGCAGACTTGCAGGTGGGCCCCACCCAAGGGCATCTATGTCTTTTCATAGCTCTGTTGACACCGTTAGAGGTGATTATGGATGGAATGGCGTGTGTGGTAAGAAAGTTTAGCGTGATGGCACATATGACCGCCTCAACTTTTTAGTGGCCCGTGTGGAATTGCAATTTTTTTCAATGGCATACATGGAAAAGACTCTTAATTCTATATGCACTCTTAATTTTAGGACTAGTAAATCTTTTGACCATATATGCACTCTTAGAGCATCTCCAACAACTTCCAATAATTCACTTGGTATATATTGTGTTATAGCAACTTGGTATTTTATTTCCCAAGTGAAAAAAAAAAAGGTATCTCCAACAACTTGGTATTTCAACTTGGTAAAACCAGAGGATGACAGATGGGACCCGTATGTCATTGCCTACTTCTTCCCCACCGGGCAGCTCCTCCACGCGAATTAAGAACAGAACACGACGTGGACCAGTGGGGTGGAAATTTTGACTCGCGATTTCTCGACAACGGCTGCACCAAATCAGGAGAGGTTTGATCCTACGCGATCGTAACGAAAAAGCTAAACTTTTGAGTATTTCCCATCAAAATATTAAGCACTCTACGGGCTTTCCACTCGAACCTCTCCTTCCCGAGATTGACCTTCTCCTGTTCTCGACGCCTGAGCTCCTCCTGTTCTCGACGCCTGACCTTCCCGAGAGGCGCCTGAGCTCGACGCGCTGGAGGGAGGGGTGGCCATGAATGCGGGGCGGCCGTGCAGGTGCATGCGGCGGCTGGGCAGTCTTAGCGACGGAGCTCAGAGCAGACTGGGCGTGGGTTTTGCGTGGCGGAGCGAACGGGCGCGAGGCGCGCGCGGCGGCTGTCGACGGAGCGGGCGCGCGCATCTCACGAAAGGCAGGCGCGCCTCGAGCGGGGGCCAGCGGGGTGAGCGGGGGCGAGCGAGGCCGCGATGCGCGCAGCCTCCGCGCGCGGATAGATACGCGTGCGGAGGGGTTTTTTTTCCAAATTGAAAAATACAAAGTGAATTTAGGGAGTTGTTGGAGAGGTGTTTTTGAATTTTTGACAAAAAAAAAAAAAAGAATACCAAGTGGATTTAGAGAGTTGTTGGAGATACTCTTATAGAATCATATTACAAGTCTATGCACTCATGAGACAAATACTCCACCACTTTGATTTACTCTTCGTCATTGTTTGCACATACGCAAGAGCCAGGATAATCTCAGAGTTCCAATCAATGCATTTGCGGAGATCGGAGAGTCACTGGCTATACACAACCTTATCCAACATCAGTGCACATCGGAACACGCACACATATTTAGATACCCAAATTTGGGTGCAGAATTCACTATGCAAAAAGAATATTCCCATTACATCAAAATGTCGGCACATGCATGAAGTACTAAATGTAAATGAAGTAAAAAACTAATTGCATAGTTTTGTTGTACTTTACGAGACGAACATTTTGAGCCTAATTAACCAGTGTTTGAATAATTTTTACCAAATACAAACGAAACGCTACAATGACGCTACAATGTCTTTTCCCAACTTTGGATGTCCAAAGTTGGGCATCTAAACAAGGCCATCCCACACGAGACGAGGCTAAGACTAGTCTCAATGGAGGTTTCATCAGAGATTCATACACATTAAATATGCTGGTATGACACTAAAGAGAGATGTGATGAAAGTTTCGTAGGAGCATGCACTGTTTTTAAAAATATTAATGAGCCAGGATGAAACTCTTCTGCACTGTTTCTAAAATATTAATGTGTTGGAAACCGAACTATAAAACTCCCACTTAGGACTGGCCTAATAATGCATGCCTCTGCCAGCCGACGACGTACTCAGCCATTCCGAACGACATGGCTGGCTTGTAAATCTGATCAGTCATGTTGTATTTCCTGTGGTTCGAGGACGTTCAGGTTTTCCAACTGCCACCAATAATCCGTGTAGTACGGCATTACTCGAGTTCGCACGTTTTTATATATGCAGACGTGGTATATAGTACGCGTCATCATTATACTTGTCAAATGTGGGGTTAGAGCAGGTATTATGGTGGACAGTAAGAAGACTAAATACTGATGTGGAGGAGATAAGAGAGGAGAGAGAAGGGAAGCAGGTTGTAAGCTTACAGCCAGTTTGGACACAATAACCAAGAAAATTTATGACAGAGACAAGTGGGCCACATATTTAAAGTGAAGGCTTAACCACTATACGAGTAGGCTGAGAGGTGGCAGCCGACTAAATTATAATACTTGCTCTTAGGGCACTCACAGTGCAGACTCTATCATAAAATACATAACTATTTATTACCATCTTATTTATGATATTTTGCTGATACAGAGGTATATTTATTGAAGAAAAACAGAAAAACCAAGACTCTAAGTCTTATTTAGATTTTAAGTCTACAACCTTCGAGGTAATAAATAGACTTATACTCCATGATAGAGTCTTACATTGTGAGCACTTATTCTGGCTAGGAAGCTAGCCAACGTTTACATGCATATTTAAATTATATTCCCTCCATCCCACAAATAGTTATACTTCTTTGACTTTTATAGTTCTTGTTTGACCATTCGTCTTATTTAATTTTTTTATATAAATAAATAAATAAACAAAGTATTATAAAAATATCTCTAACGATTATTTAAATCATAACCAGATAAATAATATTTATTAAAACCTTTTTAAATAAGAAGAACAGTCAAACAAGAATCATGAGAGTCAAAATTGTATAACTATTTATGGGACAAAGGGAGTAAACTTTAATTGAAAGGTGTACAGGGCATAACTTATGTTTTGCCGTCGTTATCAACCGTTAGCAGCAACCCTTTTGCTTCAAGCTCTAGTAGCTCATGATCCCTGGCCGCTCCCATCAGCGTGTAGCACTAAGAAAGCACTGCTGTTGTCAATCTCCCTTCACAAGCTCTTGTAATGCCCACTGGATTTCTTCTTCCCCTAAGGTATCCATTTTTTACACAAGTTCAAACCTTGTTGTGGTGATCCGGGGACGTCATATCAGTTATAGCCCAAATCACTCTAGATACACTACAATTTGACAAGAGATGTAGCATAATTTCATTTTCCCTTTTCAGATATTTTTGTGTGAAGGCCCAGACACGCATTGCTTATAGAATAGAATAATGTATTCAGTTCCAATCATGAAGCATCATAGATTCTTTCCCACGGTACCATATGATCGACGCCGACATGATGCGAGGGTTGCCTTCTCGAAACTAGGCTGGCGCGCGCTGGTAGGCAGTCTGGCCTACCGGCAATATGGCAAGTACGCACGCTTGCATACCCAGAGCTAAAGACGGAACTCCCATCTCTGTGTGAGAATCTCCTTCAAAAGTCGGTTCCACGCGGCCCTGCCACACGTCGCTTCGTCTGCCGTTCGCGGCTTCGATCACATCATCCAGCCACCGACGCATCGATCGCACTGTCGACCGTCAGCCTGATTCATGGACCGACAGCTCGCTCGTTGGCTCTCTGTGCATCAGAGGGTGCAAGACTCCAAGCATACCACCCCATGTGTTTGCAGGGTTGTTAGCTGTCGTGCTCTTCCTTAGTGCCTGCATCCGTCGATGGCACCTCGATCGCGTGAATACGTGGTGCTGAGGACAGAAGAAAGAGTAGAGGACGGGGAGCGACGCATGTACGTGGAGTTTGAGAGGCGGGGAACGTGTACATGGCTTTTTCGCCAACAGTCCATGCATGTTGCACGTATTGCGTCGATCGGAGTGCCGAAAGGAAGATCCCAACACAAGTACGCGTGACCGGCAGCCACGCACAGATCGATCAGGTATCTCACAATGATGCATGCATGCATTGTCCGGCAGTCAGTTTGTGGAGTTGGGTCGGACTGCTTGGGCACGTATCGTCGATTCGTCGTTGATGATGTCGTGCTTTTTAGAGCTCACAGTTTTGTTAATGATACTTCATTATTGCCGCAGGTACGACGATTAGGACTAGTAAAGCTTTGGACGAACTGACCAGTCAAAGATCAAGAATTGTGCCAATCACCAAGGAAACTCAGAAGATTTGCTCTTGTTTTGTTGATTTTTCCTTTGGTATTTACTAGCCGCTCTTGTAACTGAGTTGCTCATACTCTAGCTAAGCAAGTCTCTTGTAACTGAATTGCTCATACTCTAGCTAAGCAAGTCTCAGTTGATAATAAGCTGCACAGTTAGCCCCAACCTATGTAGATCACATGTTACTCTCTGATTGTATTCCTTGTTGATCAATGAATCAAATCTCCAAATCACAAAAAAAAAAAAAAAAAATTCACCTCGCAACATATACACATATTAGTCTACTTAGGTTGTCCCTCATTTACCAAAACCAAACAAGGACCTTTCGACGCCCCAAGGAGATGGAGAACACAACAAGAATTAGCATGGATATCCTCCCCATTGTCCATCTCCATTGGAGACCGGAAAGGACATCAAAACCAAGTTGGAGGCCCAATGTATATCAAAGTTTTAGTACATTTTGGACTCTAGGAGCAGTCTGCACTAAATGGACCATAGGTCGGATATGGAATCCATTTTTGATGATTCACATATCGATGGAAATATAATTTGAAAATTTAAATAGTAGAAGTTGTCTCATATCTAAACTCTTTTGTAATGTTGAAACAATTGACATCCCGAATCTTTTAGGTGTTACGTCGTTGTCACTTGTCATTTGGGCCTTGTAACTTGTTGGGATGCCTTAGTGATGCGAATAGGGGTCCTTGGCTGCCTCTTAGACTTTAGGAAAAAGTCTATTTTTGGCCATCAATTTTTTGGCAAAGTTCAAGAATGGCCATCGAACTCCAAAAACCATTTATCTTTGACCATTTAACTTCTAAAACCGGACACAAAAGGCCATGCGCTGGTTTTGAGGCCACGCTAGGCTGGTTTTGAGGCCAAATACACATAACATTGATAGTTCACACGCTGATATGGTAAAATTAAGCCATGAGTCTGGCATTACCCCACAATTCCTAGTTTAGCAACTTGAAGTTAAGCCACAAATATTATTAATTTTTTTTCTACACACTATATATTCCGTAGTTGTTGCCCAAGCTAAGTTTTGGGGTTTTGCTTTACGATTGTCTTCGAGTTTTGGTGTTTTGCTTCAAACCTATCTTTGAACATTAGCCATTTTTAGTTGTGAAACCTCAACTTTGATTGCTTGATAACAGATCTACAATTGTCACTTCAATTGAGATGTTTATTTTGGGTTCTTTCTTGTGTTCTACATTTTACATGTAGAGATTAGTGTTCTTCACCAGATGAGCTAGATTTATGACATGCATGGATGACAACCAATGAGTTGTGGTGCTAAGTTTGGGGTTCCGCTCTTTTGATCTGCTGGATCGGTTTGTCATGCTACACCAAAACATTAATTATCTTCACCTAACGTAAGATGAATTGGGAACCTCATCCTATCATTGTCTAACCTTGTTCGAGTCCTCAATTTGGCATGAATGTTCGCTTTCTTCATATTTGTTTCAGAATTTAATTACATTGTGCTTTTAGTGTTACGTGATGTTGGTGTCAAAGCAAGGTGCCAGTGGTGACTCATCAATCTCGAGATGTATCGGTGCAATCTTTCGAAGCTACTCATAGGTGTGAGATTTTGCATATGTATTCATAGGAGTGAGTGTGCATATGTGTGCTATGTAATCTATCTGTAGTTAACTCTTATAAAGATAAACCTCACTTGATGAATTCTCTCTTCATGCAAGGTGTCCACATCATTCTTCACTAAATGACCTCACTAAATGTTCTATCTATTCATACAACATGTCCACATCATTCCCCACTAACCACTTGAGTCAATACAAGGTGCCCATATCATTTCTCACTAAATCCGCATATCATCCATTATTAATTGTAAAAATGTCTGTATTAAAATGTCTGTGTTATCTCTGTCATGTGAAATACTAAAAATCTTTAAGCTATTAACATACAAGTCATCTATATAAGCTATTTGTTTCATGATCCACTCCTCTGTAATGTAATAAAATATTTTACTGGTCTTTCTTGTATTAGCTTATCAATTTTTTACCAGATCTGATACAATAAAATAGCATGCACGCAAATTTAAATATATGTATACACGTGTGTAGAATATTTCTAGTAATGCTATTTATTATAATAGATTTATTTTTAAGAAAATCCTGCGGCAACACGTGGACACTTCATTACTGAAAACTAACAAGTCATGTTAATTAGTGCATCAAACAGTAATTGCCTGAATTGATGTGACATTTGACAAGTAAGTGCCAGTATTTTCCTCTAAGATACGTCTACTCAGTAGGTATATAACTTTGTTACATTATATAGTAGTTTATATAATCTAAAATATTTGCAGATTCTATATAAGTTCCACATGGAATCTCCAACATATAACAGAAAATAAATAGAATTAATGGAGAATAAGATGCTTTCTTATCACCAAGTTTTTTGTATATATATAAAAGAACAATCGCATGTATGCATTCACCGTAGGCTCTATAAGTAACTATAAAAGTGGAACTTAAACAGTACATTGGCTTCCACTTATGACCAAGTTGCGTTTTCACTTTATTCTCGAAGAAAAGTTTTCAACAGTGTGCGATGATTTTAATGTTAGTTCTATTGGATCGCCTAGCAGTAGATCAGACGGGTGGTTTCTTTCGCATTTGGGATAAACTTGTAGAACATCAGGATGCACCATCATAGTGCACAGATCAGAGAGAGTGAACCATACCTTTGGTCTTAGCAGATAAGGCCGGTGATGATCTGTGCTAGGGTAGCGACGGATGGTGAAGTGGAGGTGTCGTGGCGACGCCAGTGGAGCTTCCTGTCGCTGGCAGCACAACCATCAAGATCAGTCTAGGGTTAGGAGTGGGGCAGTGACGGCTAAAATAAACCTCGTGGTTTGTGCTCTAACCCCACCTCCTATTTATGGTGTTGTGCGATGGGGCCAACCAGCCGTGTCACTAGGCTAGGAGTCCCCGGTCAAGACGCGAGCCGTTGGGCCTAATTGGTGGAGACCAATTTCAAAATTTAATGCTTCATGAGGTTAATTCACACAATTAATCAACCACAATTTTGTAAATCGAAGGACGTACATGGGCACACGGAATTGTTCACTTTGTGAATGAGTTGCATAACGTAGATTGTTCAACTAAAATATAAGCCATTTAAGAAAAACAATAAGAAGTCAACAACTAGCATGATTTCCCATGATCCTCTCATATATATAGAGGGGATGGTCTTATCCCAATCCCAAAGTGAAATGGAAAACAACTCCGAGTCACGTACGTCAAATTTCCCATGCCAAACTTACCAAAAACGTGACTCCAAACGGTGTTCGACGCCCTAGAAGGGTTGAGAGAGAAATTAGGGCTAGCGATTGATCGTGTTGTGTTTGTGTCGATCCGGCGCCTCTCATATATATAGAGGGGATGGTCTTATCCCGTGCCCACGCGACCGCTTACCAAAAACGTGACTCCAAACGCGGAGCGGCGTCCGGCGCTCTGGCGCCCACGCATGGCCGAGCGCGCGCGCACGTGTGCCTGCATCCGGCGCTTGCTGGCGCGTCCGGCGCTCCGGGGTCCTGCAGACCTCTCTGGGGAGCTGTTGACGGTCGTTAACTCATAAAATCAACCGTCAACTTAGCATGTAAATGGATCTATTTATAAATACTTAATAGATATAGGGTTACCACCGACGAATTCCACGAGTTTTGGTGAATATCTATTTCGCGGGTGACAAATGAAAACTACCCAAGATGGTCCACATGTCGGGTTTACATAGAGAGAAAGACCGAACGGGTGAAAAAGTATAATCTAGAAGACTCCAGAAGGCAACACCTGAAGCCTAGGGCCCACCTGGCATTGGCCAGAGTCGGTCGCCCCTCCACCTGGACCAATCAGGTGGAGGCTCGCGGATCCTGTCGCCACCGACTTTGAAGATGAATAATAATCGTCCATTTAGGTCGGTTTGATCCGGGGGTTGTGGTGCATCCTAGGGGGCTATATAATCAGAGCCCCTGGCCCCAGGAGAAACCCTAATTCATTCTCTAATTCATTCCGACTTGATTCCGAGAGAGAAATTAGATAGAGAAGGGTCCCTCGAATGGATCTATCTCTATAGGGTATTAGTATCAAGAGAGATTGAGAGAGTATAGAGTGGAGGTAGATTTGGAGGATGCCCAACCTGTCGGTGTCTCCTCTCCAAAGGTGTACCTGCGGGATCAAGTCTCCTAACCCGAGGCTTGGTTTCAGGATCATTCGGCAATTCAACTTCTAATACTAGTAAGTTCGTTGTTATTATTGTTCTTTGGTTTACAAGTTTACTTTATTCGCTTCGCGTTGGGAATAGAGTAATCGTTCTTTAGCATAAGCGTGGTGCTTAGGCTAGGTTCACTTGTAGATGCTCCCTATCCGGCCGGAACCGTGGTAGTAGTGAGGGAAGTGACAATCCCTTTATTACCTTTGTAATCCACTTCCCGTTGATAGGTAAGGTAGGTCCTTTGTGCCCGGTTTAGCATCCTCTCGTGGTGTCTTTTCCTCGGGTACCCCCTTAGAACAATAGTCTCAAAGCTTGCCATAGGTTAGAAGAAGACTAACGAAGGAGTTCTCTCTATATCGCTTAATTCTCACTTGACTAGCAGCCCGGGGTAGAAGTAAAGATCGGGTTAGTCTATTGCACGTTTTCTCTTAGCGGATAAAAACAAATACGATACTCGGGACTTATCTCCCGGTGAAGTGCTCACCGATATTCGTGCGCTTGCGGATTATTTCTCTTTGATTCTTTCGTGTGCGTATCTAGTGTCAACAAGCATTTCGGCGCCGTTGCCGGGGAAAAGACGGTCCTTAGATAACCTAAATCTTGCTCTACCTTGTACCTATACTTTTATCCTTTTCTTTCACTTTACCTTTTTGTACATTTTATCTTTTTCTATCCTTATGGATAATTCAAATTCCATTCCTATCTTTCAATTTTCTGCACCCACGGAGACCAGCCTAGTGCCACATGAGTCATCACAACCTATCCAAACACCTAGCTATAGGCCGAGTCCGTGGTTGATTGCATTGGTCCAAAGCCTATCCTTTTCGGGAGAAGGAGACGAAAACCTTTACCTTCACATTAGAGACTTTGAGCAAACATGTGACTGCCTTCGCATAGAGGGCATGTCCGACAAAACCCTCCGTTGGAAGCTATTTCCTTTCTCATTAAAGGGAAAAGCTAGACAATGGTATGATAAAGCCGTAGGTAAGCAACAAGGGGATTGGGATCCTTACGCTCCAACTTTTGTCTAGATTTCTATCCCATCTCCCAAATCGTCGACCTTAGAGTCAAGGTTCTCGACTATCAAGTAAGAACCTGAAGAATCTTTGGCCTCATCCTGGAATCGTTTTACTGCACTCTTAGCATCAGGCCCGGACCTTAGTCTACCAGATCCCATTCTTTTACAACATTTTTATAAAGGTCTGAGTAGAGACAATAGAAAATTGCTCGACACAACTTCGGGAGGATCATTCTTGCATATCTCTGCTGAGAAAGCAAGATCAATCCTAGACCAAATCCTATCTAGTGAATTAGACAACCTCCTAGAAGTAGAACCTCAAAAAGCTGAAGCCAAACATTTGCCAGATGCACCATCAACTTCAGCTAACCCATGTCTTGAGCAAGACAAGGAAGACATTCCACTTCCCGATTTTATGCTAGATATTGAACCCGATCTGTTTTCCAATTTTGGAAACATCTTCAACTATCACACAGTGAAGAAGCTACAAGGCAAATATCACCCAATAAAGCCATGCAATATTGATGAGGATATTCCAACAGGAAAGACCTCGGAGAGCTACTGTCTGTATGAGCAATGAATGGCTAGAAGAGTCAGAGCTTTCCTCTGAAATAATTCGTTTGGATTCATCTTCTCTTCCCATTCGTTGCATAATTAACAATGATCACATAGACGCTCTCTATGATCCAGTTGTGGGTATAAATATCATGTCTACCACACTAGCAAAATATTTGCAAAAGGACATAACATTAACCCCAACAGTAAAATTCATAAGGAATCTTTCAAGACAAATTCTTCCCTATTTAGGAATCCTACATGTCCTACCACTATGGGTAGAAGGAACCCCTGTTCACTTGAGCTTTTATGTCTTTGACATAGGGGATTTCCACCTGTTGATAGGACAACCCTTTAGAAGACTTCTTTATGAAGGACAAACTGGGAAACTAAACATTTGTTTAGGCAAGAAACTCCAGTTCGCAATGTCCATTTCACGCTCTTTAAATTCTAGGACCGAGCCCCATCCGCACTATGATCCATTGGAGGAATTTAGAGCAGCTTCTCTAGAATTCCTAGCTAAACCAGAATTAGAAGACGAAGCTAGATTCTTCATAGAAGAAGAAGCTGACCCTTCTGAAAATGAACCTTTAGATGAGTTTGCCTTACCACCTAAACCTCCTATTGAGTTCAAACCTTTACCAGCCGGTCTTAGATATGCCTTTCTAGGAAATGATCCAGAGTCTCCTGTCATCATAAGTGATGCTCTCACTCAGGAGCAGACTTTTCGCTTAATGGCTGTCCTAGAAAAACATCAAAAAGCTTTTGGCTACTCACTCCAGGACCTCAAAGGAATTAGTCCTGCCCTTTGTACCTATCGCATTCCTACAGATCCCGATGTTCCACCATCTAGAGAACCCCAACTAGACTCAATAATGCGATGAGGGAAGTTGTTAAGAAAGAAGTTTTAAAACTGCCGCACGGGATTATTTACCCCGTGCCACACGGAGTGGGTCAGCCCCCGTCCAAGTTGTGCCTAAAAAGGGAGGCATGACTGTTGTCCAAAATGAGAAGAATGAGTTAATCCCTCAACGAACCGTCACAGGATGGCGAATGTGCATAGATTATAGAAAGCTTAATAAGGCAACAAGAAAGGATCACTTCCCTTTACCTTTCATTGATGAGATGCTAGAGCAATTAGCCAACCATTCTTACTTTTGCTTCCTTGATGGATACTCTGGATATCATCAAATTTCTATCCATCCAAATGATCAAAACAAAACAACCTTTACATGCTCTTATGGAACCTTTGCTTATCGTAGGATGTCTTTTGGGTTATGTAATGCGCCAGCTTCTTTTCAAAGATGTATGATGTCTATATTTTCGATATGATTGAAAAGATTATGGAAGTTTTCATGGATGATTTTTCAGTTTATGGAAAAACTTTTGATGAGTGTCTTGAAAACATAGATCGAGTCTTGCAAAGATGTGAGGAAAAACACTTAGTCCTTAATTGGGAAAAGTGTCATTTCATGGTTAGAGAAGGAATAGTGCTAGGACACTTAGTGTCTGAAAGAGGCATCGAGGTAGATAGAGCCAAAATAGAAGTAATTGAGCAACTACCTCCTCCTATCAATGTGAAAGGAATTAGAAGTTTCCTTGGCCATGCTGGTTATTGTCGTAGATTCATAAAAGATTTCTCATTCATCGCTAGACCTCTTACCCACTTATTGGCTAAGGATGTTTCTTTTGATTTTGATGATGCCTGTTTACAATCATTTGAGATCCTTAAGAAAGCGCTTATTTCGCTCCAATCATTCAACCCCCGATTGGACCCTACCTTTTGAAATTATGTGTGATGCAAGTGACTACGCCGTAGGAGCAAAGTGTTAGGACGTACTAAGGATAAGAAGCATTATGCAATAGCCTACGCTAGCAAAACTTTGACAGACCTCAACTTAATTATGCTACTACCGAAAAAGAGCTTCTAGCCGTTGTCTTTGCTATTGATAAGTTTAGATCCTACTTAGTGGGTGCCAAAGTGATTGTTTACACCGATCATGCTACTTTAAAATATTTGCTCACTAAGAAAGATGCTAAACCTCGCTTGATAAGATGGATTTTATTACTCCAAGAATTTGACTTAGAAATAAAAGATAAAAAGGGAGTAGAAAATTCTGTTGCCGATCACTTATCTAGAATGCGCTTGAGAAACCACAGAACTACCCATCAACGACGCACTCCGGATGACATGCTCTACGGAATCAACAGATCCGACCCCCGGTATGCAGATATTGTTAATTTTATGGTTACAAAGTTACGTACCACCGGAGGCAACAAAAGGAAACTTATCCAGGAGAGTCGTACTCACATATGGGATGAACCCTACCTCTTCCGAGTGTGTTCTGATGGCCTGCTCAGGAGATGCGTGCCCACTGAAGAAGGAATCAAAATTATTGAAAGATGCCACTCATCACCATATGGAGGCCTGTTGGTATTTGTTAAGTGCAACTAAAATAAGAAGGATTCCGCAAGCGCACAGAACATACCATTGTAGCATTTTACCGGGAGTAAACTAGGTATCGTTATTTATATTTTACCACAGGGAAGCAAGGGTTAAAGAATCGGATAACTCACCATCATGTATCTACTAACTTAGTAAACCAACTAGACTAAAGCAGGGGTAAATGATATATATATATGTAAGGTAATATAATAAAGCACACATGAGAATTCTATGATAAATGAGTAGCTAGCTAGAGTGAGAGGACAACGGGAGAGATCAAAGTTCCTATATACTTCTCTATTACTTTGGTTCTATGATAACAGGGAATGGTTAGATATAGCAATCACACAATAGCACTTTGGAGCAAAGCAGTCCTTTCCAACTCTCGAAGAAGACCGGGTAAAGAGTAGTTGGGAGAAGGCTACCGAGAGCTCTACGAGACACCAACCCGAACATGGTGGAATACAAAGGCCCGACGTAGCCGTCACCTCTGGGGCTACCACAACTATCCGTGGATTGGGCGCAACCTCGGGTAACCTATAGTCTAGACACCATGCCTACACTATCGATTACTACTCTAATTACATATGATAACTAGAGCACTCAATACGAGTGAAGATCCCATGCTAGAATGTAACAACTATACTAAACATACATATGAAAGGCATAAAGTAGATAGAGAAGATAAATATATTGAAGCATAAGTCTTACAATAGTAGATACAAAGACATACCAAATCTCTCGAAGACTTCTCCGTAACCGGAGCGTAGCTCCGCTCTCTCTAACTCCCAACTAGATCTATTCTACTACATTGGAATGTCTAGCTCTAATTCTCTAGAGAAGAAGTCATCCATTCAAGGGACGCCTCTACAACTCTGATCCCGCTGGGAGATAATGAATTAGGGTTTAAGGGATGCCTCCTCCAGGGGCCAGGGGCCCTGTTTATATAGCCCTCTAGGATGCACCACAGCCCTCGGATCAAACCGACCTAAACGGACGATTATTATTCATCCTCAAAGGCGGTGGAACAGGATCCGCGAGGCCGATGCCGATTGGTCCAGTCACGAGTCGGCCGACACTAGGGTTGGGGCGGCCGACTCTCCACCGAGCCGTTCGGGCTCCCGTTTGGTCCGAGCCTTCTCGAACCTTCCAGACACAGAATTTTCACCGGTTCCCGATTATCTCTATGTAAACCCGACATGTGGGCCTTCCTTGGGTATTTTCACCGACACCCCGCGAAAAGACATTCACCAAAACTCGTGGAATTCCGGATAACCCCTATATATAGTTGGTGAACATATTTTAGTCCTTTCTCATGTCTAGTTGACGATAAAAATTGGCACTTAACGACCGTCAACAACTCCCCCAAGCTTTCCTTTTGCTCGTCCCCGAGCAAAGATAAACTCGAGTGTGGATCGGGAGTTGCTACAATGCTTTCACGCCTCAAAAGTACACATGCGTTCAAACAAGAACTCTCCTCCGGATTAGAGTGAACTATTCGACTCAAAACTTACTCATATTACCTTTCACCATGGGGCTTGTAACCGTCACTTGGGTCTTGAGCGGTTGAAAGACGAACGGTCAAGTCAAGCGCTATGTTTCTCGCTCTTTGATCAACTATTATTCTAGAGTTTTTGCAAGATTTTCAAATAAAACTCGAGTTCCTTGTATGAACCTTTCGCATCTCTCATTTGTGGTATTTCGGATCCTCTCCAAGGCATGAGTAGTGTATGCCTTCTCTTTCTCTCAAAATATGTGGTATTTGTGGAACTAAGGCATAGTGGAAAGTGCCTTCTCTCTCTCACCCTACTTTCTAATAGGCTTATGTGGAGCTCATAGGTGGGGAGACACTCAAACTCACTTGCATATATTGCACGCTTAAACCATGGATCCAATAGGAACTAAAATAATAATAAAGTCATATGTGCATGTGAATGAGGAAATGGATGATAAGATGATAAGGAAATGATTATGAGGGGTGATCACTTGGTGAACATCTACTTCTACACTTGCTCCTTTGGGGATAACATGACTCCCTTTATTCGGAAACTTTGAAACTTCTTGAAAGGAAGGACTTGGCTGCTCTCTCTTTTTCTCTCTTTTTTTTCTTTTTTTTTTTTTTTTTTTTTACATAGCAACCAATCCTCACGAAAACAAAACTTTAGCAACGGGGAGTGTATAACTTGAAATGATAATGACTGGAGCTTTTATGTAGGCAATTGGAACGGCGATGATTATCTCTAGATGTTCACTCCCGGATATAGGATGGCCATGAATATTTTTGAGTGTTCACTCCCGGTGTAAGAGTAGAACATTTTCCGAATGGAACGAAATGAGTGGCATATATTTATATATATGGATATATAATATGAGTATATATATATATATATATATATATATGTGGAAGAATGGATGGATGGATGGATGGATGGATGGATGGATGGATGCGTACTCCCGGGTAGGAGCAAAGATAAGCACGTATCTCCGGGTAGAGACAAGACAATATATGGGGAAATACGTACTCCCGGGGTAGGAGCAAAGATAGGTGCGTATCTCCGTGGTAGAGATAGCACAATATATGGTGGATATGGATCTATATGTAGGTGGTACTTCTAGGGACAAAGTAGCACGTAATGAATGTAGTATTTATAAAATGGGTGCGTGCTTCGAGGACGTAGTAGCATAGATCAATGGATGGAGAGCACATAGTATTGACTTTAACCGCATGACGATTCCTTATGGGTCCACAAGCATAACCACACTCAATGCCTATAAAGACTACACTCAATGCCTACAAAAATGATCTATATAAATAGATGGGTTTTCCCCGATCTAGTAAGCATGAATATATGGTCATGGGTAGGAATTTAAACTCTCATCATAAAGGAACTCATCATGCAGAATTTAATATTTTCAAAATAAATTCTCCGAACTCTAGCATCTCTAGGAACAAGATGGACAAGCTCAAAACCTTCCCATATCATACCACAACCACCTAGACTTAGATCAAGTGTTTGCTACCCACAAGTTTCGGTTCGAGCAAATCTCAAATCTAAACAAGTTGTGTCCAAAACTCGGGAGAGTGCAAGGTTGAAAACTAGGTACTTGAAAGGAATTATGGCAAGAGCAACTATTCATCATCTCCATGTAGAGTTTATTCTAGGGATCACTTTAAAGACAGGACTACAAGAACTCTCCAAAAGTAGAAAAGAAATCTTTCGGGTTTCTATAGTTATGCATCTTTTTTTAGTTGTTTAGCAAGCTCTATAAATAAATAGACAAGTTGGAACACTTAGCTTGATACACGGGGATGCTCTCCCCCAAGCCGGATGTTGACATAGTCTCGGATATTGCTGACAGGCAGTGAAGGAGTTCTAGTCTTCCTGGAGTTTCGTGGATAGTTGCTGTTGGAGACAACGTTCAACTGTTGAGGGCAGCACTTCGACAGGAGACTGGACATCCTTCTGTCTGTTAGCTTTTCTTGATCCTTTATGTTCTCAGTGAAGCTCAAATAGATAACAAAGCTTGTGGAACTGATTAAGCGTTAGTGATAAAACCTCTAAGCCTTGGTTGTCTAGAACAGCCTTAACTCAAATGTCTTATAACGATCACAAGAAATATTTTTATCTTTTTTTATAATAAAGGAATGCAAACGAGAGAAAATAGATATGCTGAAAAATTATTTTTATGCCACCACAATGAATGATTATTCACATGGGGCTTAGTAGTAGTTTTTTTGGATGCAAAATGCAGAAATCTTTATTTTCTTTTTCTAGTGCAGAGATAGTAAAGCGAAGATGCAATTTAGATGCACGTAGGGAAAATAAATATGCTTAAAGGAAAATGCAATGCTGTGAAAGGAAATGCTGATAAATACCAAGTTACCTCCTTGGCGAGGGTTCAATGATTTAAGTCCTCTCGAATGACTTCTTGTCATGTTCACTCCTTCGCATCATTTGATCCCAAAGATAGAGACCTTGAGAACTGCACCTCTTGAGATGGTAACTCTAGGAAAGGGGTCACCCATGTTCTTTTCTTATCCAACAGTCTTTATCACTCGGAGTACCTTGTGATGAAGAGTAGATGCTTCTAGTGGTCCTTTACTTCTTCTTGGAGTTTGTCTTACTTGATTAACCTCTCTCCTTGACTTGTTCATGAGCATCTTGTCTTCTAATTGCACTCCTTTTTCCTTCCTAGACCTTGTGCTCCACTCATTGTTTCTTCTCGCGTGCCGAGTGACGGGGCTTGAAAAGAGGAAGAGCATTGCCGGATCATTGTTTGAAGAGTCATCGGCCTTCCTCCCCCAAGCTTGACCTTGTTGTTACTCGCCACGTGAAACCAAATATGAGTGTTGAGTCGTCCCTCGAGTGAGTTGTACTTCTATGTCCTTAGACACGCTTGTCCTCTGTTCTTAAGCCTTCATTTGTCTAAGAGGGACTTTTGATTATAGGTCCATTGAGCAAGGATCTCTCTTTAGCATTCGCTTTTGATTGTACTTGTCCAATCCGGGATGAGCGTACGAGACAGTTGCATGATCTTCTTTCGTCAACCATTCTTGATTTTCATTGAGTCTTGGTTGACGCATTGATGTTCATTGGAGATGTAGACTCGACTTCTTCCTTGATGGTCTTTGTCTTCTAGCGGCATGGCGAAGAGTTGTACGCCATCCATCTTGATGATCAAGGAAGGAGCTTCTTTAGAATTTGTATGCATGCTTCATCTCCAATGGCTTAGGGATATTATCTTGCAACCATGGTCATGGTCCTTCAAGGCTTGGTCGATGGTCAACCCTTGATTGGTGATTGGTTGACACAAGGATGCATGCTTATCATGCCATCCTTGTCCTTGCCGCCAATGTGCAAGATGGTGTCTTCACTCTTCGGGAACAATGAGAGCAGGTCTTTAATTGGCTAAAATGAGATGTGTTGCACCCTACTCCTCATTGGCATCCTAGCTCGAGTGTTGGGCTCAATGCTATGATGTCTTCAAAGTTGCTCATAGCTTGTCGCCTTGATCCACTTCTTTTAGTGAGTTCAAGATGTTGATCCTTCTTGTGGCACTCTTGTCTTCTCCTTTCTTCTATCACCGAAGTGGCAATTTCAAATGCCAATCCACGATCACATCATAAATTCTTTCCCGCAAAATGTTAGTGGACACATACTTGCAACAATTTCAAACTATGGGCTATTATCCACCTTCTATTTGAAAGTTCATCTATGCTAACAAGGAGATGGATTTTGAGTTACTTTAGCATAGACTTTATTTATCATGTTTTCTAACAAACCTTTTTATGGCACGTTAACATGGTTCAAGGCAAAGGTAAGTTGCAACAAAAGACAATGTGAATGATATTTGTTACTTACAATTCTTCCTTGGACGATGAATGAGTTGTGTCTTTTGTGCGAAGTTGTTGGAATTCATCGTACGCCTTGCTTCATCTCTCAAGTGTGTTCATCTCTTGACTTACCCAAATTGGATTTGAGAGTTTTCTCATAGGGGGTTAGTCCAACAAAATAACCAATATCTACTAAAACATAATTTTAGCTCAATAACCAAACTAGACTCCATGTCTAATTTAATTAAGGAAGGCTATTTAACCTAAGCACCACGCTTAATTTAAAAGCCAATGGGAGTATTTCGAGTACTTCCAAACCAAAGCATGCTTTAGCAAACAAAGGTAGCATGAAAGCATTATAGAGAGTTACTTAAACGAGATGACAGAGCATGATCATGGTGAGGATTTTTTTTTTCTTTTAGATGCAAATGGCATGGATGAATGCAAGAAACAAAACATGCAATGGATGAGCAAACAACAAAAAGTGGAGTGGATGCATGAATATCTTAAAAGTAAACATGCAGTGGGATGCAAGAATTGAAAAGATAACTACTCAAAATTTTGAAGTCCATGAGCAAGACTTCTCACCTTTTCTTGATCATACTTACCATGACTCACATGATGAAATTTGTGCGCGGTGCTTTGCGTCTATGTTCGTCACTTGTGAGGTGATTTGAAATTCTTGTGACGATGACCTTTTTTCCAATCTACACATGGTTAGAAAATATATATGTATACGCAAACCCGTGAGGTGGCAGGGGTTCCAATGTTGATGAATGTTGAATGTTGAGGGACCCCGGGCTCTTCAATGTCTTTCTTTTCTTGTGGAAACTTGTCGGAAGGTCGAAACGACATCTTTTGTCCCGTCTATTCCACACTCAACAACAAGGGGTAATCCTACTAAAGCTAGTGATACACTAAATTAGCAGACATCAAGATCATTATCAAAAACTTAACACCGATTGCTTCCCCGGCAACGGCGCCAAAAATGCTTGTTGGTATTTGTTAAGTGCAACTAAAATAAGAAGGATTCCGCAAGCGCCTGAACATACCATTGTAGCATTTTACCGGAGTAAACCGGTATCGTTATTTATATTTTACCACAGGGAAGCAAGGGTTAAAGAATCGGATAACTCACCATCATGTATCTACTAACTTAGTAAACCAACTAGACTAAAGCAGGGGTAAATGATATATATATATGTAAGGTAATATAATAAAGCACACATGAGAATTCTATGATAAATGAGTAGCTAGCTAGAGTGAGAGGACAACGGGAGAGATCAAAGTTCCTATATACTTCTCTATTACTTTGGTTCTATGATAACGGGGAATGGTTAGATATAGCAATCACACAATAGCATTTTGGAGCAGCAGGTCCTTTCCAACTCTCGAAGAAGACTCGGGTAAAGAGTAGTTGGGAGAAGGCTGCCGAGAGCTCTACGAGACACCAACCCGAACGTGGTGGAATACAAAGGCCCGACAGAGCTGTCACCTGGGCTACCACAACTATCCGTGGATTGGGCGCAACCTCGGGTAACCTATAGTCTAGACACCATGCCTACACTATCGATTACTACTCTAATTACATATGATAACTAGAGCACTCAATACGAGTGAAGATCCCATGCTAGAATGTAACAACTATACTAAACATACATATGAAAGGCATAAAGTAGATAGAGAAGATAAATATATTGAAGCATAAGTCTTACAATAGTAGATACAAAGACATACCAAATCTCTGAAGACTTCTCCAGAACCGGAGCGCAGCTCCGCTCTCTCTAACTCCCAACTAGATCTATTCTACTACATTGGAATGTCTAGCTCTAATTCTCTAGAGAAGAGAAGTCATCCATTCAAGGGACGCCTCTACAACTCGATCCCGCCGGGAGATAATGAATTAGGGTTTAAGGGATGCCTCCTCCAGGGGCCGGGGGCCCGTTTATATAGCCCTCTAGGATGCACCACGGCCCTCGGATCAAACCGACCTAAACGGACGATTATTATTCATCCTCAAAGGCGGTGGAACGGATCCGCGAGGCCGATGCCGATTGGTCCAGTCACGAGTCGGCCGACACTAGGGTGGGGCGGCCGACTCTCCACCGAGCCGGTTCGGGCTCCCGTTTGGTCCAGAGCCTTCTCGAACCTTCCGTTACAGAATTTTCACCGGTTCCCGATTATCTCTATGTAAACCCGACATGTGGGCCTTCCTTGGGTATTTTCAGCCGACACCTATGAAAACGCAGACATTCACCAAAACTCGTGGAATTCATCGTCAAGATAACCCCTATATATAGTTGGTGAACATATTTTAGTCCTTTCTCATGTCTAGTTGACGATAAAAATTGGCACTTAACGACCGTCAACAAGGCCATTATGGGGTGTTCCGTACACATGCGAAGATTTGGCAATGTGGATTCTTCTGGCCAACAATGTATGAAGACACAAAAGACTTCATTCGGAGATGCAGTCCTTGTCAAAGACATGGCAACATTAATTCAAGGGATGCCATGCCACTCGTCAACAATCTCCAGATTGAGCTCTTTGATGTCTGGGGAGTTGATTTCATGGGACCATTTCCACCGTCGAAGAAATGTGAATACATCCTTGTAGCAGTGGACTATGTATCCAAATGGGTTGAAGCTCTGCCGTGCAAAAAGGCAGATAGTTCAAGCTCCAAGAAGATGTTCAAAGAAATAATATTTCCAAGATTCGGTGTCCCAAGGATAGTCATAAGTGACGGAGGATCACATTTCATCGACAAGCGTTTCGAGCAATGCTTATTGAAGCATGGGGTACGCCATAATGTCGCTACTCCGTATCACCCTCGGACAAGTGGCCAAGCGAGACATCAAATAAACAAATCAAAAACATTCTTCGAAAATGCTTAATGAAATAGGAACTGCATGGAAGGACAAACTTCCCGATGCACTATGGGCATATCGAAACGGCATACAAGACACCCATTGGGATGTCACCATATCAACTTGTCTATGGAAAGACTGCCACTTACCAAGAGCTAGAATTTAAAGCTCACTTGGGCCATCAAGAAGTGGAATATGGATCTAGAAGCGGCGGGAGAGAAGAGGAGGATGCAAATCTCGAATTAGAAGAATGGAGAGAAAAAGCCTATCACAATGCCAAGATTTACAAAGAGAGAGTGAAAAGATGGCATGACAAGAGAATCAAGATCAAGGAGTTCACACCCGGAGACAAGGTATTACTTTTTAATTCCAGGGTCAAACTCTTCGGGCAAGGAAAGCTTCGAAGCAAATGGGAAGGACCGTTCGAAGTTGAAAGCTCATCATCGCATGGAGCCGTTACGCTTCGCAACAACGAAGGTACGATATTCAAGGTAAATGGTCAACGTCTTAAAATATTTTTAGAGCCCATTGAAGAAATAGGTGAAATAGATGAATTAAATTTCTTTCTCAATTAGGTAGTTGGGCCCGACCATTTTTACTTTTTGTTTTTCGGGGTCCGGGGTATTTTTCCGAATGACAAAAACGTAGAATAGGTTCCGAAAAACCCCGACCGGGAGGCCACACCGAGGCGGCCGCCTCTGACCTAAAGTCAGCCGCCCCGTGGCTTTGCTCATTCGCCGCCGCCTTTTGCATTCGTGATCCTTCCATACTCTTCCTTCGGGAATTTTTGCCAATTATGGTTTTTGAGATCGCGTTGACGCATTATTCCTTCGGAGATTCCTTTTAGATGCTTTCCCAGCCCCCTATATAAAGAAGCCCAGGCTTAGGCCAACCTCATTCCATCTAAGCTTCCTCCTCCTAGCATCAAGCTTGCTACGCAGCAATGGTGAAGCCTGAGCCAGAAAATTTAGATAGGAGATTGATCCGCTTCGGGATTGATCTCAACACCATCCCAAGGGAGGAGCCTGAGAGCAAGGCCATCGTTCTTGCTGAGCCCAAACCTCTAGCCTCTATCCCTCCAAAACCCCAAGCTTACAACCATTGCTACTTCGCCCAACCGATCGTCGCTGCACCCAAGCCTTTGCTCCTAGATGGACCTCCACCAAAGGGTCCTATTGTGAAGCTCCCTGAAGGCACCAAGATCCTCCCTCCTAAGCACAATGAGATGCTTATGGGAGTGAAGACCAACAAGCAAGGGGAGATCGTCTGTGCTAGGTATAGCACTGGAGAGCGCTCTTATTTTGAGGGAGTCCGTGCTCATCCGAGCAAGGTCAAGATCGTCCCTCCGAAGGAAGCCCCAAGAGCAGCTCTCGCCGCCTCAGAAGCTCCAAGGAAGCACCGCAAGATCGTTGCAGACTTAGAGAAGGAGCTAGAAACTCAGCGCGAAATTATTGCATCTCTGCAAAACTCCCAACGTGTCCAGAGCAGTAGTATTGTCACCGTCATAGATAGACTTCGTGCGCTAGAGAAGAAGACGGATAAGTTAGAGAAAAAGTTAGACGCTCTGGAGAAGCGAGTTGATTAGACAACATTTATCTTAGTCAAAAAGGCCTAGGAGATTTAGATTGCTCAGTTTAAAGTTTTAGTTTGCAAGTGTGCTTAGTTAAAGTTTAGCTCGATCTTAGTTCGGTTTTAATACTTGTAATCCAGGCCTTAATAAAGATGAAATAAAGTTTTCCAGTTATATTTATTATTGGATATGTGTTGCCTCTTTTGTCTCCACCTTGTTGTGAATGAAGATAACAGAATCTAGTGTGGGGGAGGCAACGGACGACCTAAACTAACGGATATCGGCAAAACAGCAAAAATATTTGAAAAGATATGACATAAAGATCACGCTCGGTGAAGCGGACCCCGAGGGCCACCGCGAGGCGGCCGACCCACATCTCGAGGCGCGCGCCCCTGGGGTGGGCCCACTTGGCTCCAGCTTTCGTTTGCTTCCCTACGTTCCAAATTTTATACCGATCACGTTTTTCCGATTCGTTTGGGGAACACCTTTATTTAAATCACCTGCTATATATATTGAGAAGGTAGATTATTTTAATCATGACCCCAAGATAGACTCACACCATGATAATTCCCGGGAATCCCCGTTCTTTGTTGGGAACGTTATTTATAGGGACCCCATTTTACTTAGGTTGTTGTGGACAGTGAGATAGCATGGACCATGAGAACCTGATTTCTTGATGTCTAGTTGCTTGGAGAATTTCTTTTCGAAAATCTTAAAATTTTAGCTACACTTCTGCTCTGTGATAATAAATGCCTATAGAGCCTCGTCGACAGAAATCTGTAAAGACCAGCACATAAGCTTTTTATTTGTGTTGAGAATAGTCTTGGCGGTGTTAGAGCCAAGAGAAGGGTCTCCTACTCATATGATCAAGTGCACTTACACCCACATATATACCTGCTGCTCCTACACTGGGAGTACGCAAAAACAAACTTTCCGCCATTTATCCATCTCCTACACTGGGAGAGGATACATACACTTTTTAGGACTTCTATATGCTCCAAGGATTGTGCTAGGGTAGCGACGGATGGTGAAGTGGAGGTGTCGTGGCGACGCCAGTGGAGCTTCCCGTCGCTGGCAGCACAACCATCAAGATCGGTCTAGGGTTAGGAGTGGGGCAGTGACGGCTAAAATAAACCTCGTGGTTTGTGCCCTAACCCCACCTCCTATTTATGGTGTTGTGCGATGGGGCCAACCAGCCGTGTCACTAGGCTAGGCGTCCCCGGTCAAGACGCGAGCTGTTGGGCCTAATTGGTGGGAGACCAATTTCAAAATTTAATGCTTCATGAGGTTAATTCACACAATTAATCAACCACAATTTTGTAAATCGAAGGACGTACATGGGCACACGGAATTGTTCACTTTGTGAATGAGTTGCATAACATAGATTGTTCAACTAAAATATAAGCCATTTAAGAAAAACAATAAGAAGTCAACAAGCATGATTTCAAGACGTACATTTGTTGAAAACCAGACGGAGCTCCAGCCCACAACTCAACTAGATTTTACACGAAGTGCCGTATCAGCCAGATGAATGGGGCAGGATAAAATAAATAAATATCTTGATATAAAACTGCTCATTTTCATGATGCACATATAGAAATTAAATTATCAATCCCAAAGTGAAATAAAAACAAAATAGAATTGTTGACGCCGGAATCCGCCGGATCGGATCAACACACCGGTAGGTCGGGCCTTGGACGCCCTAGAGATAGCTCGAAGCGACCTGCAACATAGCAACAACGCAACGTAACCGGCAAATCGATCTAGAGATCGATATAGCCGATGTAGAGCTCGTTGATGGCCGAAAAAAGCCCTAGAACCGCCTCCAGGAAGACCCGTCGGGAGGAGGCATATAGGGGATCTCCTAGGACCAGCGGATGACACCTAGTATGCCGGTGAACCTTGCGAAGAGAGACGCCGGACAACAACTAGAAGGGTTGAGAGAGAAATTAGGGCTTGAGGTTGAAGAAGATAGATTGATCTTGATTGATCGTGTTGTGTTTGTGTCGATTGTTTGGATGGGATCAATCGGCCGTGATCCTCTCATATATATAGAGGGGATGGTCTTATCCCGGTGGAAAACAACTCCGAGTCACGTACGTCAAATTTCCCACGCCCAAACTTACCAAAAACGTGACTCCAAACGGTGTTCGACGCCCTCTAGCGCGCGTCCGGCGCTCTGGCGCCCACGCGGACCGCTCTGCGGAGCGTCTGGCGTGCATCGGACGCGTCCGACGCATGGCCGAGCGTGCGCGCACGTGTGCCTGCATCCGGCGCTTGCTGGCGCGTCCGGCGCTCCGGGGTCCTGCAGACCTCTCTGGGGAGCTTTTGACGGTCGTTAACTCATAAAATCAACCGTCAACTTAGCATGCAAATGGACCTATTTATAAATACTTAATAGATATAGGATTACCACTGACAGAATTCCACGAGTTTTGGTGAATATCTATTTCGGGTGACAAATGAAAACTACCCAAGATGGTCCACATGTCGGGTTTACATAGAGAGAAAGACCGAACGTGTGAAAAAGTATAATCTAGAAGACTCCAGAAGGCGACACCTGAAGCCTGGGGCCCACCTGGCATTGGCTAGAGTCGGCCGTCCCAAGCCCAGAGTCGGTCGCCCCTCCACCTGGACCAATCAGGTGGAGGCTCGCGGATCCTGTCTCCACCGACTTTGAAGATGAATAATAATCGTCCATTTAGGTCGGTTTGATCCGAGGGCTGTGGTGCATCCTAGGGGGCTATATAATCAGAGCCCCTGGCCCCAGGAGAAACCCTAATTCATTCCAGACTTCAGATTCCAGAGAGAGAGAATTAGATAGAGAAGGGTCCCTCGAATGGATCTATCTCTATAGGGTATTAGTATCAAGAGAGATTGAGAGAGTATAGAGTGGAGGTAGATTTGGAGGAAGCCCAGCCTGTCGGTGTCTCCTCTCCAGTGTACCTGCGGGATCAAGTCTCCTAACCCGAGGCTTGGTTTCAGGATCATTCGGCAATTCAACTTCTAATACTAGTAAGTTCGTTGTTATTATTGTTCTTTGGTTTACAAGTTTACTTTACTCGCTTCGCGTTGGGAATAGAGTAATCGTTCTTTAGCACAAGCGTGGTGCTTAGGCTAGGTTCACTTGTAGATGCTCCCTATCCGGCCGGAACCGTGGTAGTAGTGAGGGAAGTGACAATCCCTTTATTACCTTTGTAATCCACTTCCCGTTGGTAGGTAAGGTAGGTCCTTTGTGCCCGGTTTAGCATCCTCTGTGGTGTCTTTTCCTCAGGTATCCCCTTAGAACAATAGTCTCAAAGCTTGCCATAGGTTAGAAGAAGACGACGAAGGAGTTCTCTCTATATCGCTTAATTCTCACTTGACTAGCGGCCAGGGTAGAAGTAAAGATCGGGTTAGTCTATTGCACGTTTTCTCTTAGCGGATAAAAACAAATACGATACTCAGGACTTATCTCCCGGGTGAAGTGCTCACCGATATCCGTGCGCTTGCGGATTATTTCTCTTTGATTCTTTCGTGTGCGTATCTAGTGTCAACAGGAGCGTCCGGCGCTCGTTTATCATTGAAACCGCCCGTTGCGCTGAGCGTTGATGCGATGACCTCCCTTGTACATTTTTGAGCGTCAACACATGCCCCCTGTTTTCAGGTGAATTTGTCGATGAACCTGAAAATACTCCTTCAACTGTAACCGACTAGCAACGATACCCATCACATCGGCTGATCAGCGACTAAGGGCGATGTATACATCTGTCATTTTTATTCTAAGGGCGATATATGTATCCATCATTATTTGGAAGAGCACTAAGCTTCTTGCCAAACACTTGGGAAGTATTTTTTAAGCTACCTCCCGTTGATTGCTTTTGTGAGACACTCCCTTTTTATTGTCTCTAGCAAATAGGAATTTCCGCGTATCACCTTGATCACTCTTAGAGGACCCTCCCAATTAGGAGACCACTTGCCAAGTTGATTGCTCTTCATTCCAATAGGGAGTATGGTTTTCCACACTAAATCTCCTACTTGGAATGATTTGCTTTTCACTTTCTTATTATAGGCCCTTGGGACACGCATCTTGTCCTTTTCAATCTCATTTAGAGCTTTCAACCTCTTGTCAGTCACTTCATCTATGTTGTCCATCATGAGATCATGGTACACCACGGCGGATAAGTCATTTTGCTTAGCAAATCTGAATGCACTCAAGTTCACTTCAACGGGCAACATAGCTTCTTGACCATAGACTAATGGGAAAAACACCGGTCCACAACTCCGCAGCAACGAAAGCTTTCCCATCTCGTGTCTCCGCGCGCAAGGAGAGGTGAGAGGGTAGGTGCCTCCGGAGCCCTTGTTGTTTGGGACCTTGCACGGAGGAATCGCAATTAGGTTTTTGGGAGCATCTACGCGACTGCCCAAGCCGCTGCCACTGATCTTCTTCCTAGAGCGCCGCCTTTTCTTCCTGGTGCACCGCCGTCGTCTACTTCCCGGAGGGCCGCCATCATAGATCGTCGTCATCATCCCGGAGTTCCGCCATCAATCGTCTTCCTCCTATTCCCGGCAAAGAGATAGTCTTCAGCATGACCAAGGAAGCCGGACAATCATCGGAGCGCATGGGAGGGTATAACATGTTCATCTCCTCTTTGTTTTTCGCGATGCAGTTTCGTCAGTTCATCTATGTCGTTTCATATGCTGCTCTGTGTATGTTTCATCAGTGCACTATTGTTTTCTGCAATGCCTGCTGTCAGTCCCTGCTAGTTATATGTTTTGCATATTTGTCTCTGTTTTACAATCGAACTGTTTGCATGTTTCTGTGGTACTGCTATGTTGTTTCATATACTTTTGCTCATATGTTTCAGTAGTTCAGTTATGTTGTTTCATATATTGTCAAGAGACTATAATTGTGATGAGTTCTATATCATGCTTTATTGCTATGCTATATGAATCATGTTATCATGCTTGTTTGTATCACATGCTTATTGGTCACATGGTTCATATTGTTATGAACATATCATCTTTATGTTGATTTGTGGAATTAAAATAACATGGAAATTTCCTTATTGTCTAACATATATATGGTCACCAAAATATATGGGTCTCAATGATCCTATGAGACCATCAATGCCTGCGAACTGTTTTCATGAAGCATGCGGGGTTACGCCAACACTAAACAAAGCCCATGTGCATTTTTAGCATGTCTATTAGATTCCCCTAACTAATTATATATGGTCACCTCCAAATCCACCAGTAAAGACCATGATGTTGATAGCTACTAGTACTAGCTAACACTAGAAATAATGCGAGAATTTGTCTAATGGGCAAGACCAAGTGAGATTTGGAGAAGCATCCAACGATGCAGTGGTGTAGCCATCAGTCTGACAAGGCATGGTCCCACGTATAATCATGAGTCTCCACCGGTCATTAGCCATCGAACCTGTATATGCAACTGATTAAGGAAGCATTATTCTTTTTTGAGATGGATCGATATCATGATGATTCGCTTCCACACCAAGTTATTTTAGTTACCGGCCGGAGTGATCTTGTTGGGCTCCACGTACACGTGTGTTTTGTGCGCTTTTTTGTCATGCATGCGTGACTTGCACTTGTTGGGAAGCATGCAAGGGCAAGCACTTGTCATCACCCAACATAGTATTGTAGAAATTGGTTTACCTTCTCACAATTTTTATCTTGCATGCCTACGTTGAGTCCACAATAATAATATTGCATAATATATAACAATTTTTTTTCTCATCCAGTAGATTAGCATCACATTCATCGTATATATATGGCCAGGTTATGACAATATAGAAATAGCTTAGGACTAGAGGCAACGGAGCTAGAGCTAGGGGGGTTGTCACAGTGTGGCGGTGTGGCCCATCAAAGCTTAGCAATGCACCCGGGCCCGGCCTTTTCCCATCAGAGATGGATAGATGTGGCCTGCTCCGTAGCGTTCGCAGCTTGGACCCAAAAACCTGCTCAACAAAAATAAGCAGGACCCAAGTATATACAGAACATATAAACCGAAGGTCTATGTGGAATTACCTATATGCATGAGAGGTCTATGGCACTCCAAAGAGTGGGGATTAATGCCAAACATGAAACATCAAATCTGCAATAATAATCAAGTTCATATTTGACAAGAGGTCTTATTAGCAAAGGAGACCATGGCGACGAAATACAGTTTAGCAAGTTTGTCAGGAATGTAAGTGGAAATCAACAGAGTCCCCCACTAGAACTTGAACCAACCTTAACCTGATGGATTTCAGTTTCCATGCACAGTTTTGTTCTCCTTTTCCCATTTCCTTTTTTTTGTTGCGTTTTCCCATTTCTTAGTGACCCATCCAATCTTTCTCATTATGCTGAGTAGTTGAGAGGAAAACGAGGTTTTTCAAAATGTGCCATCCCAGTGACGGCCTAATTTTCAATTAGCCAACGTACCTACTTTTATAGTTAGTGGAACCAGAGCGTACTCCATCTCATCCTAAATTGTAGGTTATTCTATTTTCAGCCTAAGTCAAACTTCTCAAAATTTAACCAACTTTATCGGAAAATATGGTAATAGTGTACATCAAGTTAGTTTTGTCAAATGTACCATAAAATGTCTAAACATTATACATTTACTTCATATTGTGGGTGCTGATATTATTAGTTAGAGGAGCTTAACTTAGGATAATAAAACTAAAACAAGAGTTGCTATATTTCTTTCGCAAGAAATATAACTAATTTTTCTTGCGACATCCAGGGCCCTTGATCGTCATCCAAGGGTCGATCTCTTATCTACTTTGATAATAGATTTTAATATGTTTTATTACATATCACAAGAGACAACTTTTTTCTATGAAAGGACAAGGATAAATAAGATGTGTGTGGTGACAGAAATCACAAATAACAAATTTCAATATGTTTTAGCACAGATCACAAAACGTATCGAACAGATCAACCATCGTAAGAGAGAGGTGGTTGATTTCTTGCGACAGAAGGTTAGGAAAAGTGAAAAATAATTTAGTTATTTATTTATTTATTTGATCATTCCAAATCTTTTGTTTTGTTGAGTTTTATGAATAATTTTTAAGTTTATGAAATCATTTCTCATCACTAGAAAAAAAAAAAGAAAGTTACCAATCTTCATAAAATTAAAATAAATCAAAGAGTACCTCAATTATTCAACTTGGAGTTGATAACACAAGATTAACGGATGGGTTGATAACATGACTTTATATCTTTCCGACCTTTTGCTCAGGACGGTGGATCCGTGCACCATAGAATCCATATATATCCTTATGCAATCTAGAATCTATCCATACTGCAGGCGGATACAACGCACGAGAGGAGGAAGACGGCAATAGAAGAAGTATATTGAACGCTTATCCAAGGTTGATACCGTAGTAGCAGCACGCACAACAGTGAACCGTACACTTAACATATCATACCAAAAGTATAAAGGGCGAGAGAAAGTTATGGTATAAGTTGCAAGAGTCAATGTTCATCTTTTATGATATACAGTATCTTTTTTGAGGACGAAAACTTTCATGCTATGGACATGCCTAAAGCAACAACTCTAGAGACCAAGCAGAGGGGTCCGCTAACGAGCATGTTACCTTCTTTTTTGAGACCTCACACGTTTCATGCTCACCCTTGGGATCTCTAGAGTTTGTTCCGCTTCTGACCATGTGCTCCTACGAGAATCCCAACCACCTCTTAATTCTTGTTCCAAAAATTTTTTAAGAGGATGCTTATGGATGCCTATGTTTATTATAAGCATTTCATATCTTATAGTGTCACGATGGTGCTAACCTTGCAGCTTTAACATGTTTGCCAAATGTTTGGTGGCGAAGTTGGGAACTAACACCACCATTGATAGCTGCAAGATGAAATTCTTGCGGCCCAGTTTAAGACCATAACTTAAGCATTGCCGAGAGATACCCCAAATTATCTTTCCTTTGTAGTAAAAGCAAGAACATGTTTTTGCTAACCATTTCAGGTTAAAAACGGATCATACAACAATTGAAAACGAGGAGCGAGATCAGTTACAATCCTTGATGCTCTTAGGCGATGGAACACCCTCATAAGGGGACTCTAACGCTACACTTGAATTTTACACAAAAGTCCAAGTGTGGGAGAGAGAGGTGAACAGCTCAAGTTCCACGCACACCAAGAGACATCCGAAAATTAAAAAAAAAGGAGAAATAATAAAAAAATGAGTGGTGAATTCAAGTTGATGTCAGCTTCACCTTACTAAATAAATAAAAGAGAAGAAGAGAAAAGAGCAAGGGTTCTCTCCTTCTCTAGACCTTTGCTACCATCAAGCCCCATGGTCCATACATTACTATCCACGAGTGTGTGGCCGGCCTTGTGATCGCCATCCATGACACCATGGTAACAGGACAAGAACTTCCATTAGCATACACTATCGCCCAATACATTCAGATAAACCAAAGGTAATGTTCACTAACTTGTTTACTCATACTTGTCTTCATATGATCATATAATTCCATGCTTCCTATGCTATGTTATATGCTCTGATTTGGGCGTGCTTGTATACGGCCATATACAATACATCCATAGGATTTTTAAATTAAGCATCGTCCTTAGGTTAAAATAGCAATCTTTAATCACAATTTTGACATGGCATTAAAATTTAGTTAATGAATTTGAGTTGTTGTAAACAATAGGAAGTAATCAGATATGGAGATAAACCAAGGTTTGTTTTAGTTTGCAACTTAATTTGACATTGCTTGAGTTATGAGTTGGATGAACAATTAAATAAATTAATAATTATAAAGTAATTAAAGTATGAATAGTAAAATTCTGGCTCCCTGGTATTCCAACCAGTAGAGCTCTTGCTTGTTTCTTTGAATGTTTCATAAATAAAGCATGTATAAGAATAAGTGTGGGGGAGACCTCTCAAGCAATACTAACACATGCATTTTTAAACATAATGCACAACATCAAGCATACAGAAGGACAAAACAAACAGGTCGGTTGACCTTCTAGTTCAACCGAACTAATCTTTGATTTACCTAACTCCTTCATCTTCAACGATGGTTATGTGCAGCTCTACCTGGCCTCACATATTATAAAGTTTTGAAGTTTACAATTTATTAAATAAAAATTACAACTTTTGACACTCCATCTCCATGCTATCTTTTGATAAGATTTGTATACTCTTTATTCTTCGCTAATATTTCTATAACTTGTGAACAATTATCATAGGGACCCCATGTTGTCTAAGGAATTGGAGTATGTAAGCTGGATCATCTGAACCTTACTCTTTTTTCGAAGAACTTGGAATTTATTTTTACAAAAGAAAAATGCAATAGCATGCTTCTCAATGATAAAGAATTTCTTACAGAAGTCATATAACATGATTCATTTATGCAAACCTTTAGTCATATGCTCCTTGTCTGATCATTGAGTTTAGTCAAATTCTTTGTGACCTAAGTGATATTATAGTCATGCACCTATGATTGAGACGCGCGTACACCCACAAAATAAATATTCAACTCTTATTCTGAGAGTTGCGCACAAACATGCACCTTTTTGTCCAAAAAAAATGCCAACTCTTACCCTAAGCGTTGTGCGCCCTTCCACCAAATAAAAATGTCAACTCTCACCCTAAGAATTGCGCATTTGTTATCCACCTAGTAATTACTCCTGGCATTTCATCATGACATGTCTCCATCCAGAATTTTTCATTCGTCAAAAATGAGATATGGGATATGCTAAAAAAGAGAAAGAAATCTATGCCAAGGGACATGAGAAAAAAGAGAAAAAAAAAAGAGAAATGGACAAATGTTCAACCTGTAAATCATCGGGAAATTCAAATATTCCCATTAAAAAAAGAGAGGACGAGTCCCTTTATAGCTCATACTCTCCAAAGAAATATTCATCCACCAATAAAGATAGTCAAGATGTATGGAGTACCAAAAATACTTATTAGAATTAGGAAGCATATCTTATTTCACACATTTGCACATCTTAATCAAAGTGTATGATTTGTATCTCTTTGTGGTTCGGTTTTTGACCTAGCAGTATATGTGATGCAAGTATGCCCACTTTCATACCTACCCAAAACTCCACTCAAAAGTTTTAAAGATAGGTTATGAAAAGAAGGCATATTCAAGATGTCTTGGTGAGGAACCAGACACATATTTGAGTGACTTGAGAGTATCATCTGAGGAGCAAGGCTATCTTTTCTTTGTCATAAATCATATGAAAACCTAAGTTTTTGATATAAATGATACAATGGGATTCGAATCCGTGTTGTTCCATTATTCAATTACACAAGATAATGTGGTAGACAATTCAAAAGTTCACAAGTGCACGTGAAGCTTGGAATATCTTGTATGCAGGTTATATATCAAAAAGATGACCCATTTTAGTCCTAAACTTTACTCGAGGATGAGTAAAGGGATAAATGTGGGAGAGCTTGTTGGCGGTCCTTAACTCACATTTTATACTGCCAATAAACATATAAAAAGCACACCAAACTTAGTGAACAGGGCTTTACACTAACATATTCCATGAGTTTCGGTGTTTCACTTATTTTACAGGGCTTACATAAAACTACACTTTAAGTGGGCCAAAAGTGGTGAAATATAATGGAAATAACTAATCCTACTTTGACCCATAGCAAACAAGATACCAAGGAAGACAGTCCAATTGCCAAGCAAACCAGAGCCCAGTCGAGAGAAGATTGAACTAAAACCTACGTCAAATAAGCCCATCTTGACAAATACCCAACATGGGCCAAGTGAGGAGACCAAATCAGACACATCCACCAAATTTGGCCCGATTTGGCCACCGAGCAGGTGCAGACGCACCTAGGGTGCGCGTGCACCCTCCCTTGCTCCGTCCTGGTCCAGCTTTCTCCTGGTGGCCCATGCCGACAGCCCAAACTCGATGGCGGTGAGAAATGGTGGTACATTAAATGCCAAGGACGGTGGGAAGGTTAGTTTGGGTATCCCACCTATAAATAGAGGGGTCATCCCCCTCTCATTCCAACAACTCAAGGGAGAAAAGAGCTCTATTCTAAAGGGCTATACACTAATAGCTATAGAGAAGAGAGAGAGAGAGAGAGAGGAGATGTGAGTGCGAGGGCAGGGAAGAGCCGAACTTGTGGGCGTCTCCCTAAGCTTATACCTCTATAGGTATTTTACTTGGCTCCCTAATGAGATATTGGCTAAGTATTCATGTTTCTTATAGTTTTTTGTGTCTTTTGTTTAGTTGAGCTTTACCAAGCTTGTTCGCGGGTTCGTGGTGGATGCCCTAATAGAGGATCCCTGATAAAGACGGATCACCCTGTACGATGCTAGAGTAAGCATAGACGTGATGTTTAGGCTAGAGGTTACCTTCATTTGCCTCGCACCATGATTGAGTGGTAGGCGGTAGATGGTGACAGCCCTATGCGTCCCTTGTAATCCCCCACGTCCGGGTGCGGCGTAGAGCTACAGGTCGGGATCACTTGGCAAACCAACGCTATCCTTAGGACCCTAAAGCTATGGGAATCCATCTCTACCATCTTTCTATCTCTACCCTTATGTTGTTCCTTAGGCGAACTCGCTAGGAGAAATACATTTGTTCCCTGTGGAAAATACGATACCTTGAATACTTTCGGGTGAAAACTACAACGATACTTTCGTACGCTTGCGGATTCTCGGCATACGTTAAGAAATACCAACACTCACCTTGTATTACAGTTGTAGTATCTAAATTCACGCACTAACACGCACCTCACACATACACACTCTACACATGTACACTACTGATGGCTAAGCTAGACCTACAACCTATATGAGGCTAATAGTACACGACTGAGAGGTGGTAGTTTGTACGTGTGAGACAACGAGATTTATTACGTGGAATAAATCCCCTGAAGAGGCACGCAAGTTCGCCCCGGTTGGGAACTTGTCGGCGGTCGCTCTACACGCTGTAGCCTCTCCAGAGCGGTGACAAATCTAAGACGTGGGGTCCGATTTTTTTAGCACTACACCATTGTGGAGGGCCTAACCGAGCCAAAGCTCGATCCTCAATCAAAAAATAAAAGGGGCTTGAGCATTTTTACTCTTGTTTTGAAGCCCGTTTGTGATTTCGCCCTCATTTTTTTTTAACTTTGTGATTTTACCTCTATAATTCTAAAATGAAGAAAATTTTTACCCCTATTTTGTTAAGTTCCTGTAACAATGTTAACTTTTGGACAAAAGGACGACCTTGCCTTTGTGTTTTTCCATGTTTTATTATGTTGTATCTTACCCCTATTTTCAGACAACAAGCTCTCAATTTTTTTGCCTAGATTATTTTTAAAAAATTCATCAACATTTTAGTTAACAATCCACATAAACACAATTTAATATCACATGCGTAAATTATCGCATCTTAGCAGTAGGAGAGGGACATAAGGGTATCCTTATCTTTTTGTGTAGGTGTTTTTTTTTTTTTTCTTTCTTTTTTTTTTCTCTATTTAATCAATCAATGTCTTAGATGGTGTTATATTCCAAGGGTAAACAAGAACTTCGTTGAGAAAAAATAAAGATAAAATTACAAAGTTAAAAAAAAGGCAATATCACCATTGAACTTTAGAATAGGGGTAGAAATACTGAAATCCCAAAATAAAAAGATTTGCTGCTCTCGGTAAAAGTAAAGGTAAAATCATAAAGTTCAAAAAAAATTACTGAAATACCTCCCCATGATTCGAACCTCCGTTTCCGGCAGGCGAAAAAAAAAAACCCCCACCTATAGGGAGCCCGGGACGGAAGCGGCTGAGCCGGGAGCCCCGGCACCGCCAACGCCAGCACCACAGTTCCCATCCCACCCAAACCGGCCAACCCAGCCCGAATCAATTCGAATCGCGGACCAAACCCTAGCTCACCACCCTCAGCCATGGCGCCGGCGGCGGCGGAAGCTGGTCCCGGCGACGACGGGCTTAGGAAGCTGGAGTACCTTTCCCTTGTCTCTAAGGTTTGCTCTGAGCTCGAGACCCACATCGGCGTCGGCGACAAGGTGCTGGCCGAGTTCATCACCGAGCTCGGCCGCGACTCCACGACCGTCTCCGAGTTCGACGCCCGGCTCAAGGAGAAGGGCGCCGACTTCCCCGACTACTTCGTCCGCACGCTCCTCACCATCATCCACGCCATCCTCCCGCCGACCGCCTCCAACCCTAGCTCTGCTGCCGTCGCCGCGGGCCCCGCTGGCGCGGAGGCGGCCAAGTTCCCCGGGCTCGCCCGCCCCGACGACCCCGACCACGCTCGCAGCCTCCGCCTTGAGCTCGAGCGGGATGCCGATGCGGCCGCCCCTGCTCCGGCGAGGGATGACCGCGACCGCCGCGGGGATGGGAGAGGCCGAGACCGGGACGACCGGGACTACGGCCGCGGCGGCCGTGACCGCGACCATCGCCATGGCCGTGACCGGGACCGGGACCGTGGCGGCCGCGACCATGACCATGACCATGACCATGACCGTGGTGGCCGCGAAAGGGATCGAGGGCGCGACCGTGAGTATGGCCGGGATAGGGATCGGGACCGTGCCCGAGATCGTGATGGGGACCGGCATCAGGATAGAGACAGAGGAAGGGACAGAGATACTGGGAGGAACACAGATAAGGACTGGGGGAGGAGCAGGAGGTATGCAGATGAGGAGGAAGAGGAGAGGGGTGATGGAGGAAGGGGAAGGGGAAGGGAGGCTGATGCTTCAAATCCCAGTGGGGAGCCAGAGCTGTACCAGGTGTACCGAGGGAGGGTAACCCGGGTGATGGACACCGGATGCTTCGTCAGGCTTGAGGATGTCCGCGGTGGCCGCGAGGGACTTGTTCATGTATCACAGATGGCAAGCAGGCGGGTGGCCAATGC
Organism: Themeda triandra; assembly: GCA_018135685.1. Classification (NCBI taxonomy): domain Eukaryota; kingdom Viridiplantae; phylum Streptophyta; class Magnoliopsida; order Poales; family Poaceae; genus Themeda; species Themeda triandra. The sequence continues at coordinate 150,204 of JAENPR010001028.1, read as the reverse complement.
AAAGGAGGTGGTGAAGCGTGACCAGGAGGTGTATGTGAAGGTAGTTTCGGTGAAGGGGCAGAAGTTGAGTTTGTCAATGCGGGATGTGGATCAGGATACTGGGAAAGACCTCCTGCCAATGCAGCGTGGTGGGGATGATGCACCAAGGGTGAACCCATCAGGTGGCAATAGCAGTGGCTTGGGGTCTGGCAAGAGGTTGGGTTTGTCAGGTATTGTGATCACAGAGGAGGATGAGGCGGCCCCAACGTCAAGACGTCCACTCAAGCGAATGAGCTCACCAGAGAGGTGGGAAGCAAAACAGCTTATTGCCTCAGGCGTGCTGGATGTGAGGGATTATCCGATGTTTGACGAGGATGGGGACGGTATGATGTACCAGGAGGAAGGTGCAGAGGAAGAGCTTGAAATTGAGCTAAATGAGGATGAACCAGCATTCTTGCAGGGGCAGAGCAGGTTTTCAATTGACATGTCACCTGTAAAGATCTTTAAGAATCCTGAGGGCTCACTGAGCCGAGCAGCAGCCCTACAGACTGCTCTCATAAAGGAGCGTCGTGAGGTTCGAGAACAGGAGCAGAGAGCCATGTTAGATTCAATACCCAAGGATTTGAATCGACCGTGGGAAGACCCAATGCCTGATACAGGTGAGCGGCACCTTGCACAGGAGCTGCGAGGTGTTGGCCTTTCAGCTTATGACATGCCTGAATGGAAGAAGGAGGCCTATGGAAAAGCTTTAACTTTTGGGCAAAGGTCAAAGCTTTCAATACAAGAGCAGAGGCAGTCTCTTCCTATTTACAAGTTGAAGAAAGAGCTTATACAAGCTGTACATGACAATCAAGTTTTGGTTGTTATTGGAGAGACTGGTTCCGGCAAGACGACACAGGTGACACAATATTTGGCTGAAGCAGGTTATACCACACGGGGTAAAATCGGGTGTACTCAGCCTCGTAGGGTTGCTGCAATGTCTGTTGCAAAGAGAGTGGCAGAAGAGTTTGGTTGTCGGCTGGGAGAGGAAGTTGGTTATGCTATCCGTTTTGAGGACTGTACTGGTCCGGAAACGGTGATTAAATACATGACTGATGGTATGCTTCTGCGTGAAATTCTTGTTGATGAGAACCTCTCCCAGTATTCTGTTATCATGCTTGATGAAGCCCATGAAAGGACCATCCACACTGATGTGCTCTTTGGTTTGCTGAAACAACTTATTAAACGCAGATCTGATATGAGGCTTATTGTTACTTCTGCCACCCTTGATGCTGAGAAGTTCTCAGGATATTTCTTTAACTGTAACATCTTCACAATTCCTGGAAGAACATTCCCAGTAGAGATACTGTACACTAAACAACCTGAAAGTGATTACTTGGATGCAGCGTTGATAACTGTTCTGCAGATTCACTTGACAGAGCCAGAAGGAGACATCCTTCTTTTCCTGACAGGGCAGGAGGAAATTGATCATGCCTGCCAATGTCTTTATGAGAGGATGAAGGGGCTAGGCAAGGATGTTCCTGAGCTCATAATCTTGCCTGTGTATAGTGCCCTTCCTAGTGAGATGCAATCAAAGATCTTTGACCCAGCTCCACCTGGTAAAAGGAAAGTTGTCGTGGCAACCAATATTGCTGAAGCTTCCTTGACAATTGACGGTATATACTATGTTGTGGATCCTGGTTTTGCCAAAATCAATGTATACAATTCAAAACAAGGGCTTGATTCATTGGTCATCACTCCAATATCGCAAGCGTCCGCGAAACAAAGGGCAGGGCGTGCAGGGCGTACTGGACCTGGCAAGTGTTATCGTCTATACACTGAAAGTGCTTACCGGAATGAGATGTCCCCCACAACGATTCCAGAAATACAGAGGATCAACTTGGGATCTACAGTTCTTAATATGAAGGCGATGGGAATAAATGACCTGTTATCCTTTGATTTTATGGACCCCCCAGCACCTCAAGCATTGATTTCTGCTATGGAACAGTTGTACAGCCTTGGCGCTCTTGATGAAGAGGGCCTTCTAACAAAACTGGGGAGAAAAATGGCAGAATTTCCATTGGATCCACCACTTTCAAAGATGCTACTAGCCAGTGTTGACCTTGGATGCAGTGATGAGATACTGACTATCATAGCTATGATTCAAACAGGGAATATATTCTACAGACCACGAGAAAAACAGGCTCAAGCTGATCAAAAGAGGGCTAAATTTTTTCAGCCAGAGGGAGACCATCTTACTCTACTTGCTGTATATGAGGCCTGGAAGGCAAAGAACTTTTCAGGGCCCTGGTGTTTTGAGAACTTTGTTCAATCAAGATCATTGAGGAGAGCCCAGGATGTGAGGAAACAGCTTCTCACTATCATGGACAGGTAACTGTTATTTTTAGCTGTTTGAACTAGAAACATGCAGCTTTTGCATTAGTTATTCACCTTTTTGCTCCTCTTATGTTTCTTTGTGCTCTAGCGTATATATTCAGTACCTTTATGGTGCTTTTGGGCAGCCTGTTTTCCTGCATACATCCACAGCTCCACTGGATGTTTACATACGATAAGATCATTTCCAAATTTTTCCCTGTTTAAATGTTATGTAGCATTTTTCTTCTGTATTGGTTCAGATGAAAATTTTCGTGGGTTCAGTATTTTCCTGCGTTCAGGTCTTATATGCTGCCTATCACACATGAAAATATAAATTTACTAAAAAATAATTAATAAAAATGTTATGATGGTCTAGTGGTATGTTCCTTCATTCCTAACTAAGAGGTATGATTCCTCCTTAGCTATGAGTTATTTTTTTCAAATTTTAAATGAGCTCTTTGTTGTGTCCTGTGAGATCTCACCTTATTTTCCAACCTTTTTCCCCTCGTTGTTGTCTCCCGTGAGATCTCCTTACCTTTTTATCAGTTTTCACATTCCAGTAATTTATCTCCTCTAAAAGTTAATAACTATAGTTACACTTCATTGTTTTATTTCTATTTTTATCCTCTCTTATTGTATCATCCAGTAAATTCTGAGGTTATTTGGGGATAACATTTTGCAGTCCAAACCCCTAATACCTCTAGAAATTACCTATAGATAATATAATTAGTATCATAATAATTTACGATATGGATTGGGATTGACAACCAACTAGTCCAGTGGAGTGTGATGGGCTTGCTGAATATTGTTGTAAGCATAAGCTAGACAAAGTAGTTTTGTAAGATTTGTTTATGCATATTTTTGAACTATTGAATTAGTGCTATACTATTTGTATTTGTATTGTAATTTATGAAAAATGGCACTTATTTTTTGAATTTAGGGCGTATTATGTTATTTAGTAACTATCGAGCAAAAATTTATAATTATTTATCGAACTGCTAAATGGAATTTACTGAATTGCATGTAGAATTTTTGATATGGCATACCCTTGGGTAAAATGCTAGGTTCACCACGGTAGCACCAGATTCTTTTTGTGTTCTCGTCTTTTGCTTGAGAGGATCATCTTTTTTTTATTATTATTTCGTTTCCTTTTGTGCTTGAAGGATCTTCCTCCTTGATGTTTTGTAATGGGATCAGTTTTCTTCTATCTTCATCACCAACCTTCCAATCAAACAAACACCCTTGTGGTAGTCAAAGTAACTGAAAATTACCAGAGATGGTTGTGCACTGTCATGGGTCCTTTGTGTCTGTACCTGTTTTCTCTTCTACAGTCAACTTGTTATTATTGTTCTCATGGCTATTTTCAGTGAGGTTTATGCTTCATTGATTAGACAGCCTTTTCTTTGAGGTCTATCTACCTGGTTTAGCACTGAGACTGTTCTTGACGATTACTCCCTCCGTCCCATTGAAGATGTCGTCCGGGAAGCTTGTTTGTGAGAGGAGCACGAATTTCCAACGACATCTTTAATGGGGCGGAGGGAGTATGTGTCCTTCGTGTTTAGACCCTACCCTAGCTATGCCTGTACATCATGTCATTTTTTCTTCTAAGTTCAGCTTGTTATTATTGTTCCCATGGCTATTTTCAGTGTTAGATCTATGCTTCATTTTTTTAAGGCAATAGATGCTTCATTGACTAGACAACCCTTTCTTTGAGGTCTATCTATTTCCTAACTTGTGTAACTCTTGTCTGTGTAGATATAAACTTGATGTTGTCACCGCTGGAAAAAACTTCACAAAGATAAGGAAAGCGATCACTGCAGGCTTCTTTTTCCACGCCGCCAGGAAGGATCCCCAGGAAGGATACAGAACCTTGGTCGAAAACCAGCCAGTGTACATCCACCCTAGCAGTGCATTGTTCCAGCGCCAGCCAGACTGGGTCATCTATCATGAGCTTGTGATGACGACAAAGGAGTACATGAGGGAGGTGACCGTGATCGATCCGAAATGGCTTGTTGAGCTGGCGCCAAGGTTTTACAAGGGTGCTGACCCCACCAAGATGAGCAAGAGGAAAAGGCAGGAGAGGATCGAGCCTCTGTATGATAGATACCACGAGCCCAACTCTTGGCGTCTTAGCAAGCGCCGAGCTTGATTGTAACTCATTGAACCTGTGTACTGTATGTTCTTCGGTGCTGGTTGATCTATTTCCATGTTCCAACTTCCAACTGACAATTTTGTCGAAACTGTAAATATTTGTTAATTGGCACATGTAAGCAAGCTAAGAGTTTTTTTTTCTTTTGGAAAAAACAATCTAGAAAAATATGGTTTAGGATTTTTCCAAACACGGGCTGAAAAGAGATACTCTCCTCCAATAGTTACTTTTCTCTTGTTCCTAAAGGAACCAACGTGTCTCCTGCAATAGTTCCTTTTCCATTTCTGGATCACCAAACGTCAGTATCACTTTCTGAAACAAATTCCTGAATCTCTAAGTCCTACTCAACACTCATTTAAAAAAATACTCAATACTAACTGGGCTTGCTCGTACAGCATGACCTGAGACTGAGAGCCAGTGGCGTGAGCAACGAACGCTGCAGGCATGAACTAACCAGCACAGGCCTCACTGCAAGTTTCTGCTGACATGTCAACACGCCACCAGCCATTTTGGTTCCTCACCACTGCTCTCGGAGGCGAATCCATCCGCAATAAGTCGCCCGCTTTACTCGATTGGCATCTCCATACGCAGGCAGCATTCTCGCTTCAAACCCAGACAGGATTTCGCCGTCGTCACGAAGTCGCTGTGAAGTCCCTTCCGTCATTTCTGCAATGACTGAACTACTGAAGCACTGAACTCCCGAACTGGACGCATAATTTGTTGTAGAAGATGTTTCCTCTCCGCCAATTAATACAAACAGTGTGATAAAAAATTAATACATAACAGACTAATGCGCTGGGCTTTGTACCTACCATATAACTATACAAATTGATACAATTTCAAAACCCACCCTCGAACTCTAATAGCAGTCAACATAAACACGATAAATTTCAAAACCATATAAAATACACCCTTGACCATTTGAAAGTGGCTTCTTGAGTGGTTTTGCTGATATGTCAGGTGGTCTCTCTCTCTTTCTCTTATAAAAAATAGTAACTTTTTTAATATAAAGTCAAATGAATACAATTTTTGTATCAAAATTGTAGAGCTTGATGTGATCTACAAATTTTTAGTTGACATTTTTTTATTTAACATCTTTAGAGGCTCAAATATTCGTTTTAAGTTATAAAATTTGCAATTCTTTTTTTTTTTCAAACAACCTAGGATATTGATATGGTCCACACCAAAGTTGTAGCTCTAAATGTGATCTATAATTTTGTAGTTGCCAACATTTTATCCGATATTATTCAGATGCCCTAATTTTCATTTTTAATTGCAATATATAACATTTTAGTTCAACACTTATCTATTTAACATCATTTTTTTCTAAAAAACCTATTTGACATCATTTAGAGGCCCATATAAATATGTCTTTGTTCTCTGATTATAAATTCATGTTTTAAATTTTTCACACAACCTCTTATGGAGACAATGTGTACTTTTGAAGTGCTTAAAGAGATTAAAAGGCCTATCCCAACTTGTTTGGGACAAAAGGCTATGTTGTTGTTATTGTTAAAGAGATTATAACCTTTTAGTTTTTTTTTTCATTTGAGATTATATATAAGTCCAAATATTCAATAAAAGATGGTATAACTAAAACAACAGAAGACTTATGGGACCCACATGCCACTATAAACTATTTCAAACCTTGTTTAAATACACATGTATCTGCATCAATCCACATGTATTGAAGAAGATTGGAGTGGAAAACTAATTTTCACTCCAATCATCTTCATCCAATGAAGGCCTCATTGCCTCAATGGATGTATTTTATGGGTTTTTAAATTCAGCCACAAGTTCAGAGGGATATGCAAATTTATAATGCACACGGCTAGCTCTTTTACATTTTATTTATCAGCATACAATGGGCCCTCTCCACGAGTGCTTATAAGTCAGCACAACAAAAGATCCCTCAATGCAACAGAAAATACATCTTAGCTAGTACGACCACTAGACGTGGAACTAACTGAATATTATTTAACAGAAACAGCAGCAGCACTCAGGAACCCTGCATCATTTACGACCGCATAGTACAGAAAACTTTAGCCATCCATCTCCATTGCCTGCCCTTGCTCATCTCGGCAACTTCCAACCTCTGCCGTTATGTTCGCCTTGTGGTACTTCTGATTATAGCGCAGTATTACAAGTGCAACAAAGGCTGGACAAAAGATATACATCCATGTTAAATTATTATTAGGAGAACAAACTAAGAGTACATTGAATTGCTGGGCATATTACATATGATTCTTTTTCCTTGAGTGCAAGAAAACAGAATGGCAACAACTGCTCCCATACTAAAAATAAACCATATGTTGCACATGTTGAAACAGATTTTAGTTGCACATGTTGTCAAGTTAAATAGCGTTTATGTAATAAACAGTGCTACATCATTAACATTTCAGTCGTGCAATTCTGAAATGACACACTGACAACGACAAAAAACTGGCAGATTGCTGAATTTGGCACCGCAAATTGCATATGTTGAGCAAACTGTTCTAGTGAAGTGGCAAGGGCCTACAGTCATCAATCTTTAGCACAATTTGATTTGTGAGTCAGTAATATGATTCCAACATACCGAAATGACACTGTGTTCCCTATTTCCAATTTGAACCACAAGTGGACTGTTGTAATGCATACATATTGACACTGCTGATCTAAGTAGACCATCAACATAATCATCATAACTAAAGGGTAGCTCAAATGCCTTTTGAAACAGGAAAATTATCTTATTTAATAATTTTAAGCATCAACACTTTTATACCCACACATTAGCCTGAATTAAGCAGGAATCAGTTTCTTACGAAGTTGCAAACTTTAATATTTTGCATGATAACACTCAATAATTGCACAGTTGAATATTGTATCATCTAAAAGCATGTAAATAATAAAGGATATGTTTCATGGAAACTGCATCGGTTGACGACATTAACAGAAGAAATTATGTCAACAGTGCCACCATATTAGTTAGACATACCTGCCATGACACGTGTCTTCACACTAAACATGTTCCAGCACATTGTCACTACCATAGCTGCAACAAGTTTTTTGCGTGGGCAAGACTTCCATGCTTCTAGAGCCTGATCTCTCAAAATCTCAACTGAGGTAAACAGAAAAAAGAGTATTCAGTCTTATGTTGAGAAGGATTGCTAGAGAGAAGAAATAATGTGTCACTAGTGGTAAGTGAATCACACCTCTTTTATGAATTTGACTTGAATAACAGCTATATAGCTTTGGGACTGTAAAACTGGTGAAAAACCCTGTAATTTGCAGCAAACACAACATTATATTACAACAGTCATGCCAAGACTTGCTGCTTGTACCTTGTGAGTTCGATTCTACCTGCAGCTGCAAGCCTCCACACTGTAACAAGGCCCCCATATTTAGCACCGAACAGAAGTACAGGCAGTACCTGAAATTCCAGCAAACACAGGCTCCTAAAATTATTAAGAAAAACAATGTCTCTTGCAGTACTGCCAGATCATGAACCAACTGTGAGGCTTACTTTGAGAGTCATTGAGGGTTCACCAGAGAAGATCACTTGGGCCGTGGATATCATGGAGTTTGCAATCGGAAGCACAGCTTGAGAAGCACGAAGCAAGTCTTCTTGAGTCAACTGGAAGCTTCTCTTATTCTCCACCTGCGGCCTGCCCAATTGCAAACTCATATTACCTCTGGTTCAAAAAAAAAAAAAAAAAAGAAATCAAATCTGATCAAACCATACCTCTGAGGAACAGAATCCTTCAAGAAAGCTAAGCCTAAGATCATAACCCCCAGGTGACAGAGAGCTGAGATTGGGCTGCAAACCATCACCCAAATCCAAGTACCAGATTACAACGAAGAAACATAGGTAAATCAGTAATTTTCAGGTAAATGAATCCTTCAAGAAAGCTAAGCCTAAGATCATAACCCCCAGGTGACAGAGAGCTGAGATTGGGCTGCAAACCATCACCCAAATCCAAGTACCAGATTACAACGAAGAAACATAGGTAAATCAATCAGTAATTTTCAGGTAAATGAATATCACATGCCTGAAGGTGACGTCTCTTGAAAATGAGCATGAGAAGAAGAACATCGATCCAGATCCGAACCAGAGTGCCGATTTAGCCACGTTCCTCCACATCACCAACTCAACGATCCTTTCCCACAGACCTTCCAACTCAGATTGTTCCACGAAGTCAGTTCCTATGTGTGAAAAATCACAGTGGAACGCTTAGCAAAATTGAATCCTACGTACTAGGCTATAATCATCAACAGCAGAACATTTAGAACAATAGGCACGACAGCAGGACCATCTGTATTGTATGCGAATAGAAGGGGCCGAAAGACCATTGCTCACCGCAGGTAGCAACAGGACAGGCCGGGACCAAAGCCATGGTTGTATCGTCCTCGTTGAGCACCACCGCTGCCTTGTCCGCGGCCGGTGCAGCTTTGGGCGCAGCCCTTGTGGACTTCCTCCTGCGGGCCCTCCTGGCGGCTTCCTCCTCCGCCTCGACGTCCTTCTCCAGCCTCCGCCTCGCCCGTCGCGGGTTCCTCGGGGACGCCAGAGCGGGCGCCACGCACTGCTCCGCGGCCCCGCGCCGCCTCCGCCTCGGCGGCGTGGACGTCCCCACCACCGCAACGATCTCCAGGCTCTCGTCCACGCTCGTCCCGGCGGCTCCACGCGCCCTCGACCGGTGGCGCCGAGAGCTCGGGGGTGGCGGGGACAGCAGCAGCAGATCCTGCAGAGAGTACCCGGACACCTCAACCGACGGCGACGGCGAGGGGGTCCTCAGTCCCGGCCCCGAGGCTGATTGCGCCGGCTTCCGCTTCGGCGGCGGCGTTGCTACCTCATCAGCTGGAGCTGGGCAGTGGTGGTACGGCGGAGCAGGGAGATTGGCGGCGGCGGCGGCCGGCGCCGGGGAGGACGGTTCCGCGGCCATGGCTTCCATGTGTTCGACGGTTTGCCTCGCTCAGGGTTGGTTTGTTTTGGATCGGGACATCCGGTCCTCGCCCACCTCTGGGACTTCCCTTTAATTTGGAGATCGGAATGCGAGAAGGGGCCCACGTGTCAGTGGTGCTCGTGCGAAATATAACCGTTGGAGGAGGATGCGGCAGGCCCGGCAGGGGTTTTCGATTTCCGGGTGACACTTCGGCTACGTGGCTGACTGGCTTGTTGGTGTGGCGGACAGGAGGATCATTGTGTATTGTTTTTTTTTTATGAAACGGAAATTGGATTCGGTACTCTCACCATCCCAAAGAAAAATATCGTTTCGAGTTCAAAAAGGTTGTCCAGAAAAGAGTGTTGTTTTAGGCAACGATCTATTTTAGACCGAGCAACCTTATATCTCTTCTCAAGTTCTTTGCTCAAAGAAGAACGAAATCTTGTTCTTCCTCTTCCGAATCCAAGAATTAGGTCATGCATGTCACACCACCGCATTCTCCATCTCAAGAGCTTTTCATTCTCCTATAAGGCCGTCGCTGGCGTGGAGTACCGGAGGAGATCAAAGAAGATCGCCCTCCATGGCTCTTCCTGCTCGACCTCTCCATCTCTTTGGAAGAGCACCCAGACCATGAAAGAAGAACGCGAGGTGGAGCGGCTCGGCGAGGAGCTAACGAGGCTAATCGGTGCATCTCGAGCAAACCACGTCCCCAGCACGTCAGCGACACCGCAGCCCGCCCATAGCACACTGGCGAGGAGGAGCGTTCGCCGGGGCAACGCCAAGCATGTGCCCGGCGAGGCAGGTTGAGATCCGGTGTCCACTCTTCCGTCGGCAGCCACCTCCCCTTCTCCTCCATCGGCGACCTTCTCCCCGGCCCGAGATGCCATCATGGCCATGGCTGCACGCCGACGACGCCGAAGCCCGCCTCCTCCGCGTGTTGGCTAGGCCGAAGCTGCGACCGTCTCCACCAGCCGATGTCGGGATTCGAAGTCTGACCACTAAGATACTAGTAAGCGGCTAGGCACCGGGACGTCTCCGCGCCTGGCGAGCAAGCACTGCGTCCGATGAACGAGGAAGATGAGAAAGGATGTAGGGCAATGCAGTCTTTTGCTTTGCTCATTGGTCTTTGTGTCCATCGTTCTTTCTGGGGTGAAGGGAGTACACTCGACGCTAACAGTTATTTGAATATAAAACGGGGAGATCAACACGCGCACACCCAGCACTGCTAGAGCACGGGCAACTCCATTACAGGACGAGGAACGACTAATTTAGAACTCAACACAATTTAGCTATGTCATTTCTTGAATCTCTTCATCAACCTGCCCACCGCAGAAAGTTACCGGCTCTTCCACTTTTTTTAGGAAGCCAGTTGGCGCATTTTATTGATTTTGGATCAAAGATACATCGTTCACTAAGGCTCCTAAAATAAAACTAGGGGTTCATCGACCCAACATTACAAGATAACTGATTCTGCAATGCTTCTCTAGCTAATTCATGAGCAACACTATTTGCCTCACGATTACAATGTTCAATAAAATAGAAACAAAATCTAACCAGAGCATGTTGCACTCTTCATAGATTGGGGCACGAATTGTCGCCGAAACCCCACCTTGTCTCATTATTTCCATTACAACTAAACAATCTGATTGGATTCTAATTCGATTACACCCCGTCATTTGTGCTACGGAGAGCGCTGATCTCTGCAGTAGCTGCATCCCAGCTCTTCCACTTGATTGCTTGCTGCACTTGGATAAACTATTTCCGTACGGACTCTAGTAACACCAAGATCAATGGTTGCTTGTAGTAAACAATGTTAGTCGCAATGAAATGTTTGTCCTAAATTTCAAAAAAATAAAAAGAAAAATGTTGAAGTTCTGATGACAATGTTTTCATTAAAATCATATACATTGATCTAGTCGTGAATGGCGCGACATAATCGAGACTTTGGTAACTACGGCGCCAGATGTCCGTGATAACTTATATTGTTATTATGGATCTGTTTCGTTGGATTTATCTTTAAAGGTTCAAAATAATATTCAAGGAAAATATTGAGTAGTTTTCATGGCATATTTTAGAACTGTGCATGATATCCACATATAACTTGAGTAAGGCTAGTCATAGTGAGAGTTGCTTGGAGTTTCATTTACACTTATCCTAAACTCCTATAAAGCTAATACCCACTAGGCTATTTCTCTAGCTTTTCCTTACGCCACATCATCCGCTTTCGTCATCATCCACTCCTACCCATGCATCCATCAATGAATTTCCACTAGCGTGTAAAAAAAACCAAAGAGACATCACTTAAATTCAATGTGAACACACACTTCGATCCATACATAAATTTTATCATACACAACACAAGAAAATTCATGCAACCATGGAGAATACACTCTTCCATACCCGCAGCAACGCGCGGGGCATCCATCTAGTTAAGATAACACATATGCTTTTTTACGATATGGCAATGTTTTTAAGAAATGAGAAAAAAAGAAGTGAGATTTATGTGGATGAAACTTTGTTGACACGATTACCAACTCTATAAGTCATGAAATTAAATGTACATATATGAAACCATAAAATCCATTGAAAGTGGATGTTCCATCAATGTTTAATTTTCATTCTGTTTGACATGACATTTTTGAAAATACTACCCATTGAGGCTGAGTGTCTAGATGCCTATTTTCAAATCTTATCTTATCCACTCTGTTACTACACTCACTCGGCCAAAAATAGCGCCAATGGAGAACTATTAGGCCAATCTTAGTCGTGAGTTTCATGGTATTGTTCACAGCGGACACAGAGGCGCCGTGGCCGCCGTGCATGAGCATACCGCCGATCTATGGATCGTCGCGACATGCAACTTGGTTGTTCAGTGCGTGAGTAGTCCACTTAGAATACTTATGAGACGGAGGCTGCGATTAATGTAATATCTTCTCCTCCCCATTTGCGCTACAACGCGTTGTAAAACATCTTCATCTACTTAATTACAAAAGATGCGCAAATCTTTTACGTATTCGAGAAAAAAATTAAACACTCACTCTCATTGAAGAGTTTCATTCTATGATTTTGTAGGCATTTAATTTCATAACTCAGATAGAGTTGGTAACCATGCAAAAGAATATTATGACTGGAGTCCAATATACTAGGAGGAGGTCGATTAGTGGCTAATGCCAGGCATAGGAGCTAGGGGCGCAAGGCCCAAATTATCTTAGTCAATTATTATTTCTATTACTAGGGGGATTCCCCGCGCGTTGCCGCGGGCATAAGGGAGGAATAAAAATATGTTAGAATAGTGAACTACTGAGGCGAACACATTGCATGTGAAGTTAAATTGCTAGTGGCAAATGATAGTGGATTGTTGAGATGCACGCATTGAATGTCAAGAGAAATAGATAGTGGAGTTGATAGTGGGCGGCTGAGGTGGACATGTTGCATGTTAAGAGAAATAGATAGTGGAGTTGATAGTGAACGGCTGAGGTGGACGTGTTACATGTTGAGAGAAATAGATAGTGGAGTTGATAGTGGGTTGATAAGGTGGACGTGTTGCATGTTGAGAGAAATACATAGTGGGATTTGTCTATATAAGAGTTATAGATTAGTTAGCTATGGCCTTATTTAGATTCAAGAGATTGAAAAAAAATGAAACTGTAGTATTTCGTTTGTATTTGGTAATTAGTGTCTAATCATGTACTAACTAGGCTCAAAAGATTCATCTCGTGATTTATAACTAAAGTGCGTAATTAGTTATTTTTTTACCTACATTTAATGCTTCAGCATGCATTCAAAGATTGATGTGATAAAGAGAGAGTGAAAAAATTTCAACTTTTGGGGTGCATCTAAACAAGGCCTATATATACAAAGTTGTAAGACACATTTGAGAATTAAGCAAGAGAAATCATATTTGCTTGGCCTCCCTTAGGGAGCCGGGAGACTCTCCAGAAACCCTAGCCACCCCCTCTCTTCCTCCTACGTGTGATCATGGCGCCTTAGGCGCCAATCCTCTCGCTCCAAGCCTCGCCCACCCATCTCACATTCATACAACCTGCGCCCCAAGCTAGGTAGGGTTCGAGTTCCTATCAAAGAGAGTTTCATTTCTTCTCTTCTTAAATACACTATCATATCATAAATAATGTCTATGTGACAAACTATTTAACACAAATGAAACTCCCACAAAACTACCGCTAAGACTGGCCTTAGAATACAAAGGTCCACTTGCGAGTAGAGTTCCTGAATTTCTAAAGTCAAGGCATGCCACAATGCCAGATAGATGTTTTGCAAAGGACGGCCAGGCAAATCTAAGAACATAACATACACAGGCTTAACAAATTTGCCCCTTTACTAACATCTTTCGTATTCAGATAAACTGTATCCCAGAAACTTTTGGCAAACCGCACTATTTTCTGAACATAAGGTACTCCATGCATGAAATTATCTATAAGCCAAACAGGGATAGTAAAACAACGTAAAAGTAAGGCAAATCAACTAATTTCGTGACATTATTGACAGCAAGACCTTCGTTTGTTAACAACTGGTGATGCAACGCTTGTTGCTCATTCACCAGACCGGTGCAATAGCTGAGACAAGAGTGATTCAGCACGACAATGTAATAGCTGACCATCTCCGTGTTTATGCTTCTAGTTTAGCATGCCTCTGGCAGAAGGACTTGACCCGTTCAAGGGCATTCTCAAGAGTAGGTACATCCGTAGCAAAAGTGATACGAATCCAGTCCTTCATTCCTAGTGCACTTCCTGCAAACTTACTCATGTACCTCAGTCGGGACTTTAGGCAGACGATACCAGAACAGTTGCACTAACTAGAATAGAAACATGAAGCATCTAAAATTAGCACACGTATGGAATTCCAATATACCTGGTAACACTATTACGGAGTCCTCTTTCGCCAACCTGCAGCAGAAGTCCAAATCGTCCTGGATGTCATCCAACCAAGAGAGATCCAATTTTACCTGTAAAACAAGGATCATAAGCTATTATGGTTGATAAACGGAGCATTATATCTTAAAGCATTTCTGTTACTGAATCTGTTTACCATAACAAACATTGATCCCTCTGGCTTGTTAGGGCATGTGATGCCCCTAGTCTCCTTTATTTTATTATAACATAAATCTGCAGAGTTCCGCAAAAGATGAAGTATTTTGTTGAAGTAATCTTCCTTTGTGTTGGCTATTATTTGAGGAATAGCGCCCTGTAAGACATAATTAGCCATAAGTTTGACATCAGCTGAAAGACAAGCTCTTCTAAAAATATTGTTCAACAAAAATGTATACAAATATACCTGGATAAATGTTGCAGGATCATTTGTGATATTTATATAGTTTTCAATCAATTTGTCAACCTGTAAAAGAATGTAATGGTACAAAATGAATAACCACTCAACTAAAATATAGGAGCCTAAAAATATACAGGCTTCGTTAATAAGATATACAGGCTTCGTTCATAAGATTTCTTTCCATGGTATTATTTAAATACATATTTCACAGCAACATAACTGACCATTGGCAATTCTCCAGGTTCCCAGAGTTGAATTAAAATTTAATGAATAGGAAGACTAAAGTACAAATATAAAGAATATATGTGATTATTTGGTCCAGAAACGCAGAGTTAGGTGGCAACATTAACATCATAATTTTGTATGGTTTCACAGCTTTGATAGTTGTCATAATTCTATCCAGAACAATGTTTCATATTTTTCAGACCAACTGAACAGCATCAAGAATTTCTTCACAATTCAATATGTCAGATATGTCAGACTAATATTTATTTTCCAATTTCCATTACTCATATGACACTTTTGATAAACGATATTGCAGAAAGCTTATTCCTGCCTTCCAAAAGTTTCATTCCACCAGTGAACCTATCAGACTTTTTTGTTTGCTTTCATCCCTTTAAATTTATTGCATTACCTAGTGCATCAAATTATATTGTCTGATCAAGTAGCTAAGGACACAAACATCACTTTGGTTTTATCATATATCGATGTGCCAAAATCTGTGGAGACTGGAGATCTTATTACATCACTATTGATAAAGTCCTAGGATTCAAAAAGGTCACCAACAGCAGTACTGCACTGCTCAGCAAATCCCTGTCATGAACTCATGATACTTTAGTGCTTCGTAGTTTTATCTAAAAAACTGAACCATCGGGAGAAACTTCCCCTTGGCTTTTTAGTTGTATCAACACCTGTGAAAACACCTTACCCCCAACTAAGACACTGAATCTGTCAAGATGCCAGTAGAAACTGAATCAGAAAACTTTAAGGACAACTGGCTAGATGTTATAAGTTATCAAATTGTTCTTTCTATAAAGGATTGGCTCACATGTTATTTTAGAATGGATCTACCATTCACCCGTACTCAAAAGTACATGTCACATCTCGAACAGGAGTGAAGTACAGGTGGCTGCTTTTAATTGATAGACCAAAGGAGTCCACAAGAACACAGATCAAATGTTTACCTGAGCTTCCTTTAACACACAATTCAGGTCGCACGTTGCTATCCAACCAAGTCGCCAACCAGGCACAAGCCATCTTTTAGATATAGATCCCAAGGTGATCACTGGAACTACATCCGCAAAGGCACCCATTGGTATAAAAGGCTTATTGCCAAAAACCAAATGGTCATATACCTCGTCAGCTATGATTATTATTCCAAGTTTCCTTGCAGTCTCTGCAATCTGTTCATTTTCATTATTGGAAATTTGAGTAATATAACAAACAGGGAACACATCCTAGGAAATATTTGTCTCAGAAATATATAAACTTACTTTGGCCAAATAATCATATGAGTATACACTCCCACAAGGGTTACTAGGATTTATAATGACCATCGCAACAGTATTTTCATCAGCAAGAGCTTCCAGAGAGTCAAGGTCAGCCTCCCAGCCACGATCCGGAATAAGATTGAAATGTCGGGCCTCTAGATTACTGAACATGGTCCGCGACTCATACAACGGAAACCCAGGTTTGGGAAGCAAGACATTGGAGCCAGGCCGAGCAAGAACAGAGATGATGACCTCAATAGCTTGGCAGCATCCAGCAGTGAGGTAAATATTGTCTGGTGAAAGCTGATAGGGAAGATCCCGAGATAGGTACTCCGCAATAGCACTGCCGGAACATATGATATGGTCAGGAATGCAAGTTGAAGAATGGAACCTTCAAGGGAAGTAAAAGGCCATGACAAATTGTAGAACAGAGGCAGGAGGAACAGAATGTTGCAGGCAGCAAAACTTAAAAGATGCAGATTAATACACAAAAGACTAATTCTTTTACATATAATGGGAAAAAAAATGGCTTCATCATAAAAACAGAGGAATCAAGCCACTTATTATAAAAAAGTTGCACCCTGAAGTGTTGATACAAAAGATTTCAAATGCAGCAGTATATTCCAATGCTATGTGGATAGCAATTGAAAAAAAAAAGTATTTCATGAGAAACTCTGCATTTTTCCCTCTGGAAAAAAGATTGCTTAGAGAAGCTGTTGCCCTGTGGCAATTTCGCTTTCCAAGTGGTGATAGATATGTAGTCACATATTGGTTTGGCCATTGCACGGAGGTGTCTGGATACAGTACAGTGGCTTCGTTCAATATAAGAAATCTATTCTGCGTAGGCACTCTTACGTCTTACCATAAGTAGTACCAGCAACAAAAGTAGACATGTACGCGTGCTACGATTTGGAACAAAACTAAAAAAAACATGTATGCAGTTGACTCTGTCGCGGACAAAAGAGTATGGCGTCTTGAAATATACCATGATTTTGAGACAATCGCATACTGCACGGATGAGGGGCAGGCAATCTTACCGGCGCGCCGGGAGGACGCCGACTGTCGGCGAGTAACCGTTGTGCTTCCCAGATCGGAGCGCCTCCACTATGGCGTCCTCGGCCTCGGGCGGAGGCCTGAAGCAGGGCGAGGCGGTGGGATCACCGCTGCCCAGCGTCAGTACTGGCCGCGGGCCCGCGCCGTCTACCGAGGAGAAGACGCGGTCGAGCACTGCGCGGATACTCATGGCCCCCGCGGCCTCCAGCGGCGTTCCCGCTGACGGTCTGGAGATACTCCACTCCGTCGTGCCGCCGCCGCCCTTCTCCATTGCCTCCACGACTCCAATCTCCGTTCGGGTTGTGTGGCTTTCTTCTTCAAAATAAAATATCCCTATCTCCGATGCTCCAACCAACCGCGAAGATTCCTGTTTTTTTTAAGAGAAGATGCTTCAAACTTTGTTCGAAAAATATCATTTCGAGTACTCGAACAACCATCGTAAACGACACCGGAATTTGGCGGGATCACCCATGACATTGGACGATGGACGTAGGTTGGGAAGCATATTTTTATTTAATTTAGACAAAAGAATAGCCCCAATCTCTCAGAACAACTTGTTTTTATTTCATCTTGAATCCACGACGAAATCTAGTGACTGGGTTAATTTCTATAGTTCAACGCTTATTTATATTCCTCCATCTCATGAGTAGCCTGATGATGGTGTAAGAGCATCTCTAACAATTTGGTATCTCACTTCTATCCTTTAAAATTTAGCAAAAGAAGCAAAAAAATCAATCTCCAACAGTTTGCCAAAGTGACTTGCCAAACTTGTGAACTTGCCATCCTGCGGTGCTGCTCGCGTATATTTGCGCACGCGAATCCGAGTGCAAATCGCTTTGCCCGCGACTTCCTCTTTCCGCACGATCGAGGATTTTTTCTCTCGTTGTCGCGTGACCCGGCCGGATTCCTCCTCGAATTCCTGCCTCCATCTCGCGCGCACGCCTGGAGTTCTCGCGATCGATCCCGCGACTCCTCCTTCCTCCTCGTGAGGAGAAGTTCCTGCACGACGGAGGTTTCCGTGGCGTCGTCGCCCGTCGCCGTCGTCGCGCGATCAAGTACGCTCGGCATGAAGCCCGTCGCGACAAGTTCCTCAGCCCCTGCGCGAGTTCCTTGCTCGCGATCAGATGTTGCCGTCCGTGTAAGTTCCTTTTGCTCGCGATCAGATGATAGGGTTCCTTGTTCGCGATCAGATTCCGCGTCTGGTTCCTTGCTGATTCTGTATGTTGATCATGGGACCGTAGATTCTGTATGTCAGGCTCTCGGTTCGTCGGACATGCTCCTGTTGATGGTTGGTTGTTTGTTTGATTTATTTGATTCTGAAATCGACGTGCATGGTGCTGTGCTATATCGTTCATGGTACTGTGCTATATCGTGGCCGGCAAAGTGCTGATGGATTGGACTACATCGATGCTACTGGAAAGATTTGGTCTCGGGTGTCCGGTGATGCTGCTGGTGGCCGGCAGGTCCTGCTCTTCTTCAATTTAATTAGCAGAAACTGATTGGCAGAAACTAACTGGTGGAGTTGATGGCCGGCCGGGAGGTGATGCAGACCCGATGCGAGGAAGAGGTGGGCGCCTTGGTGGAGTTCATGGCCGGCCGGAGTAGATGATGGCCAGCTACGCCTGGAACTGATGGACGATCGATGGTGCTATAGAGTTACACGATGAGATGGTGAACTGCGCGAGGTGAAAGAGATCATGGTTGATTTAGTTGATCCGGTAGGAGCTTGTGGGCCTATTTTTTAAATTTTACCAAGTATAAATGGCAAACTCTTGGAGATGGTACAATTTTTAGCTTGGTATATATTTTAGCAACTTGCCAAAACACTAGATTTGCCAAATAAATTTTGGCAAAATATTGAAGATGCTCTAATGAGCTATTGTTTTGCCATATGATTCAAAGATCACATGTTCCATCTAGATGAAGACATGCTTTGTTAAGCTATCCTAACATGGCGTTTGAGCGTCACATTGGTGCGAAGTTCGAACACAAGGGCATCTAATAAAGAGGGTAACTTTATGGTTGAAGACCGAGTGGATGCTAACACACCTTGCCCTAATCAACCGTTACCACAACAATTAAAAGGCTAATGGCTCATTATCTCATTCAGATGAGCCATATACCATATTATATCTAACCGATCCATGGTCATTTCGTGATTAATACAAAGGACAGGACCCAACCTTCCGACAACATTTACCACATCAATGACATCACTATTTGATGATTGTGAATGCATGGAGGAGGAACGCCTAAATGATAACGCATCCCTGCCTCAGTCAGTCTTGACCAACAATGGTAAATATTGATGCCTCGTTATCCTATTTATTAGGTGGACTGTATTATATATCATATTATACATAACCTAACGATAGTCATTGCATGATTTTCAGAAAGGACTGGACCAAGCCCCCAGCCTAGGCTAACCACATCAACGACACCACTATTTGATGACAGTGGTAATAATTTACACTTCTATCTAACAATCTATAAACTATATGAACTCCTTTGTTTATTTTCATCCATAGTTCTATTAACTCACAATCTTTGGCACTCATAGATGATAATGAGGGAGATATATTTGAAGAGGATGAGGATACTTGTTTGCTGGGCAAGGTATTTGTATGAAATACTGAATTTCACCTCAATCTTCCATTACTTTATTTAAACTACTATTGCGGCATAAATGCCATTTCATATGACAATGTCCAAGACAATGACCTTGAGGAATATATGGCTTCTTTCCTTGAAAAACCTGACCAATATGATGATGTGTATAGTAACATGGCTACAGATACCCATATGCTAAAACTTGTCATAAATTGCAAGCACTGCGGTGCGAAAAGGTTTGAGCATGAATCATTTGGGTTTTGTTATCGAGATGGACAAGTCGAGCTTAGTGAATTGGACGTACCTGATGAGCATATGAGGCTTTGGTTAAGTAGTGATCCAGATGCTAAGAACTTTCGTAGCAACATTAGATTTTCAATGGCCATTTCTCTTTCACTTCTCTATATTGTCACCTCGATAGCGCTACTGCAAGCATGAAAAGTGGCAAATACACCTTTAGTGTACATGTCCAGATCTATCACAACATAAGGTCATGTGGCAAAGAAGATGGTAACGAGCCAAGACATCTTGAGCTTTACTTCTATGATGATGATCCAAGTCTTGAGCGTCGCTATCAATGATGTCATAAAGAGAAGTACCAAAAAGTCAAGAAAGTCATTGAGAGGCTTGTGTCCATCCTTCATGACAACCCATACTCACAAAAGCTTAGGGGTTTGGGCCAGGCTGAAGACCTCGAGGACTATCGTGTCACACTAAACCTTAACCAAAGACTAGACCACGGAACATACAACGCCCCATTAGCTTTAGAGGTGGATATTGTTTAGATTGAGGGAAGCAAACTTCTTAGTCAATTTTAGAATAATGTTCTTTCATGAGAAAGATAGAAGTAGAAACCGCATCTGCTCATATTATGGATGTTATGATGCTCTTTCATACCCTCTATTCTTCCCTAAGGGCGAGCTTGGGTGGCATATGGATATTCCAAAAAAGGAGTTAGTATGGAAGAAGTCATTAAGTATTGTGTTTTGTTCAAGGCTCATAGTGGGTAAGAAGACAAAACATGTTTGTTATTCTTCTTATTTAAATACTTCACATACATGTATACTTCAGTGGTTATTCTATAAATAACCTAATTAATGGCTATTTTTTGTAGACTCCCCTGGTAGATATGTGTATTTGTGTGTGACTACTACTGCTACAAGTTTCAGATGTGTCCAGAAATATTTAACCCCATAGTGTACGACAAGCGTCTGTTCAGGAGTTTGCAGACATCAAGGAGTTCTTGATTAGATTATATATGCAACCATCAAGATGATATTAGGGCCAACCTCTACCAAGGATTGGTTGATAGCCTGCATGCTAGTGAAGGAAGAACAGAAGCTATTGGAAAGCGAATAGTGATGCCTTCATTTATTGGTGGTCCACATGACATGAGCGATACATGGACGCCATGACTGTAGTATGGAGCTTTGGTAAACCAATGTAAGGTCGAGATGCTGGACTAGAGGGGGCGAATAGTCCTTTATAAAACTGATCACACCGGCTAACCGAAACAAATGCAGAATTAGAACAATCGGCCTAGCCAAGATTTCACCCCTCTATCTATGACGCTAGATGCACCTTGTAAAAGATCCTAAACAAGAGAGCAAGGTGCCGATCTAGCTAATGCACACTAAACAAGTCTAGCTTGCAAGGTCACACAAACCTAAGCAAATACTACTTTGGTAAGCGGGTGTGCACCTACACAATTCTAATGAGCAAAAGCACAAAGCCAACCTAAGCTGTACACAAGTCGAACCCAAGGGCTCAACTTTACTTAACTACATAAGCTAAGCAAAGTAAGGTCCTCTACTTCTAGCTACACAAGCAAGAAGATCATTAGCAAGCTACAGAAGCTAACTAACCACTAGAGCAACTACATAAGCTATGTATGAATGTAAAGAATGTAAATACAAGCTTGTGAAGAAAATTGCAAACCACCACGAAGTGTGGAACAAGATGACATGGTGATTTTTACCGAGGTTCACTTGGTTGCCACCGAGCTTCGTCCTCTTGTGGCGATACACCCACTTAGAGGTTCACACGCTAATTGGCGTCTCCTAGCCAAACCCTCAGCGGGTGCGGTGAGACCAACACAAGATGGGGGATCCTCTAAAACACGAGCTCTACTAGAGTTGCTCTTCGCGATCCCCGTGGGGTGAGCACAATACCCCTCACAATCTCTTCTCCAGAGCACTGCACAATCTCCCCTGCGTGCTTCAACGGAGCCTCTTGCCACCAAGCCATTTAGGAGGTGGCAACCTTCAAGAGTTACAAGCACACCGGGTTGCAACACAAACACCTAGTGCCACTCGATGCAATCTCTCAATGCAACGCACTAGGAATCGCTCTCTCACTCAATTGGATGATCTCTATCAAGCACAAGTGAGTATAGGGCTATCCAAGCACTCTCTAAGCACGGACACATAGTCCCTAAGTTGCTCAGCTCCGGCCAAGGCCGACCACCACTTCTATTTATAGTCCCTAACCTTGTTGATTTTGCTCTTTATCGTTTTCTCGTTGTTTCTCTTGTGTTTTGCCTTCTTTTGCTGCTTCTTTCTCATCTTCTTTTTTCTTAAGTCCTCTAACTCTTTTGCGAGTTCTTTAATTCTCTCCCTGTCGGCTTTCTTTCTTGCATCTCACTCAGCCTTCTTCTTTTTGTACACGATCAAATTGGTTCGGTACTGGTCCCATGTTTGCTTCCTTTGCCTTGCTCTATTTCTTCATCCTGCTTTCAACTTGTTCTTCTTGGTCCTTGTTTTCCTTTGTTCTTCTATCTCATTGCTATCGGTCTTCTCGTCTAGGGATATGTTTGCTTCAGATTCATCAGACGATCTGATGTCGGGTATCTTTGGTGGGGTTAGTTGTTCTTCTGGTTCCGCCATGTAGATGGTATTCCTTTTCCGACTTCTTCTGATCTTCGACCTTGTTCTCTCTTCTTCTTCGGAGTTGGGGATGATCTCGGTACTGGGTCTCTCGAGTTCTTCGCCCATTTGATAATACGAGTTAGGCAAGGTCTTTTCAGAAAAGAACTCGGCCAATGTATAACACAATCTTTCTTTGTCACAGTCATAATCATTCCTTTTTGTGCCCCTTCTAGCGTAAAGTTCTTCACAATCTGATCATCCTTTCCTCCTTGTTCTTGATGGCTCTAGATGGGGATATTTAACTTTGCAGAGTTGTTTTTGTGTTTTCGTCCGTGGAAAGGACATTCACCCGGCTTGCTGACTAATTCTTGCACTATGGATGCTGAGTTGCGGAGTTCGAACAGGAGTACGCTTAGGAATTCGATTAGAGCTTTGCTGTTGGAGCTTCTTATCTTCTTCTCCGAGTCGGTCTCATACCCTTCGTCCTCTGATTCACGAGTTGGATCAGAAGTTGAAAGTGTTGCCAACTTTTCGGCGAGTCGAGTTTCCTCCATCGAGTTGATCTTGATGTTGTCGAATTCTGGTTCCATGTTTAGACGACTGGGGCCAGGTTGATGTAGGGGCCCTCCTAGTGGCACCGGGTTATTCCTACCGTGCTTGACGTCCACATGGGCAAAACCACCCTGCAAAACCACCACAGGGGGGTGATTTGCCCGATTTTCAAAAGTTTAGTGTGTTGGTTAACTGGTTTTGTAATTTGGGGCTTGGTAAGACAAGTACTCAAAACCGTCCAGGGGTGATTTTCCCGATCTTCAGAAGTTTAATGTGTTTATTAATCAGTTTTGTAGTTTGAGGTTGGTTAGACAAATGCTCGTACTTGAGGGGGTTAAGTATTTTTTTTTAATTTTTCGCTCTTTTATAGTAAGGACACATAGTATATATTATTTTAGGACTTATCTAGGCATGATATATTTGAGCATATAACAGAAGTTATATATGTATTTTAAAAATAAATATCTTATACATTTTTTTATAATGTATATCTATATTAAGTAAGAGAAATAAGAATATACAAATACAAGTACACAGCATGATATGAAACGAAAATGCTTTATAATTTAGAACTGAGAAAATAGAAATACAGATTTTGCAGAAGATGGACCCCACTCCCCTTCCTTCCTTTTCGTCCTCTTGTTGAGTCGTCTCCCAGTCCCAGTCGGCCAGTCCCCACCACCGTCGCAGCCGGAGCCGGAGGGGAGAGGACGGAAGGGAAGGCAATGCCGTGCTGCCAGACGGTGCTCAGTGCCGCCGCCGCCGCCGCCAGCAGCACGCCGTCATGGCTCCATCGGCTGCACGCCAAAGGGGGGCTCTCTTTCCCCTCCCACCTCAACATCGACGACCTCCTCTACGGGGGCCGACAGGCCCAAACTCCCCCTCCGCCGCCCCTGCCGCCTTCTTCCTCCAATCATCACAACGACCTCGTCGTTGTTGTCAGGGAGCCGCCTACGAAGGCCGCAGCTAAGCCCAAGCAGGCGCCGCCGCCGCCGGCGCAGCGCCCGCCCCGCAACCCTTCGCGACCAAACCCTAGCTCTAGCAATTCCCCGCCGCCGCCGCAACAACAACAGCTTCAGCTCGCTGCGGTGATCTCCGACGTCTTCGCGGTCCCATCCTCCGCCCCGCCGGGCACCCCGCCCCCCAAAGCCTTCCGCAAGCAGTCCCGGCCCCGCCCGAGAACTGACGAGGACCAGCCGATCTCTGCCCTTCCTGCACCCCGTCCGCACAAGGACAAGAAGGACAAGACCGCTAAGATCAAGAAGCGCCGCCGGGCGGAACGCGCCGCGGATGCCGATGGTGAGAGGTGCAGCCGGACCGATGTCACCGTCATAGACACCAGCATAGATGGCTGGAAGGCCGCCAAGCTGCTCATCCGCCGGGGAGACGTCTGGAAGGTGCGTGACAAGAAGCCTTCCGCGGTATCTGAACTGGAGGATGCCATTGCCAAGGGCAAGAGGAGGGCTGGCCTTGTCTCCAAGCTGCAGAGGGACAAAGAGAAGGAGAAGCTGAAGGAGAAAGAAGCAATCACATCAGTGAGTAATCTTCATGCCAATTCACTGTAATATTAACGACTTTGCTCTGCTTTACCTGCCTCTTGTGGTGACAAAGGGAAGTCTTTTCCTGATCTTGTTGCCATGGTAGTGATAACTTTATCCATATAGCCTGATGAACTGATGACGTTCTAGATAGGCACCTGTGAGAAATGATTTTGCCAAAGCACACACTTGATCCATGTCTAACTGAATGAAGCAAGCTCGACAAGCTGATGCAATCACAATGATTCACAAGAACATAAATGGTAAAATAAGAATTCTAACTCTCAAGGGGGCAGCTATGGCACAGCCCCAAGAATGAGAGCACTTGGCGTCTCTATTTTCTGAGTTCCATTTTTTGTTGGGGTTTGAGGAAAGGAGGAGCAAGTGCTATTTTCACTTAGAATATCCCTACTAGCTGGGCTTTGTTTGGTTTACTTTGCCCTGTCTGAAATTTGTGAACCTTAACATACACCAAAATATGCGTAGATCGTTCTACATAGCTACAAATGAGGATCCATGTATTGCATTCAAATTTCAAATGTATGCTTAGTAATGGTTACATCTGTATATAATACACTTGTGTTTTTTAAGCATCTTGAACTATGCTGACTGCTTATTGTTGGGTGGTACTTGGTCCAACTCCTTTGTTTGTGCTTTGAACCTGAGAACTAACATCAATGTATTTCCAGTAGGTAGCAAGTGATTCTCAGTATGGGTATACTTGAATTGATGAAGAAATAGAATCATCTATATGTTGTAGTTACTGAGTTGGAACTAAACATGCGTTTGGCTGGGGGGACAATGGGGGATGGGTTGGGGTGAGCCTGTTTTTGGCAGTGTTTGGTTCAGGGATTATAGGGGATGGGACCGTCCCCAGTCCCCACCCCTAGAGGGAATATTACCCTAGATTCAGGGTCAGCCCTGTCCCTTACAATCGAGGGGACCGGCCATCCCCTATTCACGTCGTCTCTTCTGTTTCGGTTCCTCGGTGGTAGACACAGATATTGGAGCTTGGTGTGAAGAGCCAGACCTCTCCGTCGAGGTGGCAAGGGCTGCTCGATGGTGAGGGTAACATACGGCGTGGATGCATGGTCGAGCTCAAGAGTGCCATGGCTCCATCCTTACCGAGCTTGCGGTGACATGGCTCCTCCCCTCGGAGAGGGCGGCACTGGATGAGCGGCGCCATGGCTCCTCTCTGAGCGCAGGCAGCACTGGATGAGCAGCGCGTGAAGAGGAGCAGCAACGCAGGAGGCATTGGGGGTGGGAGACGCAGCAGCAACCGACATAGAGGACAACAGAGCTAGGGTGATTGGAGATAAGGACGACTGGCACAGACTAATGGGCAGCTCTTTTTGCAATTTGTGCTTGGCCGCCATCTGTGAGAATGGTGAATTCTTTTTTTTGTGTGTGTGTGTTGCCACTGCGATGTCTGTGTTGGTATGCAGGGTTCAACTGTTTTGAGGGTTTATGCATACATAAAAGCATGCACAACAGCCACACCATGTAATTAGTCTTGCTACTCCCTCCATGTTCCTAAAGGAAGTCTTTTTAAGGTTGTCTTAAGTCAAATATTTTAAACTTTGATTACAAATAAATTCTTTTAGGTTGGGTTTGAAAATATGAAAGTTCTATAAATAGATTCATCTCTAAATGTGGTTTCATAAAACTATATTAACTACACTTTATAAGTATTTTATAGCAAAAAGTAGCGGTCAACGTTTCCTTATTTTTAAACCATGCCGATGTTCAAAAGGACTTCCTTTAGGGACATGGAGGGAGTATGTGCTAAGAATATATCATCTTCTTACACAGTGCAATGGTTAGTGCTGAGGATACGGAAAAAGGAGATCGCATGGATCAGAATTGTTTTTATGGGGACAGCATAATGTAGCTTCTATCCTTAAATAAAGCTGTTGGCTTCAGGATGAGCATCAGAGCATGTACATATTTTAGAACACATTGCTTACTCTGGTTTGGTCAGAAAGGTGCAACTTATATGGTGTTGTGAGTTGTGACTGAGTAACCATGATGTGCTGTTACCCTCTTTCATATAGCAGATAAAACAGGGGAAAAGTGGCATTTGTTCACAAATTGAAAAACACTACCATTTGATGTGCAGATTACAAGGGAAAAGTGACTTGGTATAGTTTAGTAGTATGACCAGCTGGTCTATTATATTCTCCTTAAGGGTGATAGATTAGGCAATCGTATTGAGTGGAACAAGTTGAATAATTTAATGACCACATTACCAATAATAATAATAAAATAATTGAACCACCTACAACATCATGTATTTTTGGTTTGCTAGACAATGCCTTATAACAATGGCCAGTGTTGCTTTGCTTACCGTCATGTTTATCATCGCATTGAATATTTTAAAACCTGGATGATTGATATCTTGATGTTTGTTTACGTTGAACATGTGAAACAATATGCACATAATTTGTTTCAAATCGAACATTGATCTGGATATGTACCTAACCGAGTTCGTAGAGGCTGGAACTTTGTTCCAATAATTATCTAAACAATATGTACCTTACCAAGATTTTAGGGTTTAGTGATCAAAGTTGCATTTGTAGACCATGTTGATGTCCAAATCACTCTTTTGTGACCAAAGAGCATATCAACATCTATATAGCAATAGTATGCTAAACTGATCATCATTTGAAGTGCAATACTATTTTACTAAAGCTTCACATGGTTTGTTCTTACTCCAGGGAAACACTGATGCTGGTAGTGGAGATGTGACGAAGAATCAGGTGGTACTATTCAAACCCCCAAAAGGTAAACCTGATGAATTGCTGTTCCATCCAAATTTAATAATTGATGCCACTTTCAGGGATGCTAAGGAATTTTCTTCTATATAAACATTGCAGATCTTAGTTCTGTACTGGAACCAGAAGGCCAAAGTGCATGAATTTTTCATTTGCAGACAACATAGATGCAAGAAGAATGAGTCAGACAGCCCTATAGGTGACTTGAGAAGGAATTGAGGACAAGACACATAGAGAAGGATGTCATTACATTGCAATTAACATATTCAGTTTGATTATTGTCCTACTGATGCTTTGGTGTCTTAAATGGACCCTGTTAGAAGTTCAAAAAATTCCAACTGCGAATAACTGGCATTTTGAGCCAGGAAGATATCATGTTTGTGGATGAACCCTCGCGAGGCCACCTAATTGTTACTTTTGTTTCTTCCCTTTTTGTAGAAAAAGGTTAAGGCCATCTAAATGTTATTTCGGCAATTGTTGGAGTTGATAGGGGTCTGATTGGTTTGGTCAATTTGGCCAGCGGTCGTGTACTGCAAACTCAGTTGGGTACTGTAAATGTTATGTTGATAATGGTACCTCAGTTGCTGTACAAGTTGGGTTGGTATCGTGTTGGCATTATTTAGCCAAGTGTTCTCTGTAAAGCTTCAATAGTGTTAAATGCTATTGCCGTGGTTAATTTTTTTTTTTCAAATTTGTAGTTTCCTTCTTGATGCAGCATCAACCACAGTTGGTCTTTTCTTCAGAATTAATTTTTGTCCAATCACAAACCATATTACAATGCACATTTTATTTTGTCTAATCATGCGTCTTCTCTCTATCTTGGTTCTTGTGTAAATATTGCATCTCTTTATATTTGGTTCCTTTGTAGATATATGTTTCTTTATCTTAAAAACCATATTTTTACTTATCTTTAATATCAATATAACATCATCTTTTTAGATTAGTTGGTACCACACTAGTTTCTTAATTAGAAATTATTCCTTTTCCAAAGTGCTTTATGTCCTATTTTTCTTTCCAATTAGTCGCATAAATGCTACCAGTGCCAGCTCCTCATGTGGAGTAGTAAGAGGCTGAGCTAAAGTAAATTTGAGAGAGGTGTACTTGCATCCTCACGTGGAACAGGAAGAAATGCAGTTAGAGTAAATCTAAGAGAGGTGCACTTGTCTTGTGGGTATGTAGATTTTTATCATGAACATGTAAATGATGAAAAAATAGTTATTAATTGTGTTTACCTTCACCCACTATTCATAATAGAATCTGCTCACTGTTTTTATTGTGTGGTGCATCCTCACCCACTAATCATTATACAGATTGCCCTCCTCACCCACTATTTGTTATATACTCCCTCCGTCCTGAATTAAAGAGTATTCTAGCCATTCTAAGACAAAATAAGAGAGAAGACAATAGACGCATATACCCCTTATTTACCTTCATAATGTATTGTAATCTAATTCTATTTTGCATGATTAAATGGTGAACTATTAGTTCTTATACAAAATATGGCAAGTGCATGAGTTACCTTCCTTGTAAAAAACAATCACATACTCTTATTTAAGTAAATATTATCTTTGTGTTCTCTAAATGCACTATATTTGAGGACACATCTCAAAATCTAGAATGCACTCTATTTCAGGACAGAGGGAGTAGATCGTTCTAGGAACGAGCTTTTATCTCCTGCTCTCTATTTATTTATTTTGGGCGGCTGCACCCTCACCCAATTCATTATACACAGACGCCTTTGCACTGAGCCGCCAGGGAGAGCTGCATCGGTTTAGATCGCATATGTGGCGGTTGTGGTATATGTGGGGTGGATGGGAGGGACAGGAGATTAGGGTTTGGGATCCTATATATACGAAGGTGATCTCGTGGGCTGGCGGATGGGCTAACGGGCTGGTGGATTGGTGGGCTGGTGGGAGCCGGTTTGTGGCATCGGTTTGGTCGGCGCTTATTGGAAGCTCGGGGCTACCTATAGTATATCTAATATAAATACATATAACATAGCATATCCGGTTCGGGGTGGCGGCGACCCCGCGGCTACGACTCAGGTCCTCCTCCCTGGGCGTTGGGGTTCCGGCGACGGTGGCCCCTTGCGGGTGCGGCGACCGGATCTGGTGCCTCGGGGTCCTGGCGGTGGGGGCCCTGGGGCTATGGCGCTCGGTCACCCTCCCCGGGCCGGCTAGGGTTCTAGTGGCGGTGGCCAGCCTGATCCGGGGGGCCATGCGTCCGGGTCTGGTGCCTCTGTGGCCGGGGAGGCAGCGCCCCCTGCCGGCTACGGGGCTGCGGTGGCCTTGTCTGGGGGCGGCGGCGGTGCCCTGTAGGCTGACTGGCCTGGTTGCCGCGCGGGGTCGCCGGCGCCATGGCATGGCCTCCTATTGGGGCTGTTGTTGCTTGGCATCCTGTCCGCTGTGGATGGCCTCCTTCTATCCCAGTCTCAAGGTGAAGACCCTGCCCGGGTCTGCCGGGCCGGCGACAGTGGCGCTGCTACGTCACTACCCTTCTTGGAGGCGTCGTCAAGGGACTCTTGATCGAGCAGGTTACGGTCAAAAGACTTGTTGCTCTCCCTAGCATTGTCGGCGTTCGTGGATGTCAAAGCCCTTCTTGTGCATCGCCCTGGTTGCCGGTGCTATGCCTGCCGGTGCTTCAATCTCCTCTTCGCTTTGGTGTGTGAAGCTCGGGTGTGGTGTCGCCGTTGCAGTTCGCAGTGACTACTTGGTCACTGGGGGTTCGACGTCTTCTTCGCGGTGGCTACCTGGTCACCAGCGGGTTGCCTCGCGACTTCCTAGTCGCTGGAGGCCTACTTCGCGTTTAACGTCTCCTTTGCATAGGCTTCCTGGTCACTGGTGGTTTCACCACACGACTACCTAGTCACTTAAGGTCCTAGTGGATTTTCCACCGTGGCTTGACCCCCTCAATTGGCAACCTTTACGTCAATGTACGCAGGCATAGTTTAGTTGGTGTCGAAGGTGATGACCTTGCCCCCTCTTTTATGTTTTTCTTCATGCTGTTGTTCTCGGTAAGCTTTGGCTTACTGGTTGGGTTGTAAGGGGGTTATACGGGCTATTCTACTTTTGCTTAATGAAATATATGCCAATGGCATATTCTCAAAAAAAAAAAAGAACAAGTACGAAACTCTAGAAACATAATCTTCAAATGTTTGGCATATTCTCAAATGCAGACTGAAAACCAACAAAAATAAGACATCACAACTCTACTATAGAGGCTCTGGTCAACAGCCTATAAAAATGAATATGATCCAGAAAAGAAAAGTCAGAGCTGCTTCCACAGAATATATATATAATAAGGTACGACGCCCGCTGCTTCAGTTTTCCTAATAAGGTTAACCAGCAGACCGGATGAACAATTTCATTGTATCCAAAACAATCAGTGCCTTGTTCATTCAGATAAATGAGTGGGCAAAAGGCCCACAAGATTCCGGTGTATGAGCTGAGTTTGATCTGCTAGTCTTCAAAAAGGGTAGTGACAAGAAGATGCTGCACAAAAGCTGATCTCACAACAGCTCTCCTCCTCCTGCGCTCCCTCTCTTCATGACTAAGGTTGGAATCAACAGCACTGAAAAAAGGTATTGCATTAACATAAAATCATGCACTCAGAAGAGTTTAAAATCCTGTCACAGTAATTGCATCTCATCCACATAGAAATAAAAGATGACCCATCACCATGCTTACCTTGTTTAACATATATGACCACAACACTCAATAAAGTGGGGTTGCATACGACTTCTCATTTCAATTCGACTACCACTAAGGCACTAACCATATAGGTGGTCCACCTTCATGTGTGCATATGCATTAACTCAATTTCTCGATATCTGCTACAGTTCAGCAAGCTTACTTCATGGCTAGACCAGAACCAGAAGTGCTGGATCTGGTACCATATTATGTAATACTATTTCAAAAATAAAATTTCATCAATAAAAAACAGAAGAACAATATACAATTAAACATGTTTCATTAATTTACAGTCCAGGCATGTTTAGTCAAACTTAAGTTCATATGTATAAGAGGGGATTAAGCTTGTCACAGAAGCTCTATCATTCAGCATAGAGTAAATTGCACCAAGGTACATGAAACATGAATTTGCACAGCAGGTGAAAAAAAAGGTCATAGCTTGATGCATGATCAAACAGGTCACCCAACTTGGTTTACACCAATATTTGGAGCAAAACCAACTGCGCTGGCACTTTTGGCTCGAAACCGGACTCCAGCATGGAAACAGGTTCATGTGAGCAGTGAATGCGCTGGGCAAAAGCTGTTTAGTTCATAATTAATAAGCACAATAATTTTCCAGAACTATAAAGGCTAGGCCAAGCAAGATCTTAGTCTAATCAGGAAAAAAGTATGGACTTGCTAAGTAGGTAGATATTAAGCAAAACTGAGATTAATGTGGATAATGCATCTTTAAGCTAAGTGTACCTAAACAGGTCTTATGGCTTAGTAATAAACTTTAAGCAATACACATTTTCATTCAAAAGAGGCTAAGAGATTTCACCTGACATCAAATAGAAACCAAAAAAAGAGAGGAGAACAAGACTCAGCAAACTAATTGTAGCACGAGACAGGAGAACAAATGGATCATACCTTAACCTCCAAGTCTTTGAAGGTAGTGATCGTTTAAAACAGTTATTTTCCACCGCAGCAGGAGCTGAAGACTTTGATGTGTCTTCTGCTTCTAATGAAGATAAATTTAAAACTAGCGAGGATAGCAGTGAATCAGTGACTGTACTAGATGCACTGGTACTGCTGCTTCGGCTGCTATTTCCAAGAAGCACCTTTAAGTAGGTCTCTTGAAGTTGAAGATCTCTCCCTGCATAGGAGAGATTGTGGTTGCCATTGCCAGTAACTCTACGCACTCTGTGATGTCTCTGCAAGTGCACATCATTAAGGAAATATATGACACTTAAAGTTCAACACAAACTTTTACAAAACCTATTTAGTAAAACCTGTCTATAAAGAAATAATAATCTAATAAAAAGGATATTTTAAATAGGTAGCCATGCTGAAGGGTTATATGATCCAACAAATCCTTCGAAATCCTAGCCGAGCAAACTGGGCAAGACTGAAGAGATATAAAACTGAAGTCAGAAACAACAGAATGTATTATACTATTTGATGCAATCTGCTGCGTTGCTCATATCATAATGCTAATAGCTAGTTTCTGTGCTTATGATGTACTATAGCCCTCCAAAAAAAGGTCTTCAGCATAAGGCCGAAAACCTTGTGGGAATGTGTCCTCCTAGGCGTGGTGGTGTATGAACTGACGAAGGAATCATGTAGCTGTTGGTCCCTGGGATCCCTGCACTGGAGAGCAGCAAGCTCACCAGCACACCCACACACTAACTATGGCTAGAGGTAGAAGAAGGGGTTGAGCTTAAGCACACAGCACGTTGGTGCTGCTGTTGTACTCTTGAGAACAGCACTCACACTACAGAAGCTCCAGCGTTGGCCAAGGCTCTGCCCTATGGTTGTGGCAACTAAACTAAGTTTTACATTACCATGGATACATATTTATACATAAAGGAGCTGGTTCAGTTTGAGTATGAACTGAAACCAGGGAAGGTGGGCTGTGGGCTCCTATAGTGCAATCAACATCTACTGTAGCTGCAGGATAAGCCTACAATACTAATTAGCTAAGGGACACAATGGCCTACCAAATATCTGTGTCCCCACTACTCCCAGTCAAGTGTTCCCACTACAGCTGCAGTTTCAGATTACTAGTCACCAAGCTGCAGCCTTGACTGAAGGTTGGTCTGCAGATGCAGATGCAAGACCAGCAGCAAGTTATTTAACAGTGGCTAAGGCTACACCTTATTCTGATATATGAGTTGAGGCTGTCCTTTTATGTCCATTTTATGTTCATTAGTTTGTCCACAACTTCAGCTTATGCTTAGATTAAGACACAGGAGCTTTTAGGGAGCTAGGTAAAGTTCAATATCAAAAGGCAATGAGAAAAATGAAAATTTATTGCTTCCAGTTCCAATATAGTGTGTGCTAAGAGTCCTTACCAACCAAAAAAAGAATATAATACCATTCTAGGAATACTAGATCAAGCAAATAAGCATTGTTTCTTTAGTAGTGTGTTCTACATGTGCATTACTTGGACAAACTGTAAACACTACAAAATCAAGTGTTAGTACACTGAATAAATATTCACAGAAGCGACCCATGTCCAGGGGCAAATAGGCAGCCAGCCCAAGATTTTACAGCACCTGAACCAATTTTAGCTCCACTCAAAGTTGAAAGTTCACAATATCTTAATTATCTCTCAGACTAAGCTATGCTGTCCACACACATTTTTGCAATAGTTTCAGCTTCCAGCATCTTCCATGCTTTTATTTGAATATTTCAGTACTATAGAGAAGAACGGAAAATGTATCCTCAGTACCCTTCTCTCTTGCCAGCCGCGGGAACCCTAGGCAAGCTTATATTTGTTTTTTCCCTTCTCTCTTGCCAGCCGCGGGAACCCTAGGCAGTGGTACGGGCGCGGCGGCCCCCGACACTGTAGGCACGGCCGTCAGGATCCATGGCTGCTCCTCACCAGTGATCCATGGCTGCTCCTCACCAATGTGCAGGCAAAAATGCTAAATCCTAGATGTTCAGCATTTAGCATTCCCCAAAAAGTTTAGATGTCAAGGGGAAAACTAGCTCAGGGTGAAACTATATAAGCTTGTGCCACATACACATAGGTACTTGTATAAATGAGTTCAGGGTCCTTGCTAGAGGCCATTCAGACACAGGTTGGTAATCACCATCTGTTGCCTACCAACAACGAACCTCCATGTAGTATAGTTACTAGAAGTAACAGAGATCTGATTTTTTTTTTCTAGTTGTACTGCCTAATACTATTGTAAACCTTGAACTAGAACATAATGACTATGTTTCGAAGGTTGACATAATGTCAAGTAACCATCAACTTCTTAGTGCAATGCCGAGCGAGCAGTCCTTCCCTGCCAAGTAACCTATATGAGCTAGCTGTTTGGGGGGAGGAACCCTCGCCAGGAAACCCCAATCAGCCCCGTGGGCCCCAAATACGGCGGGCCGAAGAAGACCCGCCGTATAGGACGCCGACAAAGCACAGAGAACCTCCACTGCCAAGAACAGACCCCGGGTTGTGCGGCCTCCACCGCGGGAGGAACCCTCATGGAGGTCGGGGGTCTCGACGGGCTGCATATGCTGACACCACCTCGGTGGCTTGCGTCGCCTGCCACCCGATTGGTTTTGCAGGTAACAAGAACACGCCGTCAGCCATCGAACCCCTGCTGGGTGCCCAAACACGGGGGTAGTGTTTCCGCCACAGGCGGTGACGTCAGCCCTACTCGGCCCGGGAGTGAGCAAGGGCCACAGAGTACAAGTACGGTTCTGCCCCTAAAGGGGCCCACTCGTCATAGGCTCACTAATGTAAACCCTAGTGTAAAAAGCCCACTGACAGGGGGTGGTGTAGTGTAAGGAGGAGGTGGTTGCCCAATTTTAATGCCATTCACTGCAATTTTTATTACTCATTACTCACAGTCCCCCAGTACTTGATCCCACCTACCTCCTCTCCCTCTCGGCATCGAACGAGGGTAGGGGAGCAGGAGTGACCCCACACTAGCATGAGGTATTTTACATGCACCTCTAGTCAATCAAGTTTGTGGGTAGAGAAGCTTATATCGGTTGAATAAGATTGCAAGTCATGTAAAATATTGTCAAAACCATGATTATTCCGTCCCTATTAGTTTCATCATCGAAGAATGAGAAGTATTATTTGAATAAAGAAACTATTATTCTGATCAGAACACTTGCTAATATATATTGTACAAAATATTTAAAATGGATTAGCTACAAAGAGTCAAAGACCGATAAAATGCAATGTGTAACAACAATTTGTGGGAAAATATCATAAAGATATTCAGCAAGAACTGGTAGCTAAATAGTACTGCACTTTTTAACATGACTACAGAGGACCAAGGATCAATTATAGTACTTATTTCTTACATCTCAAACAGAATGTCACTAGTATGGATTTGGCTTGCTTTGAATCTGCAATTTCCTGTAAATATTGCACAATTAGAAGGAGCTGAACTCACCACAATTTTAGACTCAAAAGGGTGCTCGTCCTCCAAATGGGCGCAGAGAGAAGTAACATCATGATCTTCATAACAGTAAGGGCACGGGAAGTCTGAGCGCACATCATCCTCAGGTTCGATGTCATCATACCCGAATGGATCTGCAAGAGTGTTTATTTGTGACATAAACAAAGTGTCTTCATAGAAACAGTATCTGCATGCGATAAGGGAAATGAATATAACAGCAAGTACCATAAGAAAAAATATATAACATATAACAACACTGATAGCACCTTTCATCTCAAAGGAATGAGCAAATCTGTGATACCAAAAGGAAAGCCACATTGCAAAGCAAAATCTGCAGCATCATTTCAGAAATAAAATTCTAGACCAATAGTGTTGTACAAGTGTCTTGTGTGTAAGTGTCATGGATAGGTTACCACAAAATACTCTATAGAAACATTTGTCGATTTCCAAAGATGTGATTGCTATCTGGATTATCTAACATGAGAAAAACTGCACATTTCAGATTTATCTAGTATTCAAAAAATTACAACATTTGATACTTGTATAATCTATTAATTATAACAAAATAATTTGTTCATGCGCTGTAGAAGTCCCGCTATGTCTAAAATCTTCCTCTCTTTTATTTGGTCCTACGCCGGCAACTAAATGGAGAAAGTAAGATGCATTCCTGCTGCAAAATCGAACCTACTTTAGGTGCTCACCTGACACCTAGTGAATCCAACAAAAATCGCAGAAAATACAAGAAATTAGCGACAAGCTCCCAATCGCGTCAAGCAGGGAATGGAGATTCAACAAAGGAGCTTCGCCACGATGCAACCCAATCCCGGGACAAAATTTTGCCCCGCTGGAACAATCACCAGCTGAAGAAAAGTCGCATTTCTCTGCGCCGGATGAAGAAACGAGAAGGAAGGGTACCGTGATGGGATGCCGGGGCGGCGTGCTGGCGCTGCGCGCGCTGCAGCGCAAACTGCCGCTTGGCGGCCATGAGGCGCGAGATCCAGAGGTCGGAATCCATGGTGGCTGCAGGCTTCCCCTCCTGGCCTCTCCCCTCTTTCCCCTCCGCACGGTAGACGGCACGGCAGGCACACCACCATCCGAAAAGCGAATTAAAAAATATTTATTGTTTTTCTATTTGATGGCGATTTATCCTGTTTTTATTTAGGGAGGTGTTTTCCTCGGTTATCCAAATAATTTATAACATATCGCGAAGATCAAAATAGTAGCACACAAGACACCACGATTTATAATGGTGTAATGGTTCGGAACACGATACGTGCTAAGCTTAATCTAATGTGTTGTTCTTGATATTTATATACTCTATTATACGGGTTCTTGCTCTTTAACTATACAGGTATAAAAGTATAAAAGCTATCCTGTGTTCGGGTCCCTGCTTTCCTTTATATAGACTAAGGGAGTAGAGTTACAAGATGATGATCAAGTTTGTTGAGTGTGTCGCACTCATGGGCGGATGCAGAAGTGTCAGAAGTGGGGGTTGGTATGAGCGCCACAAACAACAGCTGGCGACACGACAACAGAGGTGAGGAAGGTTAGCACATCGGCAAAGAAAAAAAGGATGGCGGCCGTAGAGAGCACGCACGATGTGAGGCCGACGACGTGGCTGCGTTAAGCGAAAACTAGCCTGGCCGATCATCTATGCGTGTATCGGCCTAGAGCAATGAACGATGGATGGACATTCGCGCGGCTGCAGACGCCCCTCCCCTACTGCTCGCGCAAGCACGGTCGAGGTTGCGGGAGCAAGCGTGCCAGCCCTATGCTCTGCAACAACAAAATGCCTTCTCTACTCCCTTCACTCCACCCCAAGGTCCGTCAGCTTGTCCGCTAGATGCGCCCCGATGATCCTTCTCCCCTCCGCCTCATGCGTCACACACGGCAGCATCAAGGACACCGGTTTAGAGCACGACAGCAACAAGCGCAACAGCGTAAAGGCCACTTAAAAGCGGAGGCCACTTCAACAAGGCCCACTTGTCATTCATATGTCAGCGACAAAGTTCGTCTCGACACCAACATGGCAAACCCACCATGCAAAACCACCTTAGGCCTTGTTCGTTTTGGCCGGGGAAGAAGCGTCATACTTCTGAAGAAACAAGCCAGATTAAAGTCCGTGGACTTCTCGAGGGGCATGTCAAGAACTGTCAAGTTGCAT
Source organism: Themeda triandra (assembly GCA_018135685.1). Classification (NCBI taxonomy): domain Eukaryota; kingdom Viridiplantae; phylum Streptophyta; class Magnoliopsida; order Poales; family Poaceae; genus Themeda; species Themeda triandra. Next base: position 112,379 of record JAENPR010001028.1, on the reverse strand, counting down.
TCAAGATGGAACCGTATATCTTTCAAGAAATATACGGTTATTTATCTCAGTTAACACCATATGAGCATAGTTGTGAAAACTAATATGCTTTCCTGGGAGTTTGCTAGCAGGTTCTTTGTGGTCCTGGTGGCATTCTTGTTTGTTGAACAGTCCAACCCCCTGCATTTTCTCTTCATGCTGCTGCTTTGTTGAATAAGAATGCCACAAGTGACCTCTCTGTTTGTGCGCCCATCCTTAGTCAAAGACTCAAGGCCCATCCTTTGTAGCGATCTATGCTTCTAGTTCATTTGCAAGGCATATGCAGTCAAGTCTTTGCTTGAGATCTGTATCATTGCCTGATCTTGTGCAAGTCACGCAGCATGAGCTAAGGTTCTGAAATGCATGATTGATCTAAAGATTGTCTGTTTTGCAGGTTCTGCTATCACTGGACCTATCGGCAAGGAGTGTGTTGTTGCTGACCTTTGGCCTAGCTTCTGTATGATCATCTCAGTATCTGTTGCAACTGTTGCTAAGTATGGTCTTGGACTTAATGGCTCCTTTATGTTTGGTCGCTCAATTTTGTAGTGAACAGAAATTTGTCTACCATGTGGATCTATATAACAATGTGATGTAATGTTGGCAAGGAGTGTGGTGGCCCCTTGAGATGCTTGTTGATGTAATGCCGAAGCCCTGTTTGCATAGAGCAAGCATATTTCTTTCTATAATTTAAACATGATATAAATGGCACTTTGGTACTGACTTGTCTTGTGAGGTCGTGAATTGTTTTGCTTTGCATATAATTTTTTTTTTCAAGTTTAGTTCATATTTTGTTGACACGAGAATTCTCGTACTTACAATATGGCATATACTCTGTGCATCATTCATCGTCAATATGTGTCTACGTAAACATTCCAGCCGAAACGAATAGGCTGAAGCAGTTGTGGAGTTTTGATTCATGGGCTGAACCTGTTTTCAATCCGACCGAAACGAACGGGCCGAAGCAGGTTGTGGAGTTTTGATTCCTGGGCTGGATCTATTGGTGACCAGGTTCAATCCGGCCCAGAAAGAAAACTTGGCCTGTTTTGAATCCTATACAACCGAACAAGCCCTTAGGGGTTATTTGAACCGTTTGCCAAAGGTGAAGGGAGTTAAATACCTGAATTTATAGGTTAGAGCGTAAAGTAGTCCACGTGCAATAGGTGAGAGGGTGATCTAAACTTTTTCCTACACCTAATCATCGTACGCTTACATACGATAACTTTTGAGTTCTAGTATATCTATAATAACAGTTACAGGATATTCTTTAAACGTCCAGGTGATTGCATATTTTTCACATATTTCTCATTCAAATTTCTTTACTTTTGGAACGCACCCACAAAAAAAAAGGTACCCATCACTGCACAGGTCCTGTTTTCCGACAAGTTGTCATCTCCTGGAGCTGAACCATGTTGAATAAAAGAACCAAGCGATCCACATTGGAGAAATGACAAGAAGATATGCCTGCAGTTTGACCCAAGGAAACTCGTGATTTTCAGTTAGACAGCTGCAGAGGTAAGACTATAGTAATGAGAAATACTCACCAAGATAAATGTAACTGGCTCGTTCGACAAACCGCTGCTATATTTGTTGGATTCCATCACATCACGGATAAAAACTTGGGCCTGCAGAAGTCATGCCCAGTCAGTCGCACATCCATTCAAGACTTGTGACAGGGTGAATACATGTTGGCAGGTGCATTCGTCTAATGATAAATAACATTTGTGAAATTTGTATGACATGATTTTATTATACAGGGTGTCAGGGTACATATCTAATATGTCCTTTTTGCATTAGCTATATGCTCATTGGCACCAACTATAAGTAAATATATAAACAGTGAAACTATCCTACATGATCATGTAGGAGCAGCACACATGCACTGAATTTTCATCTGCATCAGCATGACGAAATCGTCCTTGGGATGGACATGTTCTTATTCAAAACCATTCTACAGCTTGAATGAGATGAACATGGTATTTACATCCTGTACACGTTTGGATTTTTTATTAAAAAAATACCATGAGAACATTTAAATTTTTTTCCAGAAAAAAAAAAACTAAGCACACCAGGGAAATGTAGGGCACCTATATTTATTAGAACAAAATACGGCACCTTATGATGAAACTTCCGTGCTGATGAGATAAAAATCTTGAATTGCTTATATGGAAGAGAAATGCTTGATTTTGAAACGGTACCACCCAAAAAGAAGACATCAGGCTTGTTAGTATCAGATATATACTGGTGACGAATTGCTTTGCGGAACCGAGAAGTCTACAAGAAAGGAGGGGGAACACATGAGAATCAGTGCACAAAACAGTTTAGCTACTAGACATAGGTCACCACAAGTGCTAGTCATTATGATGGATATTTGTGACTGCATGAAGAGTGGTTCAGATACTTCATTGTAACCATTTAGTCATTTCAATATGCTTTTTATTACTGGTACGTTTTTCTTTATTTGATAAGACTAGGCGAGCACATGCATTTTGCACTTCTTAATTAGCAAATACTGAATCGCATTAATAATGTAAAGCATGGAGTAATAGCAGGTACCTCATGGTAGCATCTGCTTATTGCTTGTACAAAACTTCTAGACTGTTTATATGTATGTGAAAAGCAGGACCTCGCATATGATGCCCCTCTAAGATAAATAACATCAAGCTTGATATTCCTAACATACTGCAGACCAAAAAAAAAACATCAGCAAACACAGTTTGAAAATGCAAAGGAAAATTCCAGGTCAAATACAAGGACTAATAAAGGACTATGATGCGGAGAGTGAATAATATGAGCTACATGTGTTTGATTTGCACATATTATACTAACTCGCAATGAATATTTTCTTTCAGACAGTGCATTCAATAAATGACCATATACTTCCACACTTTCAATTTTCAATAACTGAAAAAAAGAAAATACTTGAAAATTTGCTATAATTTATAACAGATTCATTGAAATGCTGACATTGGTATCAAACAAAGCAACATGCTGTCAGGAGATCAGGGCAAGTAAAACACAAAGAAAGGCTAAAATAACGGCGTGAAAGAAACTAGGGCTTTGGAATAGGAGACAGAACTCAGAATATAGGTTGCATGTGGAACAGGAAAATTCTTTTCTTGATCACCAGGATACAAAGATTACCCTTTTTGCGGTGATGAACTCTACCTAAACCTATCTATCTAACTAGGGATCATCAGATTGGAGCCACCAAAACCAAATTGACCCCCCTGAACAAAATTTGGCTCCATTTACTCGTCAAACTATTTTAGTTAGTCCAATGTACCCTATTCACGCCTAGATTATTAGCTCCAACTAAATATTGCAACAGAAGTACAACATTTAGAAAAGGCAATGCAGGATATATTCATATATATTTAAGTTAGAGGTGCCAGGGTACCTTAACAATGATTTCTTTTCCAGCCCACTTATAAACTGTATCTGATGGCCTACTTCTCTTGTAAACTTTTGACGTCATCATCTGCGTTCATTTTGCTAAATGAAAGAACTGCTCTTGCATATTATATAGTTACATAGTAGCATGATATAAATGATGTATTACCTTAGTTAACACAAATGCTTGCTCAAGTTGTCGAATTTGGATCCATTGTTCCGCAGTCATATCCTCTATCTGATATAGAAATTCCAATGTTTACAAATTCCTAGATAATAGCTTCATGATGTCAATTACTAGGCTTTTATCTCTGTTCCCTAACAATTTATTTATTTGTTTTTGGCCTGTTTCCTAACAATGTCAAGCAGTTGTTTGAAGAGAAAAAAGTGTCATTTCCCATTGAATAAACAGCAATTACAAAAGTGCATATTCCTGCTGTCCTCCAATGTCTTATGCCTTCATGTTCTCAAAACAATGCTCACTTAATGCCATCAACATCATCTCCTTGTTTTGTTGATCCGCATTAGCTTCTCTTAAAATTTACCTCTCTTCATCATTACCAAAGGACCCGCTGCCACTCTCCTGTCAGATGCACTATCATTGCTCTTACACTCCACCAATGCACCTCTAGCTTAACATGGACCCTCCACCAAGTTCCTCCAAAGCGATGGCCGATCACATGTCCTCCCAGCTCAGTGTAGCAGCCAACTTGAACATTCCTTTGCTGCTTCTTTAGCCTCTCTCGTATTACAGATAAACTAGCCATTGTTCGCCTTGGAGGTGCATACGGTACTCTGCTCTCCACCTCCCACTCCAATACAAGGTCATAGAAGCATCCACATTGCCCTCTACCACTGATTCTAAGAGTTACATTTATCTCTGCATGTAGCTAACCCATTCACCACTTACCCTATACCAACTTGCAAGAGTTTGACAATGTCAGATTGAGTCAACTGATTGATTCAGAGTTTTTTTCCAGGGGTGCGGGGATTTTAGATCCCAATTTTCTTTCATCATTAGGTTGTGCTTTGCATTGCCACGAAAGTGGTTAACAGCACACGGCAGTATAGGATCTCCAAATGAGATAAAAAAGTATAGGGCCATTTTTGGAGGAAAAAGAAGTCATATCTGTCATGTGAACAGCATGCAGACACATAACAGCAAGGCATGGAGGGAACAAATACCAATAACTTGTACCATGGAAGGAACATGTTCTTTAGAGGCACATCTCAGAACTCACTGTAAATAAAGGTTTTTTTTTGTTTGATGTGTACCAAATTAATTCTTATAACTTTTCTACCTAGTTCCAAGCCCCCAAAAAATGTAAACTCAATTATGCGACCTGTCGCCGAGCATGCAGTGTGTGACCACGCGGCCCATGAGCCCAGCGCGGCCCCGCAACCCATAAGTCCTCAGCCACTGCCGCCACCGGAGACGCCGGCATTAAGGTTCTGGGTTTGGGATTTGGGTTTAGGGGATCTCTATTGCCAATGGCCTTAGAAGGGGAACGGGGCCTCGGGTTGAGCGGCAGCAAGAAATGCAGCGTGACTCAGGAGACATCCGTCTAGGAAGAGGTCACGACAGGGGCAAGCTGCTGTAGCTCTGGCTCCTCAAGTTGGTGTTATGGGAGAGCAGGGAGGAGCGGCAGGATTGGGTGGTGGGCACCACGGGCAGCCGTGGGGTAGCGACTCACTGGGGACTACGGTGCAGGCCAGAGGAGGGAGCGGGCTGGTGCGGTTCAACGGAGAAGAACAGTAGCATAGGCAGGGCAGCCGATGGTTGTGTGCTCCTCGTATAGCACGACCGGTCGCGGCTTAACTGCCTCCCTCCAACAAACCACAAACTTTAGTTGCTTTTCAAGTAAGTCACCACATCAAACAATGAAGATTGTTCTATTTTTCTATATATTGTAGCATCTTCAGTACTCCACATCAGTCCGTCACAATAACTAACCAAGACAGTATGCACAGTACATATTAAGATGTAAATGCAAATGCAAACCAACTAGTCAGCATAATCACAGTCAGAGAGCCAAGAGCGTACCTTTTTGACCTCCAAGCTCAGAGCTTCCACCCTTTTCTCAGTATCACGTGCTAATGATTCAGCGGTGTAATAATTGCTGTTTATCTTACTGACCTCCTGCTGAAGTTCTCGCACCTATACAGCATTCAAACCATGAGTTCAATGAGATATGAATTTGATTAAGTATAAAGCCTTAGCACGTGAAGATACTAAAACTTGCTTGGGACTAAAATGCTTTGTTATGGTGATGTATAAAACAAACACTGAAAAACCTATATATGTAACTTTCATGCCCAGATGATCAGTGGAATAGATATAAAAACATGTATTTGTAGTATTAGTTGATATGGTTCCAGGTGCTCTCTCCCTCCCTCCCATAGTCACAAAGTTTCTGGGTCGATGGGGTCGAGGTACGGGGTCATGGTACGCGGTACGCTACTTATGAGAGATTTTTACACTTCGGGTCGAAAATGAACCCACGAACCCGGGTCGAAGTCGACGAACCTGGGTCGAGGGTCGAGGGTGGTGAACCAGTTTTTTGTGACTATGCTCCCTCCCTCCCTCGCCAGCACACAGCCACTCGCCCCTTCACTGAAACAGCCCTGCCCTGCTTCCAGGTGCCCTCCCTCTAAACCCTAAACCATTGGGGAGTGAGCACAAAGGAGATTGCATAATGGCAGCATGCTGCCATGTTATCTACTTATCTAGTTATCTACTTATCTTTAATTTGTGTGTGGACCATAAGACCATTATTGTGTGATGTACTGCTATTTAATTTGTGGACCATTAAGGCATATGATGAACTGTGGGTGTTGTCTGTATATTTTCTTGTGATCTTTTGCTTCGTGCTGCTGCTCTGCTTTTTGGAAGCTTGGCTGTGCATTTACAATATTGAGCTGCCCCTCATAGATAAGTTTCTACTCTTCTCCTATTATTTGTTTTCTAGTTTTCAGATTATTCTCTCTTTGATGGATAGCTGCTGTTGAATGCAAGAAGCCGAGGAAAGAAAATGATGTCAACAAGTGTGCAGTTGCAGCAAGAGGTATGTCAAAAATTAGAGTTACTACTTAGTACATACTAGTTACTACTAATCTTGCTCCCAGCAGCACAAAAATAAAATAAAAAAACACACAAACAATGATCACGCTTAATATACATTTAATCTTCCTAGGTGCTAGTCAGTAGGCTAGCACCTGCCTAGATACAATTATCATATATAGATAGAAAAAGAGTGATAGAGATGTGCACATGGTCTCACAAAAGAGAGGAATATGCTATACTTCCCTTTTACAAAATTATACATGTGAAGAAAGGCAAGTAATGTTTTAGTCACTTCTGCGCATCAATGGACATGTGAAAACTCCAGGGTTATGTTTCGGCTTCAGCAAAGGCATTCATTAGCTACACAACACTATGGCTGCATGGAGAGGTACCTCATCTTCCATAGATTTAATGTTGCCAGCAGAATATGATTTGCTTTCAGAGTTCTGCAAACACAGGGAGCAAGTGTTATTATGTACAAGGGAAGCATTTGGCAACATACAGTCTATTAGACACCATTGTATCACATCAAAAGAATTGTATGACTAAGACCATAAAACTGCCACAACATGTTTTATGAAGTGCATCAATTTAGTCAAAGATTAACATATTTTGATATAAGTCAGATATAAGTCCCCACTTATGTTATTTCCATTGAAAGTATGTATGCCTTAAGATTTAAGAATGAAGAAATATAATTTCATGCAGCTTGCTAGCATCCACTTTGAAAATGAATATAATGAAATCAAGTACCCGCCATTTACAGCATGACCAGCAATCTTTCTTAAACCCACTCTCTAAATACTTAGAGAGACATCTATATCTATATATATACTCTTAAAAAGCTAAACCTCACTAGATGATTTCTCTCTTCATGCAAGGTGTCCACATCATTCCCCACTAAGTTTGTGTCATCCCTTATTAATTACAAGACATGTCCATGTCATCTCTATCATGTGAAATACTTAAAATCTTTAATCTATTAAAATACAAGTCATCTACACACGCTATTTGTTTCATCAACCATTCCTCTATAATGTAATCAAATATTCTATTGGTTTTTCTTCTATTAGCTTACCAATTTTTTTACCAGATCTGATAAAATAAAGTAACATGCAAATCAAATTCATATATATGTATACATACTTATAGTAATACTATGTATATAACAGATTAGAAAATCCCACGGCAACACGCGGGGTATACTTCTAGTTCTAATAAAAATTGCTCCCTGTATCTCTCCACCCTCCAACAACTATATCCTGCTCAGCACTTTGGAGAGCCAACTCCGCTCTCTATCTTGCTGGAGATTCAGTTGAAGAAATAGTTGGAGGGTATTTTTTTCAGCAAAATCCCTCTTCCTAAAATAACCAAATTCTATATTCCTATTGATACTGAGGGATACAAAGAGACTCTTTGAGCTTAGATTTTAAAGCCTTTTTTTGAAAAAGGTAAAATGCCTATTAATGTTTCAATCATTCTACAGTACAATGAGTGTTATCCCACCTACACTGAAAAGCAATCCAATACATGAACATTCTTAGTTTCTTACTGATCTAACTGCATACCTTTGTACCATCTTGTTCATTCATTAAAAGCTGGATGTCATGCTCCATTGCTTCATTGAGTTTGCTGTCCTCCTCCAAGATACTAGCCTTACTGTCCAATGTCTTGGCATTCACCTCTAGTAATGATTCTATTAGAAAAATGGATTTTAGTAAATTATAAGTAGGTAAATCACAACTGCATATATTGAAACTCGATCATTCAGAAGCAAGGGGGTTTCCAGTTGCATGTCAATTATGGATCAGGTCACCACAATCCGTTTGCTATAGTACGTGCAACAAAATTTCCCAACTTGCTGTCAATCTGGACTGACAACAGTTGCGAGGAGGGTCAAAGGTAGCATTGGATAGACAAGACTGGAGAAAGCGCCTCACCCAGCCGCGCAACCTCTAGCCTGAGCGCTTCAATCTCCAACCGCAAGGCGTCGGCGTCGGCGTCGGCTTCAACGTTGGCGCCAGCAGCTGGCACAGCGCAGATGGCGGCGAGGAGCGAAGCGACGGCAAGCAGTGCCGCCGCGGAGCGCGCCCATCGGAGCGGCGCGGCGGAGGTACGGAAGCATCGCGGGCGGAGGGCGGCAGAGAGGAGGCGGCGCGGAAGGAGGAGTGCGGCCTCCCCGGCGTCGCGGGAGGTCATGGTTTAGGGTTTAAGGCGGAGGCGGCGGGGGATGCAATCATGCAAAGTTGCAAAGCAGTCGAAAGAGCTGGCCGCTAGTCCGCCACGCAGACACGGAACGAGATCGTCGGCAGTTGGACGCAAAGCTGCAGACAGCAGTTCGGAGAAGGATCGCCGTCCGCTCCAATCCAACGAACGTCCACGCGCGGCTGGCTATTTCCCTCTCGTTGCCTCTCCCGCTCCGGCCCAAAAGGTACCCACACGGCCCAATCCAAGCGCAGCTACGAGAAGCCAGTATATAAACACAGAAAAACGGCGGCAAAACAAAACTTTTGGAGGGAAAATAGACTTCGACGAAGTCGTCACCGTCTGGATCTAAGGTCTGTCGATCTCTCTCCTTCCCCATCAGATTGCTTCTTCCCTGTTTCTATGGTGATCTTGCCTTGAAACTGATCAGTCTTGTGTTGTTTGCGTCATCAGTTATTTGGAATAGAGAAGCAGGTCATGCAAGGTGCCGTCATTCAAGCAGGTCGTCACTTTTAACCTCCCACCAAAACAAATCTGCAATGGAGGAAGAAGAGAACAACACAGCACATCATGGATCCAATAAGTAAGTACTGCTTAATCATAAATTAATTTGTGGTTAAACAATCTAGCATGGTTATCTAGTACAGTATATAAACTGATAGCAACATACCATCTTCCTCAGAAGATCAAATTTTTGATCAAAGGCTTGCAAATCTGAAATTTTTCTTTGTGACGCCATCAAATGCAAGGTCTGTGGTAAGTGCAAGGCATGATTGTGTTCTAGAATCAGATCATTCACTTTATAATTGTCCTTTGTTCGGTCCAATACAATAGAAATGCGAACCGGACAAATGGCCGGTTCTAGTTTCAGCTCGAGGACACTTTGTTAAATGATCTCTTTTGTCTTGCGATCGGCGACCCTCATTTCCACAAACAAATCTACATGATGTAACCTTGCCATCACGGCCTCTTGTTTGTATATCTTTTCCCCGACCTCAAAACCTGAACTACCTCCATAAGTAAGCCAAAACATCCAAGCCTCTTCTCAACTTCTGAATTCCATACCAACATGGGGAACTAGAAAAGGCACCATATTCTCTCTGTTGGAAAGAATAAATAACACAGGTGTGAGACTACTTGTAGTTTTTAGGTACTAAAAAATAGAGAAGATGCCGTCCATCTATAATAGAAGAATCTTGGACCTAAAGAATGTACAGACCATACAAGTGCTACTTATCATAGTTATCAGTTTATATACTGTACTAGATAACCATGCTAGATTGTTTAACCACAAATTAATTTATGATTATGCAGTACTTACTTATTGGATCCATGATGTGCTGTGTTGTTCTCTTCTTCCTCCATTGCAGATTTGTTTTGGTGGGAGGTTAAAAGTGACGACCTGCTTGAATGACGGCACCTTGCATGACCTGCTTCTCTATTCCAAATAACTGATAACGCAAACAACACAAGACTGATCAGTTTCAAGGCAAGATCACCATAGAAACAGGGAAGAAGCAATCTGATGGGGAAGGAGAGAGATCGACAGACCTTAGATCCAGACGGTGACGACTTCGTCGAAGTCTATTTTCCCTCCAAAAGTTTTGTTTTGCCGCCGTTTTTCTGTGTTTATATACTGGCTTCTCGTAGCTGCGCTTGGATTGGGCCGTGTGGGTACCTTTTGGGCCGGAGCGGGAGAGGCAACGAGAGGGAAATAGCCAGCCGCGCGTGGACGTTCGTTGGATTGGAGCGGACGGCGATCCTTCTCCGAACTGCTGTCTGCAGCTTTGCGTCCAACTGCCGACGATCTCGTTCCCGCAGACACAGCACAGCTGCGCCTCCACAGGGAGAGGCATCAACTCAACGGGCCCGCCTCCCTCCCGTCGTCCTCGGCAACCAAACCGTCTTAAAGCTAGCACGCGCAACGGCGTTCAGGCCGGAGAAAGCGAGTTCCCTGCCCGGAAAGCGCGACTGCGGCAGCACCACTCCACTCCCCTCCGTAAAAACACCAAAACCCTAGGCCTCCGCTCCTCCGGCGAGGCCGCGATGATGCAGATGCTAGGCCTCCGCGGGTCCGCGTCCAAGGACCGTGGCCGCGGGGGCGGCGACGCGTCCCCTTCCCCGAGCTCCGGTGCCACAGGGACCCCGCGCTCGCCGTGGATCCCGGCTTCGGCGTCGTCGCCGCGCTCGCCGTTCGCGGCGGAGGCGGGCGGCGAGGGCGGGGGCGGGCGGCCGCTGCGGCTGGTGTACTGCGACGAGCGCGGCCGGTTCCGGATGGACCCGGAGGCCGTGGCCGCGCTGCAGCTCGTCAAGGGACCCGTCGGGGTCGTCTCCGTGTGCGGCCGCGCGCGCCAGGGGAAGAGCTTCATCCTTAACCAGGTTCGCCTTTCCCCTCCGGTCGCGGTCTGAAGCTGGCTTGGCATGATTTCAGTTCCCTTTGGAGTTCCAAGGAAACATGCAAATTTTGTGGGTTTTGTAAATTACAGATCATCAGAAAAAAAAAATTGCAAAGTGATGAATGGTGAAAAAAAAACGCTCATAGTATTTCTGCCCTGCTCGTCCTGGTGTTTTTTTTTTTGAATGTTCTCTTTTAATTAATGATTAGTTTCTGTCAAAGTGCTGGACTCGCAACTGACAACCCTACAGTTTTGATTAAAACAAAACTCACAAGATGGTTGCTAGTCCACTTTCTGGTATTTCTGTTGAAAGAAAAACCTGAAAACAATGCCTGTCACTGTATTGTTGTGATAAATAATATTCTCCTGTGGATATTTGGTATGAAACTTGGCACATTGTCTGAACAAGTGGACATGGACCATTTGTTCATGTCCGGATATGGAACTTTAAGCTGTGGATATTTGGTATGAAACTTGGTACATCGTCTGCTCAAGTGGACATAGACCATTTGTTCATAGCTGTAAGGATAGGAACATTGACAGAAATAGGAGAAATAATATCATGGTGATTTTGTTCAATTGTGATTTAAGTTGATAAGCTCTAGTTAAAGGATGCTTTTTAATATATGGTGACATGGGATTTTGTATAGATGTACATGATTGCAAAATGATAGCTGAGCTGCATCATTTGGGTTTTTTGGTAGAATAATCCGTTACAAAATAACAATAGATTTTAAATACCGTAAAAAAAGTAGTTTTTAAACTTGCTTTTTTTATGTATGTATCATCTACATTATGTTTAATAAAATAAATTATCCCACCATTAATATTTGTTATTCATTCCCCAAAAGCTGAAGAGCTTTGTGAAAGATTAATTTGGCTTATTTCTGGGCTTGTGATAGCTTCTGGGAAGAAGCAGCGGGTTTCAAGTGGCTAGTACTCATCGTCCCTGCACCAAGGGCCTTTGGATGTGGAGTGCCCCAATAAAGAGAACTGCCCTTGACGGAACTGAATATAGTCTTTTGCTACTTGACAGTGAGGGCATCGATGCCTATGATCAAACGGTATGATGTACCTAAATGATTTCCATGCAGTTTTCCCTCTTTTGCGGGGCACTTTTTCCATCAAACCGGAAAAACACTAAACATTGCTGGCATTTCCCCCTCTTTTACAGGGCACATACAGCATTCAGATATTCTCATTGGCAGTCCTACTATCAAGCATGTTCATATATAATCAGGTGTGAGCAATGGTTTCTTCTTTCCAACCCTTTTGTTGTTGATTTGTCTCATGTTCATCCCTAATAATGTTGGAACTGTTTCACGTTTGCACTCATTAATTGATAACTAGCAAACATGCTCGTGCATTGCAACGGGAAGTACAATTTGTTATGTGTTGGTCTTACTATTGACGGCATGCTTGTGTAGACCAGCCATGTACATGTGGCAGCATATGCATGCCATACATCTATACGCGAACTCACTTCACACCTCGCCCTATATGATTTCGTCACACTAATGGTGGCATGCTTGTGTAGACCAGCCGTGTACATGTGGCAGCATATGCATGCCATACATCTATACGTGAACTCACTTCACATGTCGCCCTATATGATTTCGTCATACTAATGGTGGCATGCTTGTGTAGACCAGTCATGTACATGTGGCAGCATATGCATGCCATACATCTATACGTGAACTCACTTCACACCTCACCCTAGATGATGTTCTGTCACCACTCATCCGCATCGGCTCGCAATCGTTGTCCTCTTAATGAAATACGGGTTAGACCTGATCGCGAAAAAACAAGCAATTGGCTTGCAATCGCGGCATGGTCTGGTAGTATACCTGAGGAGACAGCCTACAATGAGGGCTCAAGATCGAGTGCTCCACCACCCGTACACATGCAAGAAAACTTTTGAGAAAATAAGACTGGTCAGTTACTTTTGAGAAAATAAGACTGGTCAGTTATCAAAACATGCGTTCTCACCTTGGCGGACATGGACAACAGTTACTCTGTCTGACACATGCGGGAGTTCATCTGATGATGACGTTCTTCCGTGTGCGTGTTGAGGGGTGAGGAACTCCTCGGGGAGGTGTGTTTAATATGGAACTGCAGAAGAATAAATACACCAAACAATATTTTGCAATTTATTAATTATTTGTTCATATACTCTTTGTAATGTGAATTATGATAGACTTTTCATTGTTTCTTGCAAAAATTTTCTAACATTTACAATATCTGCATCAAACTATATCTATTTTTTCTTTAGTAGCTTGTAATCAATATCTGCAGCAAGCCACATCTATTTTTTCTTTGGTAGCCTGTAATCTAGTTTCTCAATAAATATTCAACTGTTCCTTTTTTTCTTATTGAGTCATGTTAAAGTAGAATCAAAATATAAAATTATATGGGTCTGACATTTGTTTTTTTACATTTTTATTTCTTGTTAAGTTGCCGCTAAAATTAACATCCTAAGATATGAAACAAAAAAGACAAAAACTAAAGTTGCAAAAACCCAACTCATCGACGCTCACCCAGTCGACTCACTCAATCACTCACGCATGCACCCAGCCAACAGCCCAACACACGCACACAGGCACAGCCCAAACACACGCACACAGGCTTCTCACGTAGAGCCAACAGCCCAACACACAACACACACACCCAGGCCTACTAACGTACATTACAGGCAGCCCAACATTATATTTTACAGTTCTTTACAGACTCCGTAAATAATTTAAACGGACTCCGAACACACACCAGAGAGCCCTGTTCCGTTAGGCGTTTCTGGGCGTACGCCTAGGCGGGATTAGTCGCTAGGCGACGGGCTTCGCCTAGCGTCGCCTCGCGGCTAGGCGCCGAGTACTCGGTGACTAGGCGCGACTAGGCGCTAGGCAGTGGGTCAGCGCCTAGATTCCGCCTAGCGCCTAGCGAAACTTGGCCAGAGAGACAGAGACAGAGTTATAACAATAACACTAGCATCATCAAAAGAAGTCTAAGTACATATAAGAAAAGGAAGTGAGATTTTTGTATCTGGTTATCTATAGCTTTTATGCCCTGTTATAACAATAACATCATCAAAAGAAGTCTAAGTACATATAAGAAAAGGAAGTGAGATTTTTGTATCTGGTTATCTATATCAAACAGCTTTTATGCCCTTACAACTAAATTTTACCTTCTAACTACGTTTTGGTGGCAAATAAATTCAGACAATTCTCCTGTTCAGCAAAATATGCTGTCAATCAGTTGTCTCATTTCTATTTTTTAGGCTAGATGGGCTTCTTGGTCTGTGATGATGGCCTGACTAATGCGTGTGAGAAGGAAAATAATTGGGCATTGTGATCATTGCTAGGAGGAAAGTAAGGATATCTTGTTTAGTTTAAAACAACGGTGGCTTATATTTGCCAAGTTAGCAGAATGTGAACCATTCTATGTAGATGATCTAACGGCTAGGAATAGTATCTATCCTTATATTCATATGTGAAATGTATGATAATGCGACTATGTGAACACATGGATTTGACATAAAAACTTCCATGTTGCAATGTGACTAATCTGTTTAATCGAGCATGTTCAAGGGAATAAGAAATATTTCTTATTGTCCCTTGCAGATGGGTGGATGAGGCAGCCCTTGATCGCCTTTCATTTCTTATTGTCCCTTGCAGATGGGTGGTATAGATGAGGCAGCCCTTGATCGCCTTTCACTTGTTACTGAAATGACCAAGCATATCCGTGTGAGGGCAAATGGTGGGAGGTCTACTGCATCTGAACTTGGGCAGTTTTCACCTATTTTCATCTGGCTACTGAGGGTAAGTGATTCCCTGATTTTGATAATATTGTTTTTATGTATTTCTTTGATAAACTACCAAAAGAGTTATTCCCCAGTCTTAACAAGATATCGGTTTGTTAGGATTTCTATCTTGATTTAGTGGAGAATGGTAGGAAGATAACTCCGCGAGATTACCTGGAAATTGCACTGAGGCCTCTTGAAGGCAGAGGAAAGGACATACTTTCAAAGAATGAGGTATTCTGTCATAGAATATTCCAATTGATTAATTCCTATAGTGGTTTCTATTGTTTTGGATTGTGTACCTTTTATTTTATTCTGTTTGCATTGCTATTAACAATTTCAATTTCTTATGCAAATTGTCTTAGATTCGTGAGTCCATCCGTGCCCTTTTCCCTGATAGAGAATGTTTCACACTGCTGCGCCCATTGAACAGTGAAAATGAACTTCAACGTCTTGATCAAATCCCTGTAAGCTCCATTCTCTTGTATTTTCATCATGCAACGTCTTGATCAAATCTCTGTAAGATCCATTCTCTTGTATTTTCATTATGGAAGTACGCACATCACTGCAATAATATGTTCCTCATTTGACACATTTCAAATTGGAAATGTTTTACCAGCTTGAGAAATTGCGCCCTGAATTTCAAGCTGGATTGGATGAATTAACAAGGTTTATTTTTGAGAGGACAAGGCCTAAGCAAGTTGCTGGTACAATCATGACAGGACCAGTACTAGCTGGTGTTACACAGTCCTTCCTGGATGCAATAAACAATGGAGCTGTGCCTACTATTTCATCCTCTTGGCAGGTGTTTTATCTCTTGAGCCTTGCACCTGGGCATATTGAACCATGTTTTTTTAGATTGATGTTGTCTCTCAACTGTTTTTCTATGATCACTTGCTTCAAAAATTTAAGATTAAGAAAACACAACAACAAAGCCTTTGTTTCAAACAAGCTTGGGCAAGGTAGAGATAAAACCAATGTGTCTCTAGCAAAACATGACTACCAAAAACAGAGAAGTATAAGTAAAAATAAAAGTTCATTGAAATAGACAAGCACTAGTGGCCATAAGAAAGGTGAGAAGATTTTGTCGTGCATCATTTTGAAGTATAATGAAGTAATGAACCAGGGTGTCAATGGGAATGATTCACTTTTATGCAAAAATTTCTGCCACAAATGAAATGCCAGGCCAAATATTTTTGCTGTCAAAGTATCCTGGACTTTGATTGGAGCAGAAGATTTGTCTTGGTGGTGAATCAGTGTTAGATAAAGATATTATTAACTCTTCTTTGACATTATAATGAGCAGTGGTAGTATGTTGTGAGGCTGTTGTTAGATAAAGAGTATTAAGAAAATACAATGTTTGTCACAGAATATTGGACCTGTGGTACGTATTGAGTCGGCTACAATCATATTAGATACTTTCTTAATAATATAATAAATACTCTCCTTGTATCATCCTTGAGTTTAGCTGCTTCCTATATTTGACTGCAGAGCGTAGAAGAAGCAGAATGCCGGAGAGCATATGATTCAGCTGCTGAGGTTTACATGTCATCTTTCAGCCACAGCAAATTAGCCGAAGAAGTAAGTTAAAAGGTCAATTATGCAGCACATCCTCATACATTGCAAATTGTTAACTTCGTAAATTTAGGATGCTTTAAGGGATGCACATGAAGCTGCTTTAAGAAAGGCACTTGATGCATACAATACTACTGCTGTTGGAACTGGTCCTTCGCGTGCCCATTATGAGAAAGTTCTTAACAATTTCTGCAGGAAGGCATTTCAGGTACACTGTAGACTTGCCATTTTCATGTAGTAATTATGTAGACCCTGATTTTTTCATGATATAGTTGTGTGAATCTTCGGTTGCTTACAGTTTCTGCAGAAAGTTAACTAATTCATTATTATCTCTTGGTTGATTACATAAACATAACATAGCTTAATATTTCACGATATAGGTGTGTGATCTTTGGTTACAGTGTTTGAAAGTTAGTTTTGAGCTCGAGTTTGTGTAAATTTCATATTTCTATGTGAACCTTCATGTTTTTTTTGTTGAGCGTTGCACCTTAAACGCAGATTAAGGAACAATTAAATATGTTCTCTCTTATGAGCTGTAGCCAATGTGGCCGTTGTGAGTTTTAGCGTGAGTTTTCGCCAGGTGTGAGCAGGGCTCTTTACTTTCTTGCATTCTGTTATGGCGTTGCCAGCATGGAGTACGCAGGGTAGAACAGAGGAGTATGTGGGATTGAGAATTGGAACGCAAGGATACCGGGGAAACAGAGGAGTCAGTGACCATGGCTGAAGCACCCGTGGACACCGTCGAAGGGAAAACCCGCCCTCTCCGGGAGGTTCTATTTCCTTCGATAAACTCCTCTTACATCCACTTAGTGCCCTTATAGAACATGAGCACAAGCACTCCCTAAGACGATCTGCATGCTGTCTAAACATAACTAAGCACTCCTAGCCACTGCATGCTTCATAACTCAACATTGTACCCGAGCCTACGCCTATAGTGGCGTCCTAGGAAGGGAAGGGGTCCACAACACATTCACTGCCACAGGTTTATGTTAACTTCACTGAAAAGATACTTATTGATACCCTCTTCACCTCATTGAGGAAAAGACTTGATGTTGTTTCTCAAGTTGTATATATTATACCTCCTTTCGTGTGATTATGCATTACACGGCTCAATAAAAAACTGTGTTTAGCAAAGGATTTTGCATATGTATCTAGTATGCATAATGTCAAAACATGGTGACCTTGCATTGCCTGAGAGGGATACTGGACCTTGTCTAGAGGATGGAGATTGGAGATTTTGTGGATCAATCATGGTGTATGGTGGTGGACGTGAAGCCAGTGGGCATGGCACTGGCTTTGATTCCTATTCCCTTCACTTGAGGGAGTTCCATCCAGCATGATATGAGGGGAAAGCGGAGTGTAGGTGGTGGCAGCGGTTGATTTGTAGAGGATGATGATGGGCTTGAGCACTTTGTGTTCACTGTTCCAGAATTGGACAGATAAGCATCTTCTGTTAACCCTTAACAACCATTGTGATAACGGAACCTTCGGTTCCAAGGCCCAACCACCTGACAAAGAGTTTTAACTCCATTACGCATGTCAAATTGCCAAGGTGTGGTATATTTAATAGTTAAAATAGTTAAATGTTTTACTATTTGGTTGAAAATATTGCTCAATTCCTCTATTAGAATGTTAGCTGTTCAATTTGTATTTCTTTCACTAATGACTTGGATTTTTTTTCTTTCTATTCTTGTGGCTTACTGGCTCTGATTTATAACCGTGCGCTGGTTCAGGATTATAAAAAGAACGCTTTCTTAGAGGCTGACAAGCAGTGCTCAAACACAATACACAACATGGAGAAGAAGATCCGAGCGGCATGCAATGCTCCTGGTGTCAAAGTTTCTACTGTGATTCAGGTATTTGATCAGTATGATGTGCATGACTCTGGTGATTGAATCTAACTTGTGACTAGTCTTTTTGTCAATAACAATCAAGTGGGATGGAGTTTTCTGTTTGCTTTTCTTTGTGCCTGTTTATTTGTGTGCAACTTGTCCTCTGAATTCTGGCTATTGTAAGAAAATTCATTATTTTTTCCTAATTACCAAGGGCTTTCATAGCTAGTTAGATTGCAGCCCTGCACAACTTTTTGGTGTTCATTTGTGTCACTAGTTATTTATTTAGGTTACTGATTTCTGATCTACCTTATCAGTTCAGTTGCTTCACTCTTTATTTCTTCATTGTTGAGACAACATAATTTTGCAGGTCCTGGAAACTTCACTTGCTGAATATGAAACATCTTGTACTGGCCCAGCCAAATGGAGAATGCTTGCTGCCTTTCTAAGACAGTGGTTCGTCCTCCTCCGAGCCTTAAAAAAATTCATATCCATTCCTAGTATTATCTTTTTTTGGTTTAGTTGTTTTCAGAAGAGCACAGTTTCCTATGTTTGCGTCACTAGTTGTTGTGTGCATGACTTTGAATTTTTTATGCTACCAGCCTTTGTTGCTTTCACAAGTGATTCAAAGTATTTTTTCTGTGTTATTCCTACTTATCCAATATTCTGATTGAACTTCTCTTGATTCTACTATATAATAGTTCTACTATATAATAGGGATACCTGTTGTCTCTTGTGAGTTTATTGCTTGTGGGGTTTTATATTCTTGATGATACCAGAACTGTTTCTAAGTGATAATTTTATGGATTCTTACACATCAGTTTGTGTTTTTAAATCCCATTTTGTAATTGTGTATTGAATCATAGTGATTTAATAATAGACACTATTGCTATTGCAATTATTGCATATATCAACTGATTGTGGTATCTGGTAATAGAATTGCGACAAATTTAGCTGGAGCGGTCTGATTTTGTTCATAACCTTGCATGCACTTTTTGTTAGAGTTTCAATGTCTTGTTAATTTATTAACATCTCCAAGGATCTAATAATATGCTTCTTCCAGTTTGGAAGGGCCTATATTGGACGTCTGCTTGAAGTTAATAAATGAAGCGGAAGCAGAGAGGACTTCCTTTACTTTAAGATGTCGGTCAAATGAAGACCAACTAGAACTTCTAAAGAAGCAACTTGAGGTCAATGAGGCACACAAATCTGAATATCTAAGGCGCTATGAAGATGCTTTAAGTGAAAAACAGAAAGCCACTGCTGATCTTAGTGGTAATCTTGCAAACCTGAGGACCAAGTATAGCACATTAGAAGAACGTTGTGTAAGCATATCTAAAGAACTTGATCATGTCCGACATGAATGCACTGATTGGAGGGTGAAGTATGAACAATCTGTTTCTCAACACAAAGCTGAACAAGATAGATTTGTTGCTCAGTTGGCATCTCTTGAGTCTAGACATAGCTCTGCAGAAGGAAAGTTGGGAGCAGCTCGGGAACTGGCAGCTTCTGCTCAAGGTGAGGCTGCAGAATGGAAGAAGAAATACGAAATGGCTGCTGTGCAGGCTAAAACTGCATTGGAGAGACTAGCATCAGTGCAAGAACAAATTAACAAAATTGCGCAAGAAAGAGAAAGTGCTATAAGGGCAGAGTTTGCCTCACATTTGGAGGAAAAGGTTCTCTCTCTCTAATCTATCAATCATTTTTTTATCTGTTTGATGCTTTTTGTTATGATGTTTCATGTATATGACAACATCTCGTTACTGACAGGAAGAGGAAATAAGGAAATTAGTTGCGAAGATTAGAGAAGCGGAGAGTGAAGAAAGTGTATTGACTGAGCGCTTGCTGGTAGTGATACTTTTCTGTTATTTCAATCTTCCCTTGAATTGATGCATTATGAAATGGGAAGAGTAGTTTTATAATGCTTGAACATTATTCAGGTTGCGGAATCAAAAACACAGGGCCATAACAAGGAAACTGCAGGCATGAAGGATGAAATCAAAGAACTAACAAACAAGTTAGAGTTTCTGAGAGAGAGATCAGTATCATATGAAAAGCAAGCTAGAATGCTTGAACAAGAAAAAAACCATCTTCAAGAGAAGTTCTTATCTGAATGTAAGAAATATGATGAGGCAGAACAAAGATACAAGTCTGCAGAAAGGGATGTGAAGAAGGCTACTGAGTTGGCTGATGCAGCTCGAACAGAGGCTATTGCATCCCAGAAAGAGAAGGATGAGGCACAGCGGTTATCAATGGAAAAGGTAGCAGTTATAGAGAGAGTTCAAAGGCAGGTAGACAGACTGGAAAAAGAAAAAGTTAATCTGTTGGGCGAAGTTCAGAGAATGCGTAATTCTGAATCTGATGCCTGGACCAAGGTTACCTTGCTTGAGAGTAGGGTTGCTGAGAGGGAGAAAGAAATGGATGATTTACTGAGCCGTAGCAACGAACAAAGGTCCAGCACCGTTCATGTCCTTGAGAGTCTGTTGGCAACGGAACGTGCAGCTAGAGCTGAAGCCAATAAGCGTGCAGAGGCCTTATCTCTACAGCTACAATCCTCCCAAGGTAAACTTGATATACTCCATCAGGAGCTGACATCGATTCGTCTTGTTGAGACTGCACGTGATAGCAAGCTCCGGACCACTACCTATGGCAAAAGGTTGAGAGATAATGAAGTACATCTGGATTCTATCCAAGATATGGACATTGATCCTCCAGAGAGGAGCAGAAAAAGAACCAAAAGCAACACTAGCCCGTTGAAGCCCATCCAAACTGAGGATGGTGGTTCTGTTCATATGAGAGAAGACAGCGTTACACTTAGCATGGATGTAAAAGATGGCAATACCGATGGTTACAAAAAGTTCACCATAGCTAAATTGAAAGAGGAGCTAACTAAGCATGGATTTGGCGTGCAGTTGCTAGAGCTCAAGAATCCAAACAAGAAAGATATACTTGCACTTTATAAGAAGCATGTTTTGTGCGAGTAAATGGCCATGTGAATCTCCAGTCTGTAAAGTGCATCTATCCAAGTTAGGATGGGAATCAATAGAGTAGTCTGTCAGTATATTTAACAAACTGATGCCTCATTGTTTTACGGGGCATTCGGTTCTGTTGATTGGTTTGTATTTTGGTGTTACATCGAATGGTTTCCGGATATTTTTATTTCTTTGCGAGTTAAATACTGTAAACTTTAGGTCCAAAACTTTCCGGTCCCGAGAGAGTTGCCTTCGTGTGAGTAGAGAGACCCCTTCCCACCCCTAGCACCTTCTAACTCCTAAAACCGCCGGTCCCCTACCCTCCCTGGTGAGCTCGCTGGCGGCAGGGCAGGTGGGCTGGCTCCCTCCCTCCTTTTCCCCTACTCCCCTCATCCTCGTAATATTTAGTCAAATAAGAAGGCTTGGATGACCATTACATTAAGACAATACATGTCCCATCAGCTCCTCGGAAGGGTGGTATGGCCACGTCACCAAGAAAATGATAGCCGTCGGATCATCGATCGTATGGTTAGAGTTGAGAAGCTGTTTTAGAGGTTGTAATTCGAAGTGGCTTCTATCTTTTTTTACTCGGCTTTTACCTCCCGGCTCCAGCTTTTGTTAGAATCTACCTAACGATATAAATACAGGACGGTCCTCAGCTTCTAGGGTTCCATTCGTTTCCTTTCTCCCATCTCTTCTCCCCGTCCCCGTAAAAAAAACAGATCGACCAGGGCGGCGCGCGGCCCGCCAGGCCTGCGGCGGCGGCGGTGCGCGCGGCCGGCGTGGGCAGCACGGTCTGCCCTGCTCAGCGCGGCGCGGGCGCGGGCGCAACCAGGCCGCGCTGGGGCGACGACGGCGAGCGGGCCCAGCGGCGCGGGGCCGGGGCGGAGCGGCGGCCGGCGCGGGTGCGCGCGAGTGCCGGCGGCCCGCGTTCTCCTCCTCCTTCTCCCTCCCCTTCCGTAGCAGCGGCGGCGGCGCCCTCAACCCGGCGAGGAAGAGGAGGTGGCTAAGGTTCCGGCCTAGGCGACGGCTCCGGCCGCGCGCACCGCGCGGCGGGGCGACGACGGTGGCCGCCCGCCTCCTCGGCCTTCTCTCCATCCCTTGCTTGCCTCTCACCTCCCGGCGACGAAGATGAGGCGGTGGCGGCACGACGACGGCCGGCGGCACGGCAGCGAGGGTAGGGCCCAACAGCCCCCTTCCTCTCCCTCATCCTCCGTGCGAGGTCCTCTTCGGATGGGTCGCGTGCGCTCTCCTCCGTGCAACGAAACCCTACGGTCAGATGACATTCAAGCGTCACGCTGCTTCCGCTGCGTGCTGTTCTTCGTCATCGCGCTCTTAGTTGCAATGAGTACCTAGGTATGACAACCCCTTCCCTTCCCTTCCTTTCCTGCTGTGGCTTGCGGTTTCGGAATATAAGAGAGCAATTGGTTGTACATTTTTACAAAATATATACCTTACTGTTTTCTTCTGCACAACTTTAGTTCAATGTGTTCCATGTGCTATGACTGTGGCCTGAATTGATGTGTGCCTAAAAGGGTGTCTGAGTCTACTGGCTTGCTCTGGCTAATGACAAAAAAGATTCAGTGTCGTTCATGTATATAGAAGCAGCCTTAGGTGACAGCTATTATATGGTTCCCTAATTCAAAACTGCTCATCTAAATTCTTTGGTAAAAAAAATATACGACTAATGTCATGTTTGCTTTTGTGCTAGAAGCTAAAACAGAGAACTTTCTGCCAAGGGTGATTCCTCTGAATTTGATCGGATCAGGTGATTACTACGCCATCTTGAGTTTGACATAGGATTGTATTTTTTATAATGAGTAGTGCAGTGGTGCAATTCATCTTTAGAATCAGATAGTAAAGTAGATCTCACACCACACTTTTCATCTAACAATATACATATTTGCTTACAATGCTTTTTCTTAAAATGCTGGATCAGTAACTAGCTACCTTACATTTACAAATTGATGTATAATTACAAAAAAGTGTGATTCAAAATTACCTTCTCCTTTCTCATTTCCATACATCAAAAAAATGTGTGTCAAGGAATCTTACATTTCCATAGCAATTTACTTTTCCTTCGTATGTAAATGTATATATAATCTATTATGCATTCTCCCTTCTGCTATAAGCCGCATTGTGGCACTGCCACAGTAGATGTTCTTTTTCTATTTTAGAGACTACCTTTTTTGGATGTAAAGGTATTTCAAGAATTGTCTTTACTAAGGTGCTCTATATTTGGTTTTGTAGCTTTTCCCTTTCTTATAGAACACATTTAATTTAACTATATATAGTTGGTGCCTTTATCATCCATTCAGTTAGTTCTTTGATTAAGAGCACTCTTCAATAATGTTGTGTCCCACAGGTTAAAGTATAGGCTCATGCTTGTCAGAAAATCTTTTAGGGTGTGTTATCAGTGATCATCATGATTGGTCTTCAATTTTTCCCCAATTCTTGATTTGGCTTCATCTCCCTACAGATCACTCACTACCTAAGTGGCGAAAAAAGGGTTATCTAACACCTCTGAATACTAATGTGAAGACATCACTTGACCATGTGGTATGAGTGTGGCCTATTTTGCTTTTGTGCTTGGCATAAGACATGGTTCATATTCTGCTGGAATTTAGGTATGTACTATCTACCTTTTCGTAGTTGATGTGTTCATTAGCGCCTTCAAATTATAAAACGGGCAACTATTAGGTAATAACACTAGCGCTGACAAGATATTGAGCAGTTTCTGTCGTATACTTATTCTGGTCCTATTCATTTATTTTAGGTCAGAGTTAAACCTGGTGAAAGTGCTCTGGCTTTTATACTGCTCAGAATCGCAGTTCAGCTCCAATTACTGGTGTATCCACATACAGTGTTGCTCCTATGAAGGTTCGAAATTGCAATTGGATTTCGTTCGGTACTATTAAAATAATTCACATATACCTGCTGTTCCTTCTTGGAATCTAATGACATTATCATTGATTTAGAAATGTGAAGAAACAGCAAGTAGAGTGGTCCCAAGTTCGGTACACCCTTTTTGCAACAACATTCTGGTATGGAACAAATTGTAGTCAATATTAATTGTAGAGGGTGGGATGTCATCGATGTATTGTAACCAGATGCATGTAGCAGGTTTTTAATATTATTTTCTGGATTTTAGTTTTGGTAGACATCCTTCATTCCTGGATTTTAGTTTTGGTACACATCCTTCATTCCTTGAAGATTATATAGGCTTATTAGGCTGCTGAAGTCTCCAATGTTTGACCAAGTTTGTCAAATTGACTTTTCATGTTTTGTTTGCCTGTCAAGTCTAATGGATGCTTTACTGTCTGTACACATGCAAAATCTCAGTATGAAATAAAGGACACCATTATTTTTTTGACTCAAATGAATTTATCAATGATGATGCATGATTTCACTAAGTAGCATGTCGCAACCTGTAAGTAAAAGGTTGTAGTTTCTTATCATGCTTCATAGATATGGCCTCCATATGGATGGATATAATTCTAAATTCATAGGTTTGGTAGCCTATATATAATTTATGTTTCTGCCATTGGTACTTGCTCATGTGGGATTATTATATAATTTATGTTTCTGCGATGGTTAATCTATTAACATGTCTGTATGAATTGTTCAGATAGGGCATCAGCACGACCATTCTACTTGGGACCAGCTGCTCCTTGCTGCCCAGCAAGCTGCTCACTGTTGAGCACGTTTATTGGTATGTAAGTCTCAGGCTTCATTCCCTTACTTTGGATATCAATTTTGCCTTGCTAATACTGTGGGGTTCATGAAAAGAGTTATGTATTGTGTTCCTTTCATGCCAGATTGGTAATTGTGAGTTGTAATCTAGACACAACTAGAGGCTTTTGTATTCTATTCATTTACCGGAACTTCTAGAATCTAGAGTTTACCTCTTGCTTTGACATAATTGTTCAGTTTCTCAGTCAAAGTCCAGAAAAAAAGACGGTGTTGTACTAGGGAGCTTTGACATAATTGTACTCATCACTGTGCTGTACAATGTAATTGTTTTATTTGGGGGTGCAATACATGACAGTTTGACCTCACAAAAAAAAATCTATGGGAGCAGATTCAATGCAACCTGCATTTTCTGTTCTTTAAAAGTTCTTTACAATCAGTTGTGCACTTGGATATCTAGACTGTAATAATGTCCATCTGTTTACATGTTAACTGCCATTTGTTCAGGGGCATAAGCTGCAGAGTTTCTCAATCGGAGATCAAATGAGAGGAAGCTCGCCACCTCTTTGTAAGGTCTGGTGAAGCATTTCAATCAACATAGAATATATTTGACTATGTACCAATTAGTTTAGCATCAAACGGAGGCATTGACTTCTCATTCAGCTTTTATGTGCTTCTCAGTTTCCTTGCCTATCCATCTAATTTGAACGTGTGGCTCTTATCGTTAAAAGAACCATAATAGGTTTTATGTGCTTTTGTGTACTGATTCCTGATTTTCCCCATTTGGATTTGGTGATCATAGGTTTTTTACCCAAATATTATGGTGCTAATGAGTGATGATAGCAATGCAGGATGTATGCTTCTTCAAGGTTTGTCAGCTGCTGCAATTTTAGATCACGATAATTTTTTTGAACTGTTTCTGAATGCATACTACGAAAACATAGTCCTTTCACTTATGCTAGGAAGGCACCAATACATACATATGGTAAATGCCATTAGCTTACTTATTTCAGTTTTTGCCCTATACGATTCTAGAGAGAAAAAACACAATAATTTATAATACTCATGGGTAATTGTCTGTGTGAAAGAAAAATAATACATTGTACTACTGCAGTGTCAAGACCTCAATTTGTTAATTAATTGTCTTCTATTTTTCACATTAGCTAACCATCATTAGAACTTTGTATGGTCTACAAATTATGCCACCGTTATGTAGTACATATTTTCTCCCCACAAATGATAGGTCCCAATGGCATCTCAAAATACAATTACAGTAATATTTACTGCTCGAGTACCAAATTGAGTTCAGGTAATCCAAAAATGAAACCTCATTTTTTCTTTGTTAGTTTGATTTTTCCTTACCTCAATTTCTTCGGGTTGTGCTGCAGGGAGGCACAACCACATCAATTTTTTCCAACCAATTTATCTATTTGTTTTTTCTGTTCTACATTTTCTAAACAAACCATGGACAATATCGCTGACTGCAGAGTGATTCTTTGCAGAATGCCATGATTACATATCAAGATAACGCACTCGACATCCATAGTTCGTTCCAACAGAATGGGTGTTGGCGATCATGCAGGTAGATTGCATTTCCTTCAATTCTGACAGTCACCTCTTCTCCAATGAGTTTCGTACTTTATTCAGTTTATTTAGTTTCCCATTTTGTCATGCCTAGGAAAGTCCAGATTACATCTTTAGTTCAATAGTTCTCTTTTTTTCCCTATTCATACATGCTTTACATTTACACATAATTATTAATGGCTTCATGTGTATCATAAGTCTGTACCTTGTGGCCTCCACAAAATAGACCTGCTATGTTAAACCAATAGACATCAATGCTTTGGTCAAAATGGACCTGCTATGTTAAACCAATAGACATCGATGCATTGGTATGAAATATTCAGAGATGGATTACGTTGCTATGTAGTGTAATGTTTAGAGGGCAAATTTTGAAACAACAATGGATTGTTCCATCCCCTTGGGTCCAGTTTCAGTAAAGGGTTACTTATGGAATGTTTCCCATAAAGTTGTATGATGATCTTGCTGTGTTCTGTTTGCTTATCGATCAAATGTCATGCATAAATGATTTAGACGATAATGACGAGTCTTTTTCTTTTTCTCCATCACCTGGGTTCGTTCAGATACATCAAGCTTCTTTCAATCAGCTTTCTGGTTTCAGTCGTTTCATTTAAGTCAGATTCTTAGGACTAATCAGTCCACTGTATAAATCACATTTGACTCAGCTTATCTGTTCAGTTCTTGCCATCAGCATATATCTACGTCCATTGAAAAACCTTACCATTATTTCCATATGTTGCAGGCCATCAATAGAAGGACTAAACAGTTGTTGTCGCCTATTCGGAGATGCTTATCTCAGTGATAAGGTGCAATTATTCAGATGTACAAATTTGTGCAGGATGTATCACTGGCTACCATTCCACAAACCGCTTCAATTTTCGTTGATGGTGCTGGGTTTCAATTCATAGGAACACCAACATGTTGGTTAAGACTCTTATGTGGTTAATAAGAAGAAAAGTTTATCTCATGCTGTACTTTGCACTTGCAGATAAGAAGACAAATTATGTGAGAAATGCATCTGCATGAAACAAATATTTTAAGACCCTTGTGTATAAAAGGGATTTAGTCTACCAATCTGGAGACTTCTCTATGCTTTTCTTTACTGCAGTTTGTTGTGAATGTATATAGTCAGGGATCAATAAAGGATCCAACATTTTTGCCCAACAGACAAATATGTCATTCAAACCATGATCTGCTATTTTTCGTGCTTTTGTGCTGCTTAATTTTGCATATATATACCAAGCGAAACTACATTATCCGGCTACTTGGCACAACAGTCTTCAAATTAGCTGCCGCACGAGTCCCACGGGCATGCGAATGCGCGCGCCCCTGATACTAGTTTAGTACAAGCTTTGAAGATGAAGGCAAGGCACTAGCCATGGGAGCGGATGCGCTCATCCGGAAGCAGCAGGGGTGTCGAAGGTGGTCATGCTCTTGCTGGATCTGTCGATTCCTCTCATTTCCCTCCCCTGCACAGCCGATAGTCGCGGACTCTCGTCAATGGCTATGGGCGAACAGAAAGAGCAGCTGCTCCGGCGAGGAGGCCTGCCAGGCATGCGCATGACGCGGCCCAGTCCCCTTATCGGCGACCCGGCCACAAGGACATTGGGCGCATGCTCGGCATCTCCGCCACGCGCATAGGAGCTTGACCCCAATCCTCTCTGGAGAAGATTGGATGAGGATGGTGCGCGGGCACGCCTCATAGATGCCCCAACCGCCATAATGGCTGTCGGGCGTCGGTTTTGCTCCAGGCGGACGCGGCCTGAAGCAGTGCGACGTCGAGCGGAGCCGATCCAAGCCCGTGGCATGCTGACGCCCTCGCTCTTGCTGGCGTGTGCCGAATGGACTCTACCTACGCCGGCGTGGAGACTCGTCGTCTTCATGTTCGCTCAATCCACCTTGGCAATCCGGACGGCGACTGGGAGATCCTCGACAGCAGCCCGGCAGGCGAAGGGGCAAGTTTCACGATCCGCTCTGAGTCTCGCTCGGCGTTGCTACCCGGGGGAACCACGGTGTGGCCGACCTGCCCCTCTTGGGGTCCGCATGTGACGAGCGTCACATGAGGTGCTCCGCACCATTCGTTGGCCAGCGCTGCATAGCCTGCATGTTGCCTTCGGCTGGAAGGAATGCGAGTCTTTTACTCCAATGGCATCAAAAAAGTTGGTTTGCTCCTCCACGTTCTTAAAAGTTGGCCTCTACCGTGTACGTCCTCGCGTTTGGAAACTTCTTTCTCTCACGCCGTTCCATCTGTTTTCAGCACTAACGGTGTCAAACAGAGGGTCAAAAGACAATTTTACCCCTCGGTGGGGTCCATTTGTCAGCCACTGCAGGACGTGGTGTCCCTACGGATATCATTGCATGGACAACTACGTGCCGCGTCCAAATGTCATCACAATGGAGGCCAGCAAATGACGCATTCAGAGCAGCCTCCTCTTTTTTATTCTTCTGTTCTTTTGGGTTTTTGTATACAACCTTCGATCCTGGCGTCGCCTGATCTAATTAGAAATCTATTTTTGTGCCTCTGGTTCGATGACTATGCCCTCATCTAGGTTTTCGGTTCAAGTTTCTTCTACCTCTGGCAACGACATCAACAACATCATGCGGTTGTCGGCATGTTTCTTCTTCGATGGTTCCATCGACCCACTCTTTACCGACACTACGCGCGGTCAGTCCATTTGGGTGCATGCAACTTTCACGCCTCTATGAATACCCCTCGCCGGTAGAATCATCCTCCACTATATTGCAGTCGACATTTCTGTCTTCCTTTGCGGTTACAGGATCGTAATGTACCTTGGTCTTTCTTAGAGGATCTCTATGTACTTTTGGCTGCTTTAATATATAATACATGTTGTTGTCAAATAAAAACTTGGAGAGGTGCTGACTAGGAGAATTATTATTTTTTATTTTTTTTTTTTTTTTTTTGCAAAAACTACCTTGCCATAGTTATCTTTTACCTCTAGTCGTTCTTCTTCAGGCTGTGCGTGAGGGGCTAGCTGGTGCGGCGGCAGGCCAACCTGATGCTTCGGCACATGCAGTCGCTCGTGCACGACTCATGCTAAGGAGAATGACGTCAGGATCGTGGAGGTGGACGACAGCCCGCCGAAGGCGGGTGCATGGTGCAGCAGTAGAGCTGCCACTACACATCTAGATCACACATACAAGTGGATTCAGTGACGGAACCAGCGATTTTGATTAAGGGGGGGCTGAACAAATATGATCATATTTTTAGTGTGATAAAATATACATAATGATATGTACTAACAATTTTTGAGAAACAAATTACACTATTTATAACCAAAATTATAAATTTTTAACAAAAATTGAGTAAAAATTGATATTTTTTGTGCTATAAATTTAGGTATGTATATACATATTAAACAATTCTACCATGCATGGGGGTGGCCACGGCCCCTGCTGGCCACCCCCTGGTTCCGTCTCTGAGTGGATTTGAAATAGGAAAAGACAATGATCCACCAAACGAAGGAGATCAGAATGAAGAGCAAAGACTCAGAGAATTAGAAGAACAACTTGCAAACAAGAAATTTTTTTTGGAAGAATGCAGGGCAAAGGCCAGAGAAATATCTTTGAAGCAAAAAATAGAAGAAGCCGAAGCCACACTAAAAAGATTGAATGAAGAGATGGACAAAGAAAATGATACAATCACAATCGAAGATCCATGCTCAGCAAACAAAAGTACTTAAGAAAAAGAAGTTCACACTCAACTTGCAACAATCGACACAGAATCTCCACTATCAGTTGACATACAGCTCGCAAAGTGGCCATCGGGTTTCAAATTCAATGTGATACCAACATACAATAGCCTCGCCGACCGAAGACAATTTCTTATGAGTTTCGAAGTAGTTGTTGCCTCAGGAGGTGGAGATGCAAACACACTAGCCAAATCACTAATCATGGATGTCAGAGATGTAGCCTCAGGAAGGCTACTAGAAAAGAATGGAAGAAGAAAATAGAGAAAGAAATCAGCAAAGGCCAAAACCCAGTTTTCAATCAATGATAATGGGAAATTTCAAAAAATTGCCATTCCAAAGAAAGGCAATAGTTCTGGAACAAATCAGCGAATCCCTCAAAATAACCAACAGAATTTTCAAAACAACAGAAATTAGAAAGAAAACTTTCAACAAAGAGGAAATTACAATTATCAAGGGAGAAATTCTGAAAGAAGAATCATGAGATCAGAAGAAATGTATTGCATAATCCATGGAAAAGGGGCTGGTCATACCACACAAAAGTCAAGAAAAGCATAGAGGAAGCGCAAGAAGAGAACAAAACGCCTTCACAGACAAAGATAGTCAATCACTTGGCTCAACAAAGATCAAGTTACATTCCTCTCAACTACAATCAACATATGTTACCACCACCTCCGCCGATATATAATTGCCAACCTTTAGCAATTTACCCTTAGAAATAATGGACTCAAGTTCAACAGCAAAACATACAACCAGAAAGTTCAACATCATACAATAGTCATCAAATTTAGCAAGTAAACAACTCACCAGCAGCTTCGATAACCAACAACAACGCAATCATACCCAGCAAAGGAATAATTATGATAATCTCCAGTGGAAATAGTAGGGAACACGAATTGGGAAATGAAAAGAAAAATTACTTCAGAAGAATTAAAATTTAAGACGGTCACATATCCCGATCACATTCACTGAACAAGATTTAAGATTAAAAGACCATCCACACATGGATGTTATGGTCATAGAAGCAAATATTGAAGGATGGGCCATCTAAAAAAATACTAGTAGACAGAGGAAGTTCAGCCGACATAATTTTTACGTCAACCTTAGATGCAATGAAGATAGACAGAAAATTATTGGAACAAGCAGAACACCCACTAGTTGGATTTGAAGGAAAAAGAATCAATTCAGTAGGAAGGATTACCCTACCATTATCATTTGGAGCAGTAAACAACATAAGAACGGAACAAAAAATTGCATTTGACGTAGTCGAAATGCAAATATATCTTTGTTTGTAATGAATAAAACTAATTGCTTATACGCATTGAATTTTCACAATCATAGACTAGAAATTTTCACATTATTTGTTTATCTATACCCTAATATTTAAAAGGCAAAATTTCAGTCCGCCTATTTGTTTCTGTCCGCCTGTTGATGTTTCGTAAAGTAGTTCTCTTCTCTAAGAGCATCTCCAACAGTTATGCAAACTTGACTATGCATTTGTTGTAGTTTGCTAATTCTGAAAACCAAATGGGGAGGAGAAAAAGGAGGCATCTCCAACAGTTATGCAAACTTGGCTTTGCATTTAGGAAAAGTGTAGACCCAGGTCACGAAAACTAGAATGCATAACTGTTGGAGAGTTGATTTCGTGAAAACTAGAATGCATAACATTTGGGAAAGGAGGTATCTCACGTTTGCCAAGTCGCCCGGGCGCATATATGCCAAGCCAGCCATGGAATTTGCAATGTTTCTCAAAATGCAAAACTAGAATGCATAACTGTTGAATAGTCGATTTCGTGATTTTTTGGCAAAAACAAGAATGCAAATCCTGTTTGCATATGGAGATGCTCTAATCTAATAAACATAGTCCGACAAGCCTGTTAGATGTTCGGTAAAGGAAATAAAAAAATATATCTTCTTCCAAGGAAAAAAAATACGGCTGGACTCTTGAAAAAACAGGAGGAAAAAAACTAAACAAAAATCTCCAGTACAAATGAATACGATCCTTTTTTTTGCGACAGTAAGATCAGACTCTAAAAAATATAGAAGGAAAAAATTTAAACAAATCTTCGGTACACGTTAGATTAGATACAACAGAACCAAGCGAGCAGGAAAAAAAGGGAAGACCAGGAGGAGCGCAAGGCCGAGCCCAAATCAACTAAACCCGAAAAAAATGACGGCATAAATTTTTCCTTTTTATTATTAGGCATAGATTAGATATTTTTTTTATTTTTGCTTTCAATATATGGCCATAGTTGGTCGTATTCCTTCTTAATTTTTTTCTTCCGATTTTTTTAGGAGTCCGATCCTATTTCTCGACCCTGGCCTCTATGGTTTCTTTGCGTGTTGATATTGGATCCGTCTCACTAGCCCGACCCATGAGAGTCAGTATTGCCCTAGAAGTCACCGCACCACACAATCTATACCTACTAATAAAGAGGCAAAATTTCCGCTGCGTTTTTTCGTCCATCTACGAGTTCGAATAGCTTTGGTCTAACAACCACGATATTAGGTCGTACATGTGACTTGGACTCAATTAAATGAGAGTAGAATAGAATCCTAATCCTAATCTAAATCTATATATCTAAACTGTGGCTCCAGCGCTGACAACTAACAGACTTACTGTATTATTTTTGTTTTGGCCAATGCCGTGAGACATTCAAACTCCGAATAAAAAAACAAAATAAATTTATTTCCTTGTCCATTCACGTAGACCATTAAGAACACATACGTGATGCACCTGGAATCTCAAAGCACATTTATACAAGAGACTTTTTTCTTTCAAATTTGTTTTTAGATTAGAGTTTGATCATAGCATTGTTCTCTCGAAAAGTAATAGAGATTGTATGATGGCGTGCCATGCGCAGGTCGCTCGTGACTTCGCGCCGTGTATCTAGCTCGCAGACTGCGGGCCTCACCAGTTTTCGATAGACGTGATCAAGCCAAACAAAATGGCAAAAAATAGACATGGAGAATGGCGTACATACCTCTGTATCTGCCGACGTCGGAGCCCGAGAATCTCCATGCCGAACGGCAACTGGCGATGACTCCGGCCATGGAAAACTAGGTAATGTGACGGTGGAGTGTTAAGTAAAGAGCGACATTTATGTGTAGACTGGCGACCAAGGACAAACGAATGAGTGACGAGCGATATCTATGTGAGAAGGGCCGGATTCAAGCATGACCGGGATGCAGGGCTGGTCGTGTGTCGCCGCAAGGTGCGGAAGAAAGGTCACAATGGCTAGAGGGGGGTGAATAGCCTAATAAAATTCTTGCAATGACACTAAATGTAACACCTCTGGTGTTTAATTAACTAAAACATGCCATGTCATCATAATGCATCGCAAAGCATCCATGATTAGGTTCACCTTGATGTGCATCAACTAAAACAAATTTAAATTCATAGGTTGAATGTGCTCTTTGTAAAAAGGTGATTTGCCGAAAACCCCGTTTTACCCTCTTTTGGGTAATTCAAAATCCGTAGAGAATTTGGGGTTGGTCCAAAAGCTTTATTGAGCGTCTTGATGAGAGCATCAAACTTGCTTTTCAAAGTTTTTCAAGTTTCCTTAGAGAAATTCAAAATATTTTGAAAATACCATTTTTCGACAATTGTCCCCTTTTGGTTTTAAAACTAGAGTTCACAAACTATTCAAAATTTGGAAAAGTTGTTTTTGGAAAAATTGTTCAGTTTGAAAAGTAGAATATTTCATAGTTTTGGAGATTTTCAAGTTTAGTTGAAAAATCAAAAGTAATTGCAAAAATTAAATTCTAGGGTTTTTGTCCCCTTTTCAATTTTGATTCAAAATTCAATTTTCTGTTCAGAATTTGAAAATGCTCCTTTTGAGAAAGTTGTAGATCACAAAAATTCAGTGGGGGTTTGTTTTTGGAGTTTTTCATGATTCCATTTAATTTTTGGAGAAAATGGAGATCTTTTCAGCTATTTTCATAAAACACTGTAGCGCTGACGTCATCTCCTCTTTCTTCCCTCCCTGTTTCTTCCGTCGCGGTGGCCGCCGTCGCCCATGTCGCCATGTCGTCGCCGCCCTCCAACCTGTTCCTGCGCTCGAAGGTTCAGCTCGACGTGTCGTCGTTGTCTTCGTCGTCTTCATCTCTTAAATAGAAGTTGGCCATCTTCTTTTCCCTTTCTTCTTCTTCTTTCAACCGCCGGCCGCCATTGCCAAGCTTGAGACCCGCCACCCCTCGCCATCGATTGTGTTCATTCTCCGGCCAAATTGACTGCACCGCTAGCTTCGCCACGTCCTTGTGCATCCATAGAGCAAGATCATGACCTCCCATTCTGCTTAGAGCACCGTCAATCCGTCATCTTCTTCCCGCCGGTCATCGGAGCCGCCGTGGAGTTGCCCCGCGATTGCACCGCCGTCGTTGGTTAATTTCCTTCATTTTCCACATGGTCGTGTTTGCCTTGATGCGCTGCAGCTCATGCGCTCCTTGGTTTCCAATTTGGTGCACAGGGTATCGCTGTGACACGATCTTGCCAGTCGGAGTGCGCCCGGTCACCATCCCCGTCGCTTCTGATCTCGGTGAGCTCCTAGCTCCACCGTCTCTCTGTCCTTCTTAGCATGCGCACCCGAGTCGCGGTGACTTCCTGCGTATAGTAGTGTAGCCAATTAGGGTCGAGCCGCCTGTCGCGCGGTCGGAACATGGCCGTCGCCGCCATGGTTCCGTGTACGTCCGCCGGTACGCGGGTCGCCGTTGTCCGTTGTTACCCGGGGTCAATTGGTTGGTCGGGCGCGTTCGTGACGTCGTCTTCCGCCGTTGCTTGCGCTAACGTCGCCGGACCGCTCCGGTGAGCTCCCCCAGGTTGAGCCGCCGTCGCTCTGGTCCGCCGCCGCCGCCTAGAGCCTTGCTCTGCTGAGTCAGTCGTCGGGTCTAGGTGTCCAGAGGGTGCGCCGTGGCCCAGGGGTCGTGTAGAGCCCCTTAGCGCCGCCGGGAACCCCGCCGCCGGTGAGTCCGAGCCGGTCGGTTCGCCGGGAGCCTGTTGGAGCTCGCGGGGACCACACTCGGAGAATTAGAAGAAACCCAGGGTGCTTGGTGTAAAGTCGCGTGACTCAGTGAATAGTGGACTGGGCCAGTTTGCTAATTTGTAAAACTCCAGGGACGTTTTTGCAAAACCGCCTGGGCCAAGCCTCGGCCAGGCCGAGTGGGCCGGTCTGCTTGCACGCGCGCGTGGCCAAGCTGGGCCAACTGAGCCAGTGGGCCGGTTTCGGCCCAGAAAGCCTTTTTCTTTTTACTTAGGTTTTATTCTTTTCTATTTAGATGAATAGTGAAGCCATTTGTTATTTTCATAGGAAATTATTCATAGCTCCAAAAATTCTGAAAATTTTTGTGAAAGCTCTTTGGGGTATTCTCTACTTAGAGAAATTTTAAATATTTATTTTGAGTACTTTGGCTATGTTTAAAAATTTGCTCTTTTAATTGAAAAATGAGTCTTCCTTGATTTTTAGTTATTTATTTATTATTCCAAAAATCATGAAAATTATTTTGTAGCCTTCTTAGGGTCTGAGGAGTTTAAGTTTAATTTTTAGGATTGTTTTGACAAATATTGTTTTATTATTTATTTCTGCTTATTTATTTAATTAGTTAATTTCGTTAGTTGCGACGTTTTCATGAAGGAAAGTTGTATTCAATTTATTGATTGATTTATTCATTCTTCAAGCATCATGTTTATTATTTCATCATGTTAAATCATATCATATTATCGAGTAGCTTTCGTTAACGGAGAGTTAACGTTGTCGAAATCAGAGATCAAGGAAGAGCAGACCCCGGAGCCAGGTGTTAATCCAGAGCCAGAGATCGTCTACCCCGAGTACCAAGGCAAGCCCCGGATGCATTAAACCTTTACCTTGGTTTTATAAAGTTTTTATCTCTCAGCTTTGAGTTGTTGCATTAAAGGCTAGGAGTTGAGTGAAAACCCACCAAATGCATTACCTGTCTTATTTCTGTATTCCTCATTACCTGTTTAAAAAAATGCCTAGAAATGCTTAGCCCTGCCTATTTAGTTATGTTTTCAATTGTTCAAGAATGAAAAACATGAGAATGGCTTTTATTGTTGGAATCACTTTATTAGCAATTAATTTGAGTCCGGACGGTTAACTTGCATTGGGAAAGGAGTCCCTCTGTAGTGTTTCCGTCTGTTGATGCTCTAAGGTCCGTTCGATGGTGACCTGGTGATATCGAGACCCTAGAAAATCCACACACTGGGTGTTGTGGTTGATATATGGCTGTGGTTGTTGTCCCGGTATATTATGTGATCTGGTATGCAGCGGAGTTAGAGTCTCCGGTATATCGGTGATCTAGGTCCCAGCTGGGTAAAAATGGATTCGAATCGCCGTGCTTCTCGGAGAAGGAGACTCGATCGGTGCTCATCATCGTAGTAACTACTTAATTAATGGTTAGGTTTTTAATTGGTGTTATTTGATCGGCTTGAGCTAAGGCAAGAGAGCTGTTAAATTACAACTTGGTTTTCAAAAGCTTTTCTGCAAAAATATTGATTCTTGCAAGTCTTACCTTGTCCCTCGACCTGCATTTCTTAGTCTTCACCCCTCTTTTTCGTCGGGTTAGTCTTGTTGAGTACTTTTGTACTCGGGTTTGTTGAACCCTTGTTGCGGAGCATCGGGGAGCAGTTTTGCACTGCATCCTGCTGTATGACAGTCGTTGCGGAGAGTGACGAAGAGTAGAGTGTTTGGCTCTTGGGCAGAGCTCATCAACTGGTTGTGTAATTAATCTGTCTACCGCTACTCCACTACTATTATGGTTTGTAATAATTAAACCTATGGTTTGTAAGTTTTGAACCAAATGCTTTGTAAACCTATGTTATTGTAATCCTTCCGCTGTTTTACTCTGATGTATATTATTTGATTAAACTATTGTAATATTGCAATGTCTCTTTATAATGATTGATCCTGCTTGGAGAATCGTGGAAGTTTCGGGAATCTACCCGACAGATCCTTTTTAAGTCTTATGGCACACATGCATTGCTATCAAAAGTCTGTTAAGACAATGATAAATGCATGTGGGCCATATTATTTAGAAGGTTCTCGCCACAAATTATCGAGCCGGATCATTATTTAAAGAGTTATTGTAGTATTCATTGCGAAAACTTCAAAAGGTTTTGGATCAATTAAAAACCTAACTTGACTATTTTGGGTCCAAATTGCTTATTCCTTATCTATGATCCTTTCAATCGACCCTTATTCTTATTGTAAAAGTATGGTAATGGAGTAGCATAATATTGCCCTATGTTATAAAAGTTACCTTTACGCATGTGTTTCTTTAAAAACCTTTTATGCTTAGATCGTAAGTTCGATTCATGCATCATGTTTAATTAACTTGTTTAGATTACCTTCCTTCTTAAAGTGGTTTGGGTTAAGTAGAATCAATCCTATTCATGCTAATCTTCTGATCCCAATCCATCTGTTCTTATCTGATATTCTATCTATTATAGGATGGTTGAGGGTCAATGGGCTCCGATGAAGAGGACTGGTTCTAAAGGAATTCCAAAACATCAGCTAGCCCCAAGGAATGAAGGAGCAAGTAGCAGTAATCCTAATCCTACCCCGAGTCCGAGATTGAGAAGTTGACTAGGCAGCTTTGCCGAGGTTACTAGAGACCGGATGCTTCGCTTAGATCACTCAATATGATGAGGGAGATGAGAAATGATGCATGGCAACGTGAAGATGAAGCTAGGGATCAAATTCTTCAACTGGAAGGGTATATACAAGTCATGCAAGATTATACAAATGAGATAAATGCTGATCGTGCTCATATGGCTCGTCTGTTGGACCCTGATTATCAACGTCAGGCAGCACAGGATGATTTGGGACTTGTAGTAGATTCTGGATATGAATATGAAGATGCTCCAATACCAGATGAGAATGAAGAAGACATAGTAGAAGAGCCAGAAGAAGGTCATGTGGAGAACTTTGAGAATGAAGAAGATCCTGAAGAGGTAATGGAGGAATCTGAGGAAGATCCTGAAGAAGAGGATGTGATCCCTGTTGTCAGTGATGGGGATGATGGTCAAATTGTCCCTAGTGATGATAATGTTTGAAGATGCAGAGGGTTATGTAAAATAGCAGTTTCCCTTTTCTTTTCATGAAACCTTAGTATGGGTTGGACTGATAAGTCTATGAGTAGACTGTGTATCAAAAATAATGTATCATAAGTGTGTTAAATTTCTGTAACATCAGTTTGTTTAGCTCAATAAATCATGTGATTAAGTGTGGTTGTTGATGAAACAGATGTCTGATAACGGTGCTCCATTTCCACCACCTGTTCCACCCACTTTGGCTGAAGCTATTGCAGCCTTAGTTAATGCCACCACAACGATGGTTCAAAATCAGAATCAGAATGTCCAGCATGGAATCGTGGTAGAAATAATAGAGATGAAACCACATATGTGGATTTCACGACACCCGTCCTCCGCTTCACCAGGCGTATGAACCCATGGAGGCGAGATGAATGGCTCCGCACTATGGAGCGAAGTTTGGGCCGATTGAGTGTACGTAACATCGAAGCCACTTGTTTGCGACACCAGCTTGCGAGGCACCGCTGACTTGGTGGGCTAACTTTGTTGCCGAATGCCTCTGAAGGTCATCGTGTTACTTGGGCTGAATTTCGTGAGGGTTTTCGTGCTCATCATATTCCTGAGGGTATTATGCTATCAAACTTGATGAGTTTCTAGCCCTTCAACAAGGTGATATGTCAGTTATGCAGTATGTTGGCAAGTTCAATCATCTGTCCCAATATGCCCCTGATCATGTCAACACTGACCGCAAGAAGAAGGAATGTTTCATTAGGGGTCTGAACAGTAAAATTGAGCGGATGATGACTGGAACTCCTAATGCTACTTTTCATGAGACAGTTAATATTGCTATCACTTTTGAAGAAAAGAATCGTAAGCATCAGGAATCAAAGAAGAAGAAAACTGGGTTTTCAGGATTTTCCGGTGGTAATCAAAAGCGCCGTTAAAATAATCTATCATCCCCAAAATCACTACCGTCCACCTTACCGTCCACCACAAGTACCAAGCCCAACAGCGGACATTTGTCCGTCCCGCCGCTACTCTTCCTTATCCAAGACAAACCGAATGCCCCGGTATTCGAAGCCCAAATTCCCAAACCTACGACTTTCCCATGTTATAATTGTGGCAAGCCCGGCCATTATTCAAGGGACTGTCCGCATCCGAGGCAAGACATCTCTTATGCTCCTGTGGCTTATGCACCGCCACCACAAGAACAGAATCGAACAAGCCTGGAAATCATAATGTGCGAAGGGGAAAAATGAGAAGAAGGTTGGTCGAGTGTTTTATACTCAAGCCGGAGAAATTCCGGAAGGAGAGCTGTCATGATGGGTACGTTTCCCGTTGCTAATTTCCCCCAGCTTATGCTTTTTGATTCTCGGTGCATCTCATTCATTCATTAATGGTACATTTGTTAAGAATCATGAAATACCTATTGTGGAAACCAAAAAGGATTTCTTTATACAAATGGGGGGCGAATGTGCACTAAAGAAATGGTACGGGATGTACCTATAAATCTAGGTGGGCATACTTTTCCCACTAGTATGGTAGTATTGAAGGATCGGGATATAGATGTGATCCTTGGGATGAATTGGATGAGTCAAGACGGAGT
Source organism: Themeda triandra (assembly GCA_018135685.1). Taxonomy (NCBI): domain Eukaryota; kingdom Viridiplantae; phylum Streptophyta; class Magnoliopsida; order Poales; family Poaceae; genus Themeda; species Themeda triandra. Next base: position 72,506 of record JAENPR010001028.1, on the reverse strand, counting down.
TGTTATTGATGTGCTTGAATAGGACAAGAAAAGTAAACTTACCTAATAGCAAGTTCTCGCTTCTTATCCAACTTTCTACTCTCAAGAGAAAAGTTGAAAGGGTTTGTGCTACTTCGCAAAGGAAATTAAGGATATACCAAGTTGTTAGGGAATTTCCGATGTGTTTCCGATGATTTGCCTGGGTTATCTCCCGACAGGATATAGAGTTTGTGATTGAGTTGCAACCTGGTACTGCTCCAATTTCTAGAAGAGCTTATAGAATGGCACCACCAGAGTTAGCAGAACTCAAGAAGCAATTGCAAGAATTGCTTGACAAAGGCTTTATCAGGCACAGCAAGTCATCTTGGGGATGTCCTGCAATATTTGTGAAAAAGAAAGACAAAACTCTGAGAATGTGTGTTGATTATCGTCCTTTGAATGAGGTGACTATCAAAAACAAGTATCCTCTACCTCGTATTGATCTTCTGTTTGATCAATTAGCAGAGGCAAAGGTGTTTTCTAAGATTGATCTCCGATCTGGGTATCATCAAATCAAGATACGCCCGAAAGATATTCCAAAGACAAATTTTACCACTCGTTATGGGTTATATGAGTATTTGGTCATGTCTTTTGGACTCACCAATGCACCAGCTCATTTCTCCTATCTTATGAATTCTGTCTTCATGCCTGAACTTGACAGATTTGTAGTGGTATTTATTGATGACATCTTGGTATATTCTAAGAACGAAGAAGAGCATGCTGAACATCTTAGAATTGTTTTGCAACGTCTGAGAGATCATCAACTGTATGCCAAGTTCAGTAAGTGTGACTTTTGGCTGAAAGAAGTGAAATTTCTGGGACATGTTTTATCAGAAAAAGGTGTTGCTGTTGATCCTAGCAAGGTTCAGGATATACTTGATTGGGAACCACCGACGACAGTACACAAAGTCCGCAGCTTTTCGGGAATGGCAAAGTTACTACCGTCGTTTCATCCCCGATTTCTCCAAGATATCAAAACCTATCACCGAGTTGTTGAAGAATGATGTTAAGTTTGTTTGGTCACCAGAGTGTGAAGAGGCTTTTCGACATTGAAAAGGTTAATGACCACGCCTCCAGCTTAGCACAACCAAATATTGAGAAATCATTTGATGTTTATTGTGATGCTTCGGGTACCGGTATTGGATGTGTGCTTGATGCAAGAAGGTAGAGTTATTGCTTATGCTTCTCGACGCTTAAAGAAACATGAAGAGAATTATCCAACTCATGATCTGGAATTAGCCGCTGTTGTTCATGCTCTGAAAATATGGCGTCATTATCTATTGGGTAACAAATGTTATATTTACACAGATCACAAGAGTTTGAAGTATATTTTCACTCAAGATGAACTGAATATGAGACAGAGAAGATGGTTAGAATTGATCAATGATTATGATTTGGAATTGCATTACCATCCTGGTAAAGCAAATGTGGTTGCCGATGCACTCAGTCGAAAGAGTCATTGCAATTGCTTGACAGTGAAACCTCTGGACATTTCTTTATGTTATGGGTTAGAAAGATTGGGTATAGAAATGGTGCAACAAGGAAGTTTGTCTAATATTACTATTGAGTCAACACTCCAAGATCAAATTATTGCAGCTCAGAAAAGCGATAAGGGAATTAAGCATCTCAAGTTAGAAAAGAAAAAGTCTCTTGTTTCACTATTGATGAAGCAGATGTATTATGGTATAAAAATCGTCTGGTCATACCAAAAGTTCTTGAACTACGTCAAAAAATACTTGATGAAGCACACCTCTCAAAATTGTCTATTCATCCAGGAAGTAATAAGATGTATCATGATTTGAAACAGAAGTTTTGGTGGACCAAGATGAAGATTGAAATTGCTAGATATGTGGCTCAGTGTGACACTTGTCAGAAAGTGAAAGCTGTGCATTTGAAAACAGCAGGAGAACTTCAACCTTTGCCTATTCCAGCTTGGAAATGGGAAGATATCAGTATGGACTTTATAGTGGGTTTACCTAGGACAGTCAGAGGTTTTAATTCCATCTGGGTCATAGTAGACCGACTTACCAAATCTACGCATTTCATCCCAGTTCAAGAGAGATATCCAACAATACAATATGCCAAATTGTATTTTGAGCGTATTGTAAGTCTTCATGGTGTACCCAAGACTATTGTGTCTGACAGAGGTACACAGTTCGTGAATAATTTTTGGAAACAATTACATGAGTCAATGGGTACTGATCTTTTGCACAGTACAGCTTATCATCCTCAGACAGGGGGTCAGACTAAAAGAGTGAATCAAATACTTGAAGATATGTTGAGAGCTTGTGTTCTTAATTTTCCAGAGAAATGGGATGAATGTTTGCCTCTAGCAGAGTTCTCGTACAATAACAGTTATCAGGAAAGTATCAAGATGGCACCATTTGAAGCATTGTATGGCCGCAGATGTAGAACTCCATTGAATTGGTCAGAACCTGGGGAAAGAAGATTCTTTGGGGTGGATCTTGTCAAAGAAACAGAAGAAAAAGTGAAGCAAATACAACAGAATATCAAAGTGGCACAGTCACGTCAGAAAAGTATGCAGATAAAAGGCGTCGACCATTATGGTTCAATAAAGGAGATTATGTATATCTAAAAGTGTCACCGATGAAGGGAGTTACTCGCTTTGGAGTCAAAGGCAAGTTAGCACCTCGATATATTGGGCCGTTTCAAATTATGGGTCAATGTGGAAAATTGGCATACCGTTTACAATTACCTGAACAATTGTCAGCTGTGCACAATGTGTTTCATGTATCACAACTCAAGAAATGTTTTCGGGTAACTGATAAAGTTGTTGATATTGAAGGAATTGAACTTGAACCTGACTTGACATATTCTGAGTATCCTGTTAGAGTGTTGGACCAGAAAGACCGTGTTATGAGAAGCAGAACAATTAAATGGTACAAGATTCAGTGGGATAAACATTTTGAGGAAGAAGCTACTTGGGAGACGGAAGATTATCTGTTAGAAAATTTTTCGGAATTCTATGCTTCTATCTAAGTTATAATTCCCTCTATGAGTTATAACTAATCTAGTGAGAGAGGTAAAAACCCTTTTCCTTATGTCCTTAGTTGAAGTGTGTTTTCTTGACACATTTCCTTTTCCATTACTCAACCCTAGACTTTAAATCTCGGGGCGAGATTTCTTTAAGGGGGAAGGACTGTAACACCTCTGGTGTTTAATTAACTAAAACATGCCATGTCATCATAATGCATCGCAAAGCATCCATGATTAGGTTCACCTTGATGTGCATCAACTAAAACAAATTTAAATTCATAGGTTGAATGTGCTCTTTGTAAAAAGGTGATTTGCCGAAAACCCCGTTTTACCCTCTTTTGGGTAATTCAAAATCCGTAGAGAATTTGGGGTTGGTCCAAAAAGCTTTATTGAGCGTCTTGATGAGAGCATCAAACTTGCTTTTCAAAGTTTTTCAAGTTTCCTTAGAGAAATTCAAAATATTTTGAAAATACCGTTTTTCGACAATTGTCCCCTTTTGGTTTTAAAACTAGAATTCACAAACTATTCAAAATTTGGAAAAGTTGTTTTTGGAAAAATTGTTTAGTTTGAAAAGTAGAATATTTCATAGTTTTGGAGATTTTCAAGTTTAGTTGAAAAATCAAAAGTAATTGCAAAAATTAAATTCTAGGGTTTTTGTCCCCTTTTCAATTTTGATTCAAAATTCAATTTTCTGTTCGAGAATTTGAAAATGCTCCTTTTGAGAAAGTTATAGATCACAAAAATTCAGTGGGGGTTTGTTTTTGGAGTTTTTCATGATTCCATTTAATTTTTGGAGAAAATGGAGATCTTTTCAGCTATTTTCATAAAACACTGTAGCGCTGACGTCATCTCCTCTTTCTTCCCTCCCTGTTCCTTCCGTCGCGGTGGCCGCCGTCGCCCATGTCGCCATGTCGTCGCCGCCCTCCAACCTGTTCCTGCGCTCGAAGGTTCAGCTCGACGTGTCGTCGTTGTCTTCGTCGTCTTCATCTCTTAAATAGAAGTTGGCCATCTCCTTTTCCCTTTCTTCTTCTTCTTTCAACCGCCCGCCGCCATTGCCAAGCTTGAGACTCGCCACCCCTCGCCGTCGATTATGTTCATTCTCCGGCCAAATTGACTGCACCGCTAGCTTCGCCACGTCCTTGTGCATCCATAGAGCAAGATCATGACCTCCCATTCTGCTTAGAGCACCGTCAATCCGTCATCTTCTTCCCGCCGGTCATCGGAGCCGCCGTGGAGTTGCCCCGCGATTGCACCGCCGTCGTTGGTTAATTTCCTTCATTTTCCACATGGTCGTGCTGCCGCTGTTGCTTGCGCTAACGTCGCCGGAATCGCTCCGGTGAGCTCCCCAGTTGAGCCGCCGTCGCTCTGGTCCGCCGCTGCCGCCTAGAGCCTTGCTCTGCTGAGTCAGTCGTCGGGTCTAGGTGTCCGGAGGGCGCGCCGTGGCCTGTGGGTCGTGTAGAGCCCCTTTAGCGCCGCCGGAACCCCGCCGCCGGTGAGTCCGAGCCGGTCGGTTCGCCGGGGAGCTCGTTGGAGCTCGCGGGGACCACACTCGGAGAATTAGAAGAAACCTGTGGTGCTTGGTGTAAAGTCGCGTGACTCGAATAGTGGATCGGGCCGCTTTGCTAATTTGTAAAACTCCGTGGACGTTTTTGCAAAACCGCCGGGCCAAGCCTCGGCCGGCCGAGTGGGCCGGTCTCGCTTGCACGCGCGTGGCCAAGCTGGGCCAATCGAGCCAGTGGGCCGGTTTTGGCCCGTAAAGCCTTTTTCTTTTTACTTAGGTTTTATTCTTTTCTATTTAGATGAATAGTGAAGCCATTTGTTATTTTCATAGGAAATTATTCATAGCTCCAAAAATTCTGAAAATTTTTGTGAAAGCTCTTTGGCGTATTCTCTGCTTAGAGAAATTTTAAATATTTATTTTGAGTACTTTGGCTATGTTTAAAAATTTGCTCTTTTAATTGAAAAATGAGTCTTCCTTGATTTTTAGTTATTTATTTATTATTCCAAAAATCATGAAAATTATTTTGTAGCCTTCTTAGGGTCTCGAGGAGTTTAAGTTTAATTTTTAGGATTGTTTTGACAAATATTGTTTTATTATTTATTTTTGCTTATTTATTTAATTAGTTAATTTCGTTAGTTGCGACGTTTTCATGAAGGAAAGTTGTATTCAATTTATTGATTGATTTATTCATTCTTCAAGCATCATGTTTATTATTTCATCAAGTTAAATCATATCATATTATCGAGTAGCTTTCGTTAACGGAGAGTTAACGTTGTCGAAATCGTAGATCAAGGAAGAGCAGACCCGGAGCCGTGTGTTAATCCAGAGCCGAGATCGTCTACCCCGAGTACCAAGGCAAGCCCGGATGCATTAAACCTTTACCTTGGTTTTATAAAGTTTTTATCTCTCAGCTTTGAGTTGTTGCATTAAAGGCTAGGAGTTGAGTGAAAACCCACCAAATGCATTACCTGTCTTATTTCTGTATTCCTCATTACCTGTTTAAGAAAATGCCTAAAAATGCTTAGCCCTACCTATTTAGTTATGTTTTCAATTGTTCAAGAGTGAAAAAGATGAGAATGGCTTTTATTGTTGGAATCACTTTATTAGCAATTAATTTGAGTCCGGACGGTTAACTTGCATTGGGAAAGGAGTCCCTCTATAGTGTTTCCGTCTGTTGATGCTCTAAGGTCCGTTCGATGGTGACCTGGTGATATCGAGACCCTAGAAAATCCACACACTGGGTGTTGTGGTTGATATATGGCTGTGGTTGTTGTCCCGGTATATCATGTGATCTCGTATGCAAATGGAGTTAGAGTCTCCGGATATCGGTGATCTAGGTCCCACTGGGTAAAAATGGATTCGAATCGCCGTGCTTCTCGGAGAAGGAGACTCGATCGTTGCTCATCATCGTAGTAACTACTTAATTAATGGTTAGGTTTTTAATTGGTGTTATTTGATCGGCTTGAGCTAAGGCAAGAGAGCTGTTAAATTACAACTTGGTTTTCAAAAGCTTTTCTGCAAAAATATTGATTCTTGCAAGCCTTACCTTGTCCCTCTGACCTGCATTTCTTAGTCTTCACCCCTCTTTTTCGTCGGGTTAGTCTTGTAGAGTACTTTTGTACTCAGGTTTGTTGAACCCTTGTTGCAGGTGAGCATCAGGAGCAGTTTTGCACTGCATCCTGCTGTATGACAGTCGTTGCGGAGAGTGACGAAGAGTAGAGTGTTTGGCTCTTGGGCAGAGCTCATCAACTGGTTGTGTAATTAATCTGTCTACCGCTACTCCACTACTATTATGGTTTGTAATAATTAAACCTATGGTTTGTAAGTTTTGAACCAAATGCTTTGTAAACCTATGTTATTGTAATCCTTCCGCTGTTTTACTCTGATGTATATTATTTGATTAAACTGTTATAATATTGCAATGTCTCTTTATAATGATTGATCCTGCTTGAAGAATCGTGGAAGTTTCGGGAATCTACCCGACAGATCCTTTTTAAGTCTTATGGCACACATGCATTGCTATCAAAAGTCTGTTAAGACAATGATAAATGCATGTGGGCCATATTATTTAGAAGGTTCTGCCACACTAAACCACAATTTAGATAGCAAGGCGGCAAATGTGCAAAGCTAAAGCTTCGACTACGCTAAGCAAGCCACCCTACAGAAAGCAAGGCTACTCAATTCAATTGCACAACAACCACGGTGATTAAGCTACACAAAGACGGTTCACCGGCAACCGAACAAGTAGTTCTAACCCACGGGATTTAAACTACACAAAGAGTGGTTCCCGGCCGACCACAACAAGCAATTCTAACCCACGCGGTTTTATTCTACACAAGTAGAGGTACGCGGCCAACCTCACAAGCAATTCTACTTTGCGGGAATGTAAAGAGAGGACGAAGGATTATTCCGCCGCGTAGAGATGAAGATGACCAATCACCGGCGTAGAAAGCAATCACCTTGAGATGCTCAAGCACAAACAAAATGGAGGTCGAAACCTCAGCAATCACAAATCCACACAATGTTTTTTTACCGAGGTTCACTTGCTTCCCGGCAAGCTAGTCCTTGTTGTGGCGATGCACTTGCTTGGTGAGTTGCCCGCTCAATTGGCTCGGTGCCAAAGACCCCAATGGAGAGCCGCAATCTCCACACAAGACAAGGATCCACAAGCCACGAGCAATCCACTAGAGTATCCTTTCGCGAACTCCCACGGGGAAGGATCAAGAACCCCTCACAAGAACCCGGTGTGGCCTCGAACAATCACCAAGTCAAGCTCAACCACCACCCATTGCTCCAAACCGTCTACGTGACGGAAATCATCGAAGAGTAACAAGAATCCACAGCTCACTTGATGAACAAGAGCCTCTAGATACAACTCCCAATGCAAATCACTTGTTCTCACTCAAGTCTCTCTCAAGAATGATCAACCTATCCAAGAGATGAGTGGGGAGGAGTGTCTCTAGCTCAAACTATGCTCAAGAGTGTTAGAATGGGCAAGAGAAACTCCCATGGCCGGCCAAGGGGCTATTTATAGAGCCAAGCTCGAAACATAGCCGTTGGCCCTCGGGCCAGCCAAAACCACTGTGCCAGACGCGTCCGGCGCCTTCCGTCGAACGCGTCCGGCGGCTGCTCCGCTGCGTCGCGTGCCGACCGTTGCCTTCGAATTGTGCTGACGTCACCGCGTCCGCCGCCCTCCGCCAACGTGCGTCCGACGCTGATCGACAGACGCGTCCGCCGGTCCAGCGCGCCAACAAGGCCACTGGACCACGTCCATCGGTCGCCCAGCGTCCGTCGCACTGCGTCGAGCGCGTCCGTCGCCATGGACCGAGCAACCGCGCCATGCGCTCCACAAGCCTTCGCCGGACGCCATACAGCCTCCTGCCAGCATCTGCCGCTCCACCGTCAGCCGCGTCCGTCGCAATGGACTTGGCCGAGGTGAGCAAGGCACGTGGCCCGACGGACGCACGGCAGATGGCGTCCGGTGCTCATCACCCAGCGTCCGACGCCAACGTTCGGGGGTGCCGCGCGACGAGAAAACTACTGGACCGCGTCCGGCGCTCCTCGCGCGTCCGGCGCCCCGCGGCGGCTGCGTCCGACGCTGTTGACAAGCATCGTCCTCGTCAATTCTTCGCGCCGTCTTCGCTCCAAGTCCAATCTCTTGCCTTGAATACCAACTCCACAAAGTGTAGACCTCGTCTCAAGCACCGGAGTTAGTAGAACAAGCACGACCACGTCGGCAAGAGTTAGCCCTCTAGTTAGTCTCTCATGCATCATGCAAAGTCGCAACTAGAGGCACTTAGAACCGCGAATGAACCGAGGAAACCCCCTTGATAGTCGGTTATCGATCCTAAACGTGATCACACTCGCTAAGTGTCTCGATCACTAAACCGGAAAGCCGTATCAAGTATACCTTCGCCTTGATCTCCACGGGCGTTTCCATCCATCACCGGAGCTTGATCACTTCACATGTCCACCATGTCCATCACCGTGATCACCATGCTCCATCATCCACCGTCATGTTGCTATGTGTCTAACCACACTTAGAGCAAAGCATTAGCAATGTTGAGTGTCATTAATTAACAAAATCAAACCGGAGCTTTCAATCTCCCCCTTTTTGGTAATTGATGACAACCCTTCACAAAGCTCACAAAGATATGGAAATTAAATTCAATATGAAATTGAATTGCTTGCCCAAGACATTTTGATCATGAATCTTGGATTGGACAAGCATTTCAATTCTGGTTTTGGTAGTGATAGCTCCCCCTACATGTGTGCATCAAATGTTTGGTCGATTTTCAAGCACACATGCATAGATGAAACTTGTGTGAGAGTTAGCACAACCAAAATGGTACTAAGTTTTATAGAATTTGACCTTTGAAGCGTGATACCAATCGGAGTGTGATAATAAACCTTCCTTAGCACCATGGGAATCTAGACATCCATTAAAACACAAAATACCTCATGAGATCACATTATAAGCAAGGTACTTTGAACAAGAGAAACTCTATGTCTAGAGTGTAACATCCTAGATGTTAACCATGCATTAACTCTGCAAATCATGGGCATAATCATATCATTAGCATCTAATCAACATCTTGACGTGATTGCTTGATGCTTGACTGTACTCTGCTTGACTTATCGTCTAAGTGTGATTGTTGGCTTGAACTAGAAGTAGTAGCTACGATACTTATCTCGAGTCAGACCTTTAATAAAGATCGTAGAGGAGAGTATTTCGAGAAAACTTTATGTTTTGACTTTTACATGAAAATTCCTAGAAGCTGCTCAAAACGAGTGACGAAGGCGTTATGAATAATGACGTCGGACGATTGGCATGCCGCGTTCTCCGAATTCCGTGAAACAACTTTAGTTGGCCCAAATAGGAAAAACATAGCTAACCTATTAGGACATAGCATGCCAAAAGTTGGGTTTGATTTGATTGAGTTTGGCCACCCATTTTGAGAAAACCGAGCTGTAGCTCAAGCGTTGTCGGCATGTTGACATTGCCATGTTGGCACTCCATTATCTCTTAATCCGTAGCTCAAATGAGTGAAGTGTCTTAACGGAAAATGACGAGCGTACTGCGGTGAGAAAACTTTGTTTTGGGCCCATGACCTAAATCGGCCCGTAAGCAGCCCAAAACGGCCTTCCACTGAGCCCATCTTCACGCCCCGACGCGTTCGACGGAATGCCGACGTGGCGTCGCGCATGCTCGCCACCGCCACCGCCATGCGCCCGCGCCTGCGCTCTCTGCCCGTGCCGCGCGAGCTGTGCTCGTCCTGCCGACCACGCCAGAAGGGGGTAGAGACCCCATTCACTCACTTCCCACTTTCCTTTCCTCCGCTCTCGTCTCTCTCCCCCTCTTCTGCTCGTCGCGGCCAACACCGCCAGCGCCGCCGAGCCGCCCTCACAGCAGCCGACACTTCACCCAGCCATTCTCCCCTTTGAGAGTGCCACGGTGAATGCCAGCCCTGGCTCTAACCTCGCCACCGTCTCGTGGCCCGAACCGACCGCCGACGCGGCTCAATTGGCCGACTTGGTCGCCGCCGGCATCACCCGAAGCCGTCGCTGCGCACACCTTCGCCCACGCCCCCTCTCGATCTGAAAGCGATGCCACGTGCTTTGCTCCATCGCCGCGGATCCAGCGCTCGCCTCGCCCTGCACCGCCGTGGTCCCCGGCCCCTTCACCGCGGGCCGCCGCCGCCGGCGGGCATCGAGCATACGTGGTCACGCCGCCACGGGGCGTCGCGTGCCGCTTGGTGACCACCGGTGGGTGCACAACGCCACCGCGGAGCTCCGCCGCCCATCCTCGGTCGCCGGCGAGGCCCCCGCTGACCGGAGCAGCGAGCCCTGCCGCCTCCTCTGTCTTTCCCCGTGAGGGATCTCGGTTTGAAATTAGGTAAAGTGCAAGGGTTATGATGCAAAAGAGCCAGACACAGCAGCCTTTAGATTCAGGCCTAGTTAATTTCAGTAAATTGCAGGGACCTATCTGCAAATGGCTTGTCCTATTCGGAATTAGGAAAAAGAATTCCAGAAAATTCTTTTAAACCTTGCAAAATTCATAGAGGAAGCTAGGGTTGTCCAAATCCAATGATTCAAGTTCCTAAATTTATCTTATGAGATTCCCTATGCATAGAAAATATGAAATTCCTTGTTTGTGATGATTGTATATTGAGTTTAGATTTAATTCTTGAAATGCCTTTAATCTTTAGAAATGCCTAGTAAATCATAGGATGCTCTGAAAAATGTGGTTCTTGTTTTGTTAGTCTTGTATTGCCATGCCCTGTCCATGATAAATGTATCATGCATGCCTATTGTGTAAGATTTTGTAGTTGTAGTTCAAGTGCCTACATAGCTTGTTTCACGAGATAATTCATAAATGGTTTATAGGGGTCTAGTTTAGAGATTGATACTTTTTGTAGGCTTATTCTATGTCATAATGTAGCTCTGTGTGTGGTTGTTTTCATTGTTTGATCAAGTTGGTAGTACAAAGTATTTTCAGGTCCAACATTATGTGCTGCCATGTCATTTTTGTATAGGCCAGTAGGATCATCCAATTGGGGTGAAACTTGGATGAAGCACTGGCATGGCCATGTGTTATCCACTGTAATTTTTATAGGATTTTATGATGTGTTTATCTATGGGTTGCTGTTCAACTCATAGGTGGTTAATTTAGAGTCGATTCCAAGATGACATGCCTAACCTAATGATAGGTTGGTATTCTGGGAAACTTGTCTTTATATGATTGGTTTGTAATTAGTATATGGTTCTACTGTTGAAATTTGGTGGTCATTGGATCAATAGTTTAGGAGCTATGGCTCTTGCAACTTGGTCAGAAGGGTTGTTTAGTTGCTGTTTGGTCAGGATATAGATGGCCACCGTGCCGGCATGGCACGGCACTGCGCCGCCGCCGTGCCGGCCGTGCCGTGCCTGGCCGTGCCATGGGCCAGGCCTCCGGCCCACGGCACGGCACATGGGCCGTCGTGCCGTGCCGAAAGCACGGCGTGCCGCCGTGCCACCGTGCCGTCGCGTGCGAGCAAGCCGTGCGGTGCTGCCTTGCTGCCTTACCGAAATACTGGCTAAGCACTAGCAGCGAGCCTGCCTTGCTGCAATGAGTGTCCAGCGAGCACAACGCCATCTCCGCCGGTCGCTGACGCCGCCTCCGCCGTGCCGCCACCGTGCCGGCCTTGCGGCCGTGCCGTGTCGCGTGCTAGGCCGGCGGCCCATGCACTACATGGCCGCCGTGCCGTGCCGGCCCATGGGCCGTGTCGTACCGCCGTGCCGCGTGCCGTGCCGCCGGCCCATGGGCCAAATGGAAATCTATAGGTCAGGACCAGTTCTGGTGTTATCTATTTTAGGACCAGTTAAGTTGAGAATCATGTCTTGGTGTCTTGAGATGAATGATGGGCAATTCAGTAAGCTTTCCAGATTGTCCTCTCTCATGCTCATTGGGTTTATAGAACCCCAGTTATGATTTTATTACTGGACTGCCAGTTGTAGGTCAATAATTGGTAGTAATGCGTGAATGTGTGATGTTATGTGTAGAGCATAACGATGGTGACTCATAGCGATTAGGCTATGTATGATTGGTTGTTACTTAGTGTGTGTTTTGATGATTGAGTTAGGATGGTTATGTCTAGGTTTAAGTCTTTGGCTTTACTGGCTTGTTTGCTAGTGATAAGCCTAGCAGGTTAAATAGGTTATTCGCCTATAAATATCTATCATCCTTGATCATTCAAGATCATGCATATACCGATGGACACGCACTCATGAATATGCATACGCATCATTCCAGGATCACGTGTAGAACATTCGTCGTGAAGTCAAGGATCCAGAAGGACAAGTCGCGAACGGAGATCCGCACGCGAAGTGATCGGGAACTAGAAACCCGACGTGGAGTAGTCAAGTACTTGGATCGTCAACCTGATCTTCTAACGAAGGCAAGCCCCGGAGCATCCCTCCTACGGTTTGCAAATGTTTTACCTTGCGTCCTTTTATTCTTTATGATGCATTAAGTTATAGGCGTTGCTTGGAACCCTAGTTGCATTAGGATTACCCTGCCACCAGAAATATCCTACTTTAAGTATATGATCGACTACATGCTTAGGCCTGCTCTATTAATCGGTAGAAGCCGGATGATCGACCATCGTCCACGATGATAGGTGGTTACTACCCCTTTTGGATTGAGGATAGTGAGATGTTGGATATGAACATAACCATGTGGCCTTCTAAATCATCTCTAAAGGAATATGGCTTTGTACGTCCTCGATCATGTTGAACAATGCCTCACAGATAGCTAGAAGGGCGTGCAGTGCCCGAATACGAAGCCAAGAATCTACTTGGGCCGGGTTTCAACTTCCAGGTATCCATGCCGGCGATGGGGGTGGGGTAAACAAGGGCCCGGTTTGTGAGACCTTAAGATGGGGCGTTGTCATTTGATGGGCACGCTTACCTGTTGACTGCCGGGAGTTTCCTTGGTCATGGTGATGAGTTGTTGATCCCGCGCCTTTTCCCGAGTAGATCATGGTGACCGTCACTCGCTCTGGCCAGCGAGTGTGGTTTGTGTGAGGAATACCCCGCCAGCTGGTTTGCAATCGATTATAATCGCCATCATTCCTGGACAGTGAATACTTGATCGAGACAGCGGCACAGTCGCAAATAATATCTCTTATGCGAGTTGGTTATGTTCACTCATGTTGGTTTAATGATTACTCAATCAATGCGGATACTTAATGTTGATTGCTTCTGCGTAAAAATGTGAGTAGCTGCAGGTGCTAATGTAGTAATGGCAGGTTCCAACTTAATTGGATAAGCTAGAGAGTCCTTTTGTCACTAAATGATTATTAATAAGCTCATCTTTTTGGCAAACAAAGGAGTCGGCTACCCCACTATACAGCCTGGCATCCACCAAAGAGTCTTTATTTTCTTTTAGTCGGGTAAGTCTTACTGAGTACAACGTACTCAGGGTGCAATTCCCAATGTTGTTTGTTGTAGGTTGAAGAATACCACGGTGGTGACACGGTGGACTTATATCCCTCTACGGGAGGAATAGACTTCGGGCAAGTCAACTCTTATATCTCATCTACATGCTTTTGAAGGAGTCGACTCTGAGCTGGCACTATATTTAAATATTTAGGTGTGAGTGCATTTGCAAAGATTATTCTCTTTCGCTGTTTATTTGAAAATCCTGAGTTGTAAAATATTATATTTGTAATTTATAAAGTTTGTAAAAGTAACTTAAGTGAATGGAAACTGCTGAACTTTGTGATCCGGGTGTGACTTTGAGAAAGTTCGAGATCTTTCGGGATTTCGCGGACTACCGGACTGGTATAATTGCGGTTTACTACTTAAGCTGCCACGGTGGCTTGATTAGTGAACAGTAATTATATTAGTTGGTCGGTTCCTTTATATAGAGACCACCTATGCATGCTAGTACTTCATTTCATCAATCAAGTTCTATACTAGCAATACACCAAACAAGCATGAATATTGAATTAAGCTTGCAATGCTCCATATAGTCTATTTGTGTGCTCATGGTTGGGTCATATCATAAAAACTGATCCCCTTCCATTGTTCTTTGTGACTTCTTTCTCTTCCTTTGTCAACAATCACCAACAGGGGTGCATAAGATGAGAGAAACAAGTCAATCAACTATGGCCAAGTCTAAATCACATGCCTAGAGTATGTATCTTAGTTTGAACCAAGGGTAAGCTTCTTCACACCTCATAAGAATAAGGGTTATCTTGACCATGTTGAGATGCACATCATGAGCAAGTGCTAAAGATTCAACACTAGGTTCACAAGCTCACAAACAAGTCATATGCCACCACTAGATCACATCAAGCATAGAAATAAAAGTGGTGCCATATATCCTTCAAATTCATTTGATTTGCAATGAATGAGCCTAGCAAGATGCACATGTATACATGTCTACACAACTAGCAAAGAATGCATGAGATGCAACAACCAACTTTACCTTGCTATGTTGGAGGAGAGACATGTCATATGTGGAGGTTCATCAATCCATGTTGGAGAAGCTAAGTATGTTCAACTCATTCCTCAGCTTGCAATATCTTTTCTCATCAAGAGGCTTGGTGAATATGTCGGCTAGTTGATCTTCGGTGCCAATGTTTTCAATGCTCACATCTCCCTTTTGTTGATGATCTCAAATGAAGTGGTGCCTCACATCAATGTGCTTGGTTCTTGAATGTTGAACCGGATTGTTTGTCATCTTGATTGCACTTTCATTGTCACAAAACAAAGGTACATGCTTGAACTTGATCCCATAGTCCTTCAAGGTGGCTTTCATCCATGGCAATTGTGCACAATAATTCCCCGCACTAATATATTCGGCTTCGGCGGTGGAAAGTGCCACACTATTTTGCTTCTTTGAAGACCATGACACTAGAGATCTTCCTAGCACTTGGCATGTTCCACTTGTGCTCTTCCTATCAATTTTGCAACCGGCATAGTCGGAGTCGGAGTATCCAATCAACTCAAAGTTTGACCCCTTGGGATACAATAAACCAACATCTTGAGTGCCCTTCAAGTATCTCAACACTCTCTTTGCCGCCGTCAAGTGACTCTCTCTAGAGAAACTTGAAATCTTGCACACATGCACACGCTAAACATGACATCCGGCCTTGAAGCGGTCACATATAGCAAGCTTCCAATCATTGATCTATATAGCTTTTGCTCAATCATCTTGCCACTATCATCAATGTCCAAGCCCTCATTGGTTCCCATTGGTGTGCTAATAGCCTTAGCATCTTACAATCCAAACTTATTGATCATGTCCTTGATGTACTTGCCTTGACTCACAAAGGTGCCATTCTTCATTTGCTTGATTTGAAGACCAAGGAAGTAGCTTAGCTCTCCAAACATAGACATTTCAAACTCACTAGCCATCATCTTTGCAAACTCCTCACAAAACTCCTTGTTGGTTGGCCCAAAGATGATATCGTCCACATAGATTTGCAACACAAACAAGTCATCTTCTATCTTCTTGGTGAAGAGAGTGGTGTCAACTTTACCCATCTTGAAGCCTTTGGAGAGAAGAAAGTCGCTCAATCTTTCATACCATGCCCTTGGAGCTTGCTTCAAGCCATACAACGCCTTCTTGAGCTTGTAGACATGGTTGGGCTTCTTGTCATCTTCAAATCCGGGAGGTTGCTCAACATAGACTTCCTCATTGATGAACCCATTGAGAAATGCACTCTTCACATCCATTTGATAGAGATTGATGTTGTGAGCACAAGCATAGGCTAATAAGATTCTAATTGCCTCCAATCTTGCCACTGGTGCATATGTTTCTCTAAAGTCAAGACCCTCAACTTGTGTGTACCCTTGAGCCACTGGTCTTGCTTTGTTCCTTACAACTAAGCCATCTTGATCTTGCTTGTTCTTGAAGACCCACTTGGTGCCAATCACATTGTGCTCTTCTGCCTCTCAACAAGCTCCCATACTTCATTTCTTGTAAACTTGTTCAATTCTTCATGCATGGCATTTATCCAATCCGGATCCTTCAAAGCTTCATCAATCTTGGTTGGCTCAATGAATGACACAAAGGAGTAGTGCTCACATATGCTAGCCAATCTTGATCTTGTTTGTACACCTCTTTGAATGTCACCAATGATATGATCTAGAGGATGATCTCTTGCAATGCTTGAAGGTTGAAGAACTAACTCATTTGCATTGCTTCCTTGACCTTGATCTTGATCTTGATCTTGATCTTGAGCTTCATGTTGAGCACCACTTGTACTTGCCTCATTGGAATCATCAATCACAACTTGAGTTGGGACTTGCACTTCATCACCATCATCCACACGCCTTGGCCTAATGTCACCAATATCCATGTGCCTCATTGCATTGTTCAATTGATCTCCACCCACATCATCTTGATTTAGATCTTCACTTTGAGAGCCTTGGATTTCATTAAATTCAATATCATGAACCTCTTCAACTAGTCCACTAGCCAAGTTCCACACTTTATAAGCCTTGCTAGAAGTAGAGTAGCCAAGAAGAAATCCCTCATCACATCTCTTGTCAAACTTTCCAAGTCTTTGCCCCTTCTTGAGTATGTAGCACTTGCAACCAAAGACCCAGAAGTAAGCAATATTGGGTTTTCTTCCATTCAAGATTTCATATGGAGTCTTCTCTAACTTCCCATGGCAATAGAGGCGGTTGCTATAGTAGCAAGCCGTGTTGATAGCATCACTCCAAAATTTTTGGCTCACATTGTACTCACAAAGCATTGTTCTAGCCATCTCAATCAAGGTCCTATTCTTCCTCTCAACTACACCATTGGATTGGGGAGTGTAGGTTGGTGAGAATTGATGTACAATTCCAAGCTCATCACACAACTCTTCAACTCTTGTGTTCTTGAATTCACTCCCATTGTCACTTCTAATCTTCTTGATGGTAGTGTCAAACTCATTTTGCACCCTCTTGACAAAAGACTTGAATAGATCATAGACTTCACTCTTGTCAAAAAGAAAGAACACCCATGTGTATCTTGTGTAGTCATCCACAATCACAAAACCATACTTGTTGCCCCCAATTGATGTGTAGTGTGTTGGGTCAAACAAGTCCATGTGCAACAACTCAAATGCTCTTGAAGTTGACATCTCATTCTTCTTGGGATGTAAGTTCCTATGTTGCTTGCCGGTTGACATGTACTACAAGGTCTATCCTTCTCAAATGTGACATCATGCAAGCCTCTCACTAGATCATGCTTCACCAACTTGTTCAATTGCTTCATGCCAACATGTCCTAGACGCCTATGTCATAGCCAACCCTTGCTTGACTTGCCAATCAAACATGATGAAAGTTGAGTTTCACTAGCATTGAAATCAACCAAGTACAAGCTTTCATGCTGAAACCCCTTGAAGATGAGATTTACTTGATCCTTGCTCACCACCTCAACATACTTCTCATCAAATATGCACTTGTAGCCAAGATCACACAATTGTGCCACCGACAAAAGATTGAAGTTCAAAGTATCAACTAACAACACATTGGAGAGATCCTTGTCATTGAAAATTGCAACATTTCCTAGCCCCATGACATCACCCTTGCTATTGTCACCAAATGTGATGGAGTTGAATCCACCATTGTCATTCTTGTCAAGTGATTTGAATATACTATCTTCACCGGTCATGTGATTTGATGCACCACTATCAAGCACCCAATGCCTCCCTTCGGCTTTGTAATTGACCTACAAAAAGATATCAAGCTTTAGGTACCCACTTTTGCTTAGGTCCTTGAAGGTTAGTCACTAGAGTCTTTGGCACCCAAATAGCTTTCTTCTTTGAGCTCATCCATGGTGTACCAATGAATCTAGCACTCACACCACACTCACTCTTAACAAGCATGTAAGAAGCATTCAACTTGTAAGATGAAGCACTAGTGTTCTTATTCTTGCATACATGCTCTAAATGACCAACTTGCTTGCAACTCTTACAATAGCTACCATTGTTCTTCACAAAACAAGTCTTGTGAGGAGCAAAAGCGGCCTTGCCTTTCTTGGGGGTATAGACCAATCCCTCTTTGTAGAGAGAAGATCTTTGGCTACCCAAGCACATAAGCAAGCGGTCCTGACCACCATAGGCCTTAGCCAAGGTGTGATTGAGTTTCTTGACTTCCTTCTTAAGAGACTCATTCTCAACTACTAGTGAGGAATCACATGAATAATCATCACTACTAGTAGAGGTAGAAGCATAAGAGCATGAAGGGTCAAGTGATGCAACAACAATTGAATCATCAAGTGAATCACATGATGTAGCCACATCTTTCTTTTCTATGATCACCACTTGTGATTGCTCTTTCTCTTGCTTCTCAACTAGAGAAGAATGAGCTTTTTCAAGTTTGGAGTGAACTTTCTCTAGCTTCTTATGGTCTACCTTTAGACTCTCATAAGAAGCCCTCAACTCCATAAGTTCTTGCTCAAGGTTTTGTTTATCCTTGCGTAAGCCCCTACATTCTTTCCTAGAGTCATTGAAAGCACCTTTGCAATCCTCAAGCATGACCCATAGTTCTTCTTTTGTGGTCTCATCATCATCATCACTCTCATCATCACTATCGGGTGGAGGTTGTACCTTAGTGGCCTTGGCCATGAAGCAAGATGATGGAGCACCAAATAGAGAAATCTTTTCTTGAATAGCAATGCTTGTGTGCCCTTCTTCTTCTTCTTCTTCTTAGAATCATCATCATCATCACTTGAGGAAGATGAATCACTCTCCCAAGTTGCCACATCAGATTCACCCTTCTTCTTCTTGTGGGAGGAGTCATTCTTCTCCTCCTTCTTCTCCTCTTGCTTCTTCCTCTCCTTCTTCATGGCATCTTCATCATCACTTGCATAGGGACACTTGGCAATGAGATGATCCTTGCTATTGCACCGGAAGCACTTCATGGGACGGTCACTTGACTTGGATGAGCTTCTCTTGCCCTTGGACCGGTACCCCTTCTTCATGAGCTTCCCCATCCTCTTCACAAGGAGTGCCATTTGCTCACTCACTCCTTCTTCTTGTTCACTTGAGCTAGAGCATGGTTCATCTTCACTTGAAGACTCTTCCTTCTTCTTCTTGCCCTTGCTCTTGGATGATGTGGCCTTGAATGCCACACTCTTCTTGTCATCATCCTTCTTCTCACTTTCCTTCTTCTTCTTTTTCACCAACTCTTCCTTCTCATGATCTTCTCTAAACTCATCATCGGCCATGACTTCTTGAAGGACTTGGTTGGGTGTTGGTTTCTCCCTCATGGTTGTCTTCACCATGACGGTCTTCAACATGTCAAATCTCTTGGGAAGGCACCTCATGAACTTGGTGGAGAATTGTGTATCCTTGATCTCTTCTCCAAGTCCCTTAAGCTCATTGACAATGACTTGGAGCCTATGGAACATCTTCGGCACACTTTCATCTTCTTTCATTGAGAAGCTTGCAAACTTTTCTTGCAACATGTAAGCTCTTCCGGTCTTCACACTTTCGGTGCCCTCATAAGCTTCTTCTAGCTTCTTCCAAATGTCATGCGCCACCTCAAGATTCTTGATGAGCTCAAAAGCTTTATCATCAAGTGCCTCATGGAAAGCACTCACGGCAACATCATTTGCTTGTTGCTTCTTCTCTTCGGTCGGTGTTGGCACCGCACCCTCAACAAGCTCAAATTTTGTTTCCACCACTTTTCACACCTCAAGGTTGATTGACTTAAGATGACTCTTCATCTTGAGTTTCCACTTGGCATAGTCATCGCCACGAAACGATGGTGCCTTCTTGGTGTTGTTGATATGCAAAAATGCCATTGCTTCACCGTAGGATGTTAATCCAACTCAAACAAACGATGCCCGGCTCCGATACCACGTGAAAGGTCACAATGGCTAGAGGGGGTGAATAGCCTAACAAAATTCTTGCAATGACACTAAACCACAATTTAGATAGCAAGGCGGCAAATGTGCAAAGCTAAAGCTTCGACTACGCTAAGCAAGCCGTCCTACACAAAGCAAGGCTACTCAATTCAATTGCACAACAACCACGGTGATTAAGCTACACAAAGATGGTTCACCAGCAACCGAACAAGTAGTTCTAACCTATGGGATTTAAACTACACAAAGAGTGGTTCCCGGCCGACCACAACAAGCAATTCTAACCCACGCGGTTCTAGTCTACACAAGTAGAGGTACGCGGCCAACCTCACAAGCAATTCTACTTTGCGGGAATGTAAAGAGAGGACGAAGGATTATTCCGCCGCGTAGAGATGAAGATGACCAATCACCGGCGTAGAAACCAATCACCTAGAGATGCTCAAGCACAAACACAATGGAGGTCGAAGCCTCGGCAATCACAAATCGACACAATGATTTTTTACCGAGGTTCACTTGCTTCCCGGCAAGCTAGTCCTCGTTGTGGCGATGCACTTTCTTGGTGAGTTGCCCGCTCAATTGGCTCGGTGCCAAAGACCCCAATGGGGAGCCACAATCTCCACACAAGACAAGGATCCACAAGCCACGAGCAATCCACTAGAGTATCCTTTCGCGAACTCCCGTGGGGAAGGATCAAGAACCCTCACAAGAACCCGGTGTGGCCTCGAACAATCACCAAGTCGAGCTCAACCACCACCCGCCGCTCCAAACCGTCTACGGTGACGGGAATCACCAAAGAGTAACAAGAATCCGCAGCTCACTCGATGAACAAGTGCCTCTAGATGCAACTCTCAATGCAAATCACTTGTTCTCACTCAAATCTCTCTCAAGAATGATCAACCTATCCAAGAGATGAGTGGGGGAAGTGTCTCTAGCTTGAAGTATGCTCAAGAGTGTTAGAATGGGCAAGAGAAACTCCCATGGCCGGCCAAGGGGCTATTTATAGAGCCAAGCTCGAAACATAGCCGTTGGCCCTCAGGCCAGCCAAAACCACTGCGCCGGACGCGTCCGGCGTCTGCTCCGCTGCGTCGCGCGCCGACCGTTGCCTTCAAATTGTGCTGACGTCACCGCGTCTGCCGCCCTCTGCCAACGTGCGTCCGACGCTGATCGACGGACGCGTCCGTCGGTCTAGCGCGCCAACAAGGCCACTGGACCCGTCCGTCGGTCGCCCAACGTCCGTCGCACCGCGTCGAGCGCGTCCGTCGCCATGGACCGAGCAACCGCGCCATGCGCTGCACAAGCCTTCGCCGGACGCCGTACAACCTCCTGCCAGCATCCGCCGCTCCACCGTCAACCGCGTCCGTCGCAATGGACTTGGCCGAGGTGAGCAAGGCACGTGGCCCGACGGACGTACGGCAGATGGCGTCCGGCGCTCATCACCCAGCGTCCGACGCCGACGTCCGGGGGTGCCGCGCGCCGAGGAAGCTACTGGACCGCGTCCGGCGCTCCTCGCGCGTCCGGCACCCCGCGGCGGCCGCGTCCGACGCTGTTGACAAGCGTCATCCTCGTTAATTCTTCGCGCCGTCTTCGCTCGAAGTCCAATCTCTTGCCTTGAATATCAACTCCACCAAGTGTAGACCTCGTCTCAAGCACCGGAGTTAGTAGAACAAGCACGACCACGTCGACAATAGTTAGCCCTCTAGTTAGTCTCTCATGCATCATGCAAAGTCGCAATTAGAGGCACTTAGGACCACGAATGAACCGAGGAAACCCCCCTTATAGTCGGTTATCGATCCTAAACGTGATCACACTCGCTAAGTGTCTCGATCACTAAACCGGAAAGTCCTATCAAGTATACCTTCGCCTTGATCTCCACGGGCGTTTCCATCCATCATCGGAGCTTGATCACTTCACATGTCCACCATGTCCATCACCGTGATCACCATGCTCCATCATCCACCGTCACGTTGCTATGTGTCTAACTACACTTAGAGCAAAGTATTAACAACGTTGAGTGTCATTAATTACCAAAACCAAACCGGAGGTTTCAGCGGGACTCAGCATCTATTACCGCAGGGCCTGGGACTCGACATGCACCACCACAGGGGCTATGCATTAAGTCTACAAACCACTCGTCAGCACGGAGCGGACGCCCACCCGAATCTCATATCCGATCGCTGGAGCAAGCGAATGTGGACATAGTGGCACAATCTGTTTTTTTGGCTCCTCGTTGATCGCGCAAATATACGATAGTTTTCTCCCATTGCAACGCACGGGCATGTTTTGCTAGTGGATAATGAAGGACAATGGTTGGCCGGTGCGCTTGGCGTCGCCACCCATACTCAACGCTAGCCCGCCACACCGCCACCCGTGCTTGCTACGCCCTGACGCTCCACGTTGCCCCGACGAGCGCCAACCATCTAGGACCAGAGCATGACATCACGGTCCCTCTGCTCGGCGTTGTACCATCGCCACCAATGCTAGACGTGACCACGGCGGCCACTCTCATCTGGAAGGAGGCGACCCCAACATCCAATGAAATAGAGATCGCGCGCGGGGTGCTACCCCGCAAAGCACAGACCATCGAGCAGATTTGCCCCCCCCCCCCCCCCGGCTTACGAGCGCGGACGCAAGTTTGTTGAGGGACGCCAACGTATGAGGTCGCCGGAGCACTATGGCCATGGAGTGGGGGTGCGAGGTAGCCGAGGCGCAAGTGCGCTATAAATATATGTATCATTCATGTCATGTTTTCCACGAATGTTCAATAGTTCTTTTTTCTCCCGTTGCAACTCACGGGCATTTTTGCTAGTTTACTTGTTAATTTCTTCTTAAAATTTGTCTGCACCGTGGAATTTTTTGTTTGTTTCTTCCAGTAGAGATATATCATCTATATCTATACCTAATAATAAATTGGTAAAATTTCCTTGTGCCTTTCCTGCACTAAGTTTTTTGTCCGCTCCATCGCTCCGTCTCCAGCTCGTAATAGAATACGTTAGTCTCGGTCACGGTTAAAACTAACATACTAGGTGAGATTAGAAGTTGGATGAGAATAGATATAAATATAGGGTTCCCGATGTAAAGGTGTAAGAGAGAGAAAAGGTGGAAAAATGTTTTTTCCTTATTTTTTCTTTTTTATCTTGCAAAATTCGCTAAAAATCATATAAAATTATAAAAATACCAAACAAGTTTTGTTAACTTCATAAAAATGTGGTCTACTTATAGATGTTATGATTTTTAGTTGGTTGCGCTTTTGTTCATAGGTGTGTTAAATCTTTATTGCATATATTGCATGCATATAGGTTCGACGAGAATGAGAACGTGTTAGAGGCAAACTCAGAATACACGGAGGTGGCTGAGAAGTAATGGAGGTTGTCTTCATCGTCGCTGATACACGGTCGTTATGAGATGGAGTTTACTCATATAACTAAGATATAGGACCCAAAGAGACAAAGGCAAATGAACAAAATACAATCAATGTGCATAATTTCTTTTGTAGCTGTTGCCTAATAATATATTAACTGAATAGTGATCTTATAATAATGCTTCAGTCTTAATTAATACTGACTATAATTTTTTTTGTCACGGATCCACAAAGGATCACCTTTTTATATTAAAACTGATTTAACAATTTATGATTGTATTTTGATTGAAGTGGTTTATATAATAATAGACTTTAAAATTAAGTTTTTCTCTATTAGAACGCATAGACATATTTATTATCATTGCCAAAGCACAACAATATAGAAATTATGTGCATGTATTATTATTATTATGGCTATTATTACTATTCTTGTTATTGTTTACAAGACTTTCGTAAACTCACTCAGCCTAAATGATATCATATTTTAGAATTATCTTAAGCCGAACTATTTTAGATTGACAATATTTAAAAGTTCATAAATATTATGACATCAAATTAAACATTGTCGTGACGTGTAGTTGTGTTGGGAGAGAAATTCGGATTTGAGTTTAGTGATTACTGGTGAAAGTTGAGGTTATCTTTTGAGTTGAATTGGCCCAGATAACGTTTTCATCTTTGCTAGTATATATATAAAAAAAAACTCTGTTCGGTAGGATCGGCTGTAGTTGAGCGCCAGCATCTCGTTTGTGGCGTGGACCCGTGGTCGGTCAAAAACCACGTTTTCACCCTTCCCTTCCCACCTTCGTTCCCTCCCAAACCCTAACTCCCAAATCCCCACGCTCTTCTCCCATGGCCGCCGCCGACGCCGACGCAGCCGAGGTGGAGCGGCTTTATGAGCTCGGCGAGCGCCTCTCCTCCGCCAAGGACAAGTCCGAGGTGCCTCCCCGCTCCTCGTATGTTGTTACGGCCGGTCCGCGTTCATGCTAGGGTTTTGAGTGACGTGGGGATTTCTGTTTCGGAATTGCAGCATGCGGCGGACTACGAGGCTATTATTGCAGCGGTGAAGGGACAGAGTGTCAAGGCGAAGCAGCTCGCAGCGCAGCTCATCCCCAGGTTCTTCCGCAACTTCCCTGCACTCGCCACGCGCGCCATGTCGGCCATGTTCGACCTCGTCGATATGGAGGAGCTCGCGGTATGTGCTCTAGATTTCCTTGCCTGTTGGCGGTATGTTTTGGCAAGTTATTCTGTGTAACCACCAGTTGAGAGCAAACTCACTAGCAGTTTATGTGATATAGGTTGGTCCACTGTTTTGATTGAGCGAACTAAAAATAGCTGGATTGAGTTTCCATTGTGTTTAGGCAGCTTCATTTACTTAAAAAGATTGAATCATTTGCTTATTGCACTGCACATTGTGTTTTTTTCCTGCTATTTATTGCTCTATTCCTATGAGATGAACATTTATAATAGCTCTGGAGTCCGTGCGGAGAGTATAATCTGTCATTTGAAATTGCCTCACTTCACCAAATCTATTCTTAACCAGCAAAGCGACTATCCTGTTAATGTATGTTTGATATGGCATGATGCCATTTGTAATATTAGTACAAGATTTGGCTTGAACAATTTTGGAACGGTGAATGGGTGATGTTCACTTGTTTCACTGTTGATCATATGAGGCCTAACACTTTAATGCTGTATAGAAAATTGCAATCTGTCATGTTGTGCTTGTGAACATCAGCTATTTGTTTCTTGTTTGTCCTTGATTTCTTCACATGACATTCACTCAAGAGTTTAAACAGTTGCTTTCGAAGATTTTATTTGGCACTTCTTGAATAACTGTACAAAAATATTTACTCTGTTCTTTGATTTTGTTAGTGTTTCTTAATTTGTTTAAAGAGAAGAACTAAAATGCTGTTTCTTTGATGCTATATATTCCTACAGATCAGAATACAAGCTATTCGGGGGTTTCCACTTCTTGGCAAAGATACTGAGTTTGTGTCCAAAATTGCAGATGTTTTGGGACAACTCCTTACAAGCGGTATGGTCTTCCTATGTTACTTTGCTGCAATGGTTATTGCATATGCACATCTGATTTTTTGCCTACATTTCAGAGGAAAATGTGGAGCGGGATGCTGTTCATAAAGCGCTCATGTCCCTTATACGACAAGATGTTAAAAGTAACATTCTAATTTTCATCATTGACTGTTAAATGATTAATGATTATATGATTTGAATAGCTTACACTGAATCTATGTGAATTTTCCTCTGTTAGTGGCAATTATTTAGTTAAACTATCTTGTGATTAAAGATACAAGTAGGATTACAAGTGGGCTAGCCTGCGAACCTGCATATAGCCTTAATTTTGTGAGTTGCCTAACCGTAAACCAATGTTGTTTATTTTTTTACTGTTGTCATTATTGTTAATATTAATATTAATATTAATATTACTAATTCTGTACCCATTGTCTGTCCTTCAGATATTTCTTCTGCTTATTCTTTGTTCAGTTAATAATGGCATTGAATTGAGGCTTGTATTACATGTAACCACTGTTCAAGTCTATGGAGCTTGGACCTTCTATCTGTTACTAATAATAGGGGCTGAATTGGATGATAGTATTGAGGCCCTAGGGACTATATATAGAGTGCATGAGAGACACAAGAGGGAAATCCTAGACTAGGAGATTACACTAATGCTAATACCCTTGACTGTTATACCCTAACACCCCCTCTCAAATGCTATGTGAATGCAACGTCGTTGCATTTGGAGAGTTGATACTAGGCACTAGACTTGAAAAATAAAAATAATGCATCCAAAATCAAAGATGTTGTTGAAGCGGGCAACTCTTGAACAATGTCGATGTAGAAATTGACCTCCATAAGAGGGTACTGCCTTCACAACATGTACTTGAAAAAATACCTCTAGTCTTCACAAACGGTATTTGATCTCTTCAACTATGAACCTTGCTTCGGAGACTTCAACCCGATGAGAATAAAGAGATGTGCCAAATCAAGCCAAAGGAAGAACAAAGAGTCACTGTTGCAAGACGGCATGAAGTAGGATAGAATGATGATGACGACAAATAAACTGTCGTTGATCATGACAAGCAAAATGGCTGCGAAAGAGAAAGAGGGCATAGTCGCATCATTGATGATGATGGTTGGCTAAATCTACAAAACTCAGCTAACCATAAAACAAAATAAAAGTTTGCTGATCTGACAATAAATTTGTGGACATGCACGACATGGACAAACTGGAGATATAGCAGCAGCAAAACCAATTGGTGATAGCGGCTGCCGAAGAATGAAGGCATGACACTAATACCCTCACATGACAGCATGATGCTATGCCATCTGCACCTCTGTTCTCCAAAATAAACAGTGCGGCACAAAACTGCAGCAACACCAGGAGGTCTCATACCAAGAAGGGGTGTTAGTTGGATCATAGAACCTAGAGCTCTGATACTAATAGGGGCTGAATTGGATGATAGAATCGAGGCCCATAGGGTACTGAGAGACATGAGAGGGAATCTCTACATTTTTTTTTGAAATGCACACTATGCTTGTATTGTATGAATTCTCTTTTTCAGTTGTTTATTCTTTTAGATGTTCATTGGTTCCTTCTTTTTATTGATACCTTATATTGGCCAGATTCTTTACAACCTTTATTTAAGCATGTGGAGCAAGGATCGGAGATTCGTGAGAAGATTATTTGTTTTCTTCGAGACAAGGTACATAGCTGTATGTAGGGATTACATGTTTCCTTGATGATATTTTTTTTTTTCTCGGAACTTGATGATAAATTTTAGCGTGCTAGATCAAGAATGTGTTTGTGTGCTTTTTGGATTCAGGTCTTTCCTCTTAAAGCAGAGCTACTGAAACCTCAAGCAGAAATGGAGAGATTTATAACGGATTTGATAAAGAAAGTATGTTGACCGTTTTCAGTTTTTGACCAAATGATTGTTTACATCGTTCAATTTTCTATTTATGTTATGTGTTGAGCTCAAACAAATGACATTGTTCAGAGTGTGCAAGATGTAACTGGTTCAGAATTTGAACTATTCATGGGCTTCCTGCGAAGCTTGAGCATATTTGGGGATTCTGCTCCTAAAGAGTCCTTTCAAGAACTAATTGAAATTATTCAAGCACAGGCTGATCTGAATTCACAATTCAATGTAAGTATGTTATGTGAGCAGTATTGGAACCAAATTTACTGTATGTTGATATGCAAAATAACAGATTAATTCTTTAGAAGCTGCACTAGTTTCAGTTTCTGTTACTTGAGTCCTTATAGAAGCATATTAGAAATGTATGAGGATAAGTTTGTGTAAACTTTTTTCCATGGTATAAAAAATTAAAGCTGTTTCATCTTCTTGATTTAAGATAAACTTTGTTTTTTCTCATCGTTCTCATCCATCCTTCCAGGTTTCTGACATTGACCACATTGAGAGGTGGATTTCATGCATGTATATGGCTCTTCCAATTTTCATGGTATCACTAAATATACTAAAAATGATGATGGGTTATTTAAGTTGGTGAATATCATATTGTAATTTGGATCACATGATCTGCAGAGAGGAGCATCAGCAAGCAAGTTCCTCAATTACTTCGTCAAGCAAATTGTTCCAGCATTTGAGAAGGTAATCATTTCCACTTGTGCTTTACCCTCTCTAATTCACATGAAAAAGTGCAAAAGGCATTTCCTTGGAACAGCATGGCGACAGGGCAAAACATTACATCTTTTTATTTTTATTGATTTAGTATTTTCATGCTGAACAAAGGATGCTTTTGTGTCTTGCTTGTTTGGTCTTGCTGCAGAATCATTATGAAGCCGATAGTTTTTGTTTGACTCTTCACAGTTTATATTTGCTATATATTGTTGTCTATAAGTCCGCATTTATCCAGTGAATTGTTTCCTGGATGTAGCTACCAGATATATTAATAATTTGTTTATGAAGTGAAAATGTTCAATACTAAATTGGTTACCCTCTTAACAAAAAAGCTAACATGGGATAAATTAACAAAAAAAGAAGCTGCGCTATACAGTATTTCCTCCGTTCCAAATTATAAGTCGCTTTGACTTTTTTGTTCATCCATTTTGCAATGTATCTAGACATATTATTTATCTAGATGCATAGCAAAACTTATAATTTGGAACGGAGGGAGTAGTTATGAAGGTTTATGCTGTCGCTTTGTTATAACAGTTTTGACACTCCAGCTCTTTACCAATGTCACGCATAAAGTGGAGCTGTTTTTATTGGACACTAAGTTTTTTATTTTTTTCCATGCTATGCATATTTTAGATTCCTGAAGAAAAGAAACTAGATTTGCTCAAGACTATTGCTTCAAGTTCGCCGTATGCGACAGCACAAGATTCACGTCAGCTGCTTCCATCTGTTGTTCAGTTACTCAAGGTTATTGCAGTTCTGATAATTCAAATATGCATCTGAGGCCTGAGCACAATTTTTCTAGGTTTTCATTGTTCATCGAAAGATGGAATGTAATAACATCTTTTGACAACAGACTGTTTAGCATTTGTTATTTTTTCTGCATACTTTTGAGCATTCTGTTACTGTTTGAGTTGCAGAAGTATATGCCTGGGAAGAAGGTGGAAGATATCAACCATAATTATGTTGAGTGCTTACTGTACACTTTTCATCATTTGGCTCATAAGGTTAGGTTTGATCATCAGTTATGAACCATATCGTTTCTTCCTGGATGCCCTTTTCTTAGTTCTGAGCTGCTGACCAAATCTGTCAATAAGGAGCACATTCTTCAAGTTGTCAAGTGCTTGAAATGGCGGCATTTTTTTTTTTTTGCTTCCTTTTTATGGCCTTGTAATGCTAGTATTGAGTTTTGAGTGAGACATTTATGTGGTTACACAATTTTGTACTCCCTCTGCTCCAAATTGTAAGTCATTGTAGCTTCTCTAGGTTCATAGTTTTTGCTAGATATACATTATATCTAGATGCATAAAAATGACTGTATCTGAAAAAGGTAGAACGATTTACAATTTGGAATCGAGGGAGTAATAAGTAGTCTGATTCTCTTGGAGATAAAACTTGAAGCTGGATTTATTTCTATTATCTGAGAAACGGTGCTGACCAAATCTGCATTTCAGACTCCAAACACAACGAACAGTCTATGTGGTTACAAGATTGTTACTGGGCAACCATCAGATAGGCTTGGAGAGGACTTCTCAGAGCATTACAAAGATTTCACAGAGAGGTAGCTTACAATTTTTCACCTTGGATGTGCTTCCATTGTCGCAGTAAGCTAGTATGTTCTATTGTTTTGTGCGGATTTGTTTAAAAGCACTAGCTGAGCGAGCAAGTCTAGTTGTTAGTTCTAGCCACTTGCTTCATAGTTTTACACCAAACATTCTGTTCATGTAGCCTGACCTCCCATTTCCTCATAACATTATTCAACCCTTTTCGGCTTCATCTCTCATTAACTGTGGTGTTTATTCTGCATTAGAGTCCATTTTGATGTGGATATTGAGCTTCTGGAATTGAAAGGTTTGGATGTTGATGGACGTTTTGGAAATGGGCCACAATTGTTTGGATGTTGATGGAATTGCTAAAGGTGGCAAATACCAATACATGCTATGTGCATATAGTCCAATTGAGAATTGGCCCAACTTCTCCTTTTTTCATCACACCCACAACCCAAGCACCCTGCACTGCTTATCCAATCGCCAGACCAGAGCCCACGATCCAACCCTCCAGCTTCTTGTCTGGCCATGGCAGAGGCGAGAGGGGTGCAGATTGGGAGACGAAGGCATGGAGTGCTGCCAGATGGAGGGTTTTGCAGAGGGAGAATGGGTGCGCGCCACCAGCTGCTGCTAACCCAGAGTGCTGTGTGCTGCTACGACAGCTAGGGCTAGGCATATGCATGATGAGGGGGGGCTGCCATGGCGGAGGTGGCCAGGGCCATGGAGAGTCGGATTCTCCTAAGAGAGCTAAGGCAGGAAGAACTGACCTGCACGCTGCCGTCTGACTGCCCTGGTCACCTACCACTGGCTTCTGCTTTTATTCTCTCTCTTTTTTTTTTTTTTTTGCTTGTTGGGGTGAAGTCTGGGTAAGTGGGCAATCTCAGACTACTGTGGAGCGGGAGGGCTCGGAATTGCGGAAGGGAGCACAACCAGTAAGCTGAATACCTTCTGATATTGGAGCTAATTTCCAGCCGCCAATCCCCAGACCATTCGAACATCTCAATTATGGTGCACACAATACCAAATCTGAAATCTGGGCATGAATATACATTCAAATGGGGTGTTAATGATCTGAACACATCCTTCAAAAAGTAGAACTCCCTGTACCGGATGTAATTCTAATGAATTAATGATACATACCATCAGGTATTCACTCTGAGGGAATGAACAAATGAAGAAACAAGAGAAGCAACCAATTTGGATCTTGGATCTTATAGACTTAAATTTGGACACTCATCAATGAACAAATGTGAGACCAGTGTTGTTGGGAACGTGGTACCATGCCACGTTCCTCATCCCAGGAACTCATAAACAATCTCTTCCCCACATTGGAAAGACCTTTCTTAAATATGACTACAACCAAATCGTCATGGGAACTTTTTGACTATGCTATATTCAGCTTTGCTCAATTCTGTTCCTCTGCGGGAGCATTATACGGAACACACAACCTGTGTTCATATCAGATTTGCATGAAATCAAACAATTTTGTGAGCAATCCTCAGAGTTTCATGAAACTGAAAAGTCTTCATTCAACCTGAATTTTTTCATTCAATGGTGTATTTTTTCCCTCCAAACTTTCATGTTTGAGAGTTTCTTACTCTTTGGAATACACAGGTTAACTGGAACAGAAGAGACTGTACGAGCAGCCTCGAAGCGACTCACTCAGGGGATGTCAGATTTCAACAAGGCAATATCTTCAGCAAAAACTGAAGAGGAAAAGACTAAAATTGTGAGTTTTTGTGATTTAGTAGACTGATGAAGTACTGAACAATTGTGATTTAGTAGACTATAAAATTGTGAGTTTTTTTTTGTGATTTAGTAGAGTGAAGTACTGAAGAGGAAACGACTAAAGTCTTTTTTCATATTGATAACATTGCAGACAATTGTGATTTTTCCTTTTGTGCAGAAAAGCGATCAGCAAACTTCAACAAGGACAATGAGGTCATATAACAATATATTGGCAATGACACAGGTGATTTCTTTGTTTTACTTGAGTATTAACTTTGGTAGGGTCAGACCCTTTTTCGAGTCCCTTAATTCTCTTAGACTAGCTCTGGTCGGCAGTAGAACTTTCCATCATTATTGTTATGACTAGATTCTGGGTGCCAGCAGTTTTTATAACATTGGCCGTGCAAATATAAGATGGTGATATTGAAATTGTGGACATAAAGAAAAAGAGAAATATTTTAGTTCACTGCTCACTGCTCAGTTGAGAAAATTTCATTCATAGGATAAATAAAGCTGGGAATGAAGGAAATAAACAGAAAGCAGTAATAATAAGCCCTTGCGTGGTACATGATTAGATATGCATATATTCATAGGGAATGGAACTATGGAAGAAGCATACACCCAAATGCCAATCTCATAGTATTACTTTGCCTGTAGTCCCCCCCCCCCCCCCCCCCCCCCCCCAAAATCCTGTGTCTATTTGGCCAATCTACAAGGTAGTATTGATTATATATGGTCCAAATAGACCTAATCTGTAGTTCTTCGTCTGAAGTATATGTTCTAAGCTATGTAAACTTTGATAATAAATTATGCAAACCTTGATCTACATATATAATGGCTAAATGATATTCCTCTGGTTTACACTGCCGATAGCTTGATGTGATGTCTATTTGTACCTGTTAGAAGCAACATTCGAAAGCACTAAGCGCTAGGCAGGTAAGCAGGCTCTGAGGCGTCTCTAAGCGCATATACTCCTAGTTGATTAATTAATGCCTTGTTAAGTAGAGGATATATGCCATTCAAAACAAGAACTTTGATATTAAATTATGCAAACCTAGATATACATTCGTATATAATGCCTAAACGACTGAACCACATTCTTCTGGTTTCCAATGCCGATAACTTGATATGATGTCTATTTGTATCTGTCAGAAGCAATATTCAAAAAGCACTAAGTGCTAAGCAGGCAACCGGGCTCTGCCTGAGCCTAGGCGTTTCTAGGTGCATGTACTCCCTAGTTGATTGATTGAAGGCTTGTTAAGTAGAGGATATATGACATTCAAAACTAGAATGTGATATTATCATGCATGTCAGTTCCATCATCATAGTTAATAATTAGCCCCTATCATCGATTTGCCCTACTTTCTTACATACAGGCCTCACCAACTTTTAAATGACATACCTTTTGAAACAGCCATAAGTTTTTTTTTTTTTCTTTTGACATGTCATGTACTTACAGTTCACATTTTCTAATTATATAAATGATTTTTGTTTCAGCCATTGCATTTGAAATCCCCTTTATTTATCGGTGATAAGAAAATCACTCTATCATGGATGGAGCAGCCCAAGAAACCAGCAGCTACGACAGCAGGGTTGGATGCCTGCTATCCAATATTTTAATTTTTCTTATAGTTCCTAAAATGTTTCATTTTACTCATTTTTAGTTTGCAAATCATTCAGGGTGAAGAGGTCACAACCTGCTACAAATGGGAATGGCCCTGCAAATAAGAAGGGGAGAGGAGGAATGCAAAACCAGCTTGTGAACAGAGCTTTTGAAGGATTGTCTTATGGTGGTAGAAGCAGTGGAAGGGGGCGGGGCAGGGGTGGCAGAGGAAGAGGATGGGGTGGCTACCGCTGAGATGACCTGGAACTCTGTTCAAACCTGACAAGGGATGAGCTTTCTGCTTCCACTTGAGAGTAAATGCATTTATTTGTGTGCATCACCACGACGAGTTCAAATTGATCAAGGCACACAACAGCAGAATGCGTACAGAAAGAGTAAAAGAGGATGCCTGAGAAATGTCAGCAAGATCTCATCGTGTTCTTTGCCACCCTAACCCTCGTTTCACCTGGGTGTCTGTTTGATGAAATATCGGCAAGATCTGTGCATCATTCATATTCATTTACATTTTCATCGTGTTCTTTGCACCCGCTTTACCTGTGTTGAATGTTTGATGAACTGAACATTTAGATATCGTTGTTCTTTATTTCTTTTGTTTGTTTTTACCAGTGTTTTAAGAGGTGACCAAGCTATTGTGTTAGAAATTCTTGAAGTCCGTTTTATTATTCGCTGTACTGGCAGAGATGAATTAGTGATGTTTAACTTTTATAGTTAAAATTTTATTAGTTGTAAGCGTAAGTTAAACATTTGAGCTATTTATGTGAGTAGCAGCAACCACTTATGGAGTAATGTTTTTTTTTTTTTGACAAAGCCAAAACGGCAAGGTTTATTCAGATGAATTAGTGATGTTTAAATTTTATAGTAAAAATTTTATCTAGTTGTAAGCGTAAGTTAAACATTTGAGCTATTTATGTGAGTAGCAGCAACCACTTATGGAGTAATGATTTTTTTTTTAACAAAGCCAAAACGGCAAGGTTTATTCATAGTTACGTTACATAAATGTAGGCTTTAAATGGCCATATACTAGCAATCTTTGGAACTAAACCTTACCGAGCTAGCTCATGCAGACAGTGTGATTCACCGAGTAAAATCCTTCCTTTACATAAGCTTCTGACAATGGAGAGTACATAATATTTACCATCAGCTTGTATTCGGGAGGTTTCTTCGAACCTCTATTCCTCTACGCACGGCTTTGAGTTATCATGGTCATGTTAGGGCTTCCTATTAGAATTGACTTCACCGGAAGCTCAATGACATGTGTTCTATCTCCATGAGCTTGCTCTTCAATGTGACAGTCATACACAGACTATTCCAAACTGATTTAGCACAATATACACTTGTTCCAAATTGATTTAGCTCGATCATACATGAACATCATATGCTTTTAAGTCTTCTAGCCCCGACGAGCACATCAGACAATATGAACTGTTTCCGATGTGGTGGTTGAATAGTAGCCCCCTACATGGGACAAAGCCATTGAGTACTCGTCAACCATATATCTTGATTTTCCATGATAGCTTCCAAAGTCTCTCCCATACATTCCTGCTACCCACATTGGCACCATTGGTGATGATAGGCAAACCTCACTCAGAAGAGGCCTGATCGGTGGTAATGTCAAGCAACCACATCCTCCCTCCTTGGAGACAAAGGAATTGGGAGAATGTCGTAACGACCCGTTGTTATTCCAACTAAAAAATCTCTGAAATGAAGATCAACTCGAGCTCAAGTCTACCCTCGTGGAGATCCCTGGTGCTTTGTATCAAAGTAAGAACTTTAGCTTCATCGTCGCCATTAACCATTATCAAGATACAAACAAGAAGATCGAAGTTAGTCCCGATTTAGTATCAAATTGAATATGTTTTGTTATCCCAAAAAGGTGACCCAAAAGATTCCAACATGGATTATCATTCTTATAAAGACATCCTACACTCCTTTAGATGCTAGATTTTCTGACAAAAATCTTAAGTTGTCGATCCTCGAATCAAGTTTGACAGGATAGAGAACTGATGAAGTATTCACCAAATCTAGCAGACCATCTGGCAATCCTCTAGGCAGAACCAGCGAGTGCAAAATGACTTGTCTCCCATTTATCTTCGTTGGACCCACATGTCAGCACGAGTGTGAGAACTTCACCAGCTGAAAGCACCCAATTTCACCCTCTTTCTCACCCATCCACTCATTTGCAACTCATCATCATCTCTCTCTCTACACTCAAGAACAAGGAAGAACCCTAGAACTAGAGAGAATGGAGAGGAGAGACTAGAGAAGGAATGAATGGAAGAAGAAGAGGAGGAGGACTAGCACCACCAACACCTCATGGATTACCCCGACATCGTCATCTTGCTCAATGGTTAGCTCAGGAGAAACCCCTCCCATTCTTTGGATTTGATACCAAAAACCTAACTTGTGGTTTTTGGTGCAAGATTGATGACTTCTTCCTGGATTTCCCATCCTTTCTCTTTCTCCTTCACTTCTTCACTCTAGTTCATCCTTGTTCTTTCTTTCTTCTTCGCTCTAGTGAGAGAGGGAGGGAGTCAAATGGGAGATAGGGTGAGTGGAGCTATAGCCTATATGCTGAAGAGTGTCTCAATTTTGTGCTGAATGCAGGTCACCTTGAGTGAGTTGAGGATAGCTCATTTCCCACTCAATCTGCTGACTCTGAACTGAAGGACAATTGATAGGTCGAGATGGCGGGCTTCAAGGGGGTGAATAGTCTTTTTTAAAATTGATCGCACTAGCTAATTATCGGTCTAGCCAATACTATATTGTTGGCATTTCTTAACGCAACCACTAAAGATAGATAAAAATCCTATCCCTAGCAACGGCGCCAGAAATGCCTTGTTGGTATACCTTAGCGCAAACGCTAGAGAAAGACAAGACATCCATCATCCCTAGTAGAAACGCTAGAAATACCAAGTGATAGATCGTAACCTTTTAGAGATAATATCCGCAAGCGCATGGATCTATCGCTGTAGCATTTCACCCGGAAGTATTATTAGGGTATCGTTATTTATATTTTTCCGTAGGAAGGCATGATGTAAAATACCTCTAGCATGGATATGTAACTTCATATCATTGAAATAAGACCTTAGTGTTATGTAGGGGTAAAGATAATCGGATTTGTAGATAGTGGACACACAATTGTGCCAATCTCAAGGATAAAAGATAAATAAGGAATAAAATGGAAGAATAAAGAATAAATCTATGTGGAGTAGGTAGGTCATATACATCTATACATAGAACAACTAATTCCACATGTTATACAAGGTTAGCGACGAGTCAGATCCTAAATCAACAGGGAGACCCCTACAGCTGGTCTGCCAGCCGATAGAGGCATTTACGAACTCCTACATGACATGCGGACGTGGGGGGTTACGAGGGACGGTCAGGGCTGTCACCACCTGCTGTCTACCCCTCTATTGTGGCATGCCATCATATTCGAAGGTTCCATCGTATCCGGACACCACGTACGCATACTAAGGAACTACCTATATCCCCTAGGTCTTCCACCCTACAGATGGAACAACAAGAACATAGGCAAACCTGAAAGAACATCAAACTATTACTCCATTCTCACCATGACCTCTAATCTTACATAACATATGAACGATGAAGAACAAGGATGAACATGTTATGAACTAATCATATGAACTTTGCTCTAGTTCATACATATCAAAAATAACATGATCAAGACTATACTCTAGTTCGTATGCAGAACTATATATAAGAATTAAGAACTTGAATAAGGAAGAACACTCCATAGTATATTACCAAGAATGTTGCACTTCTTCCTAGGAGATAGGCTCTCCTTGGTAGCTTCCCTTGCCCCAAAATAATACTAAGTGTCTAACTAGAGAACAAGTGTGAGAGAGGGAGAGAGAGAGGCTCCAAATGGTGTGTGTGTGTGAGTGAGTGCCTCCTCCCCTTCTTTTATAGTGTGGTGAGGTCGGTTCGGGGGTAGAAATAGGAAACACACAACGCATCGCCCTCCCCTGGCCATCAATGTACCGACCTGTGAAGGCGGGCCCACACGGTAAAGGGGGAGGTGCGCGTGCGCCCCAGGCGCGCCCGTGCTGCCGCCCCCCGATCGCCTTCGCGTGGTCGGTTCCTGGATGGGCCTGGATCGTGGTGATGTTGTGGATTTGGCCAAGTCTAGTCCCGAAGTGGCCCTTCTCCTCTTTCCTTGGCTTTACGCTTTCCAAAACATGCCTTTTTATTATAAAAATTCCCTATACTCGGTTTATTTCTTGCAAAATGACGTTCTTCGAGTACAAGTGGAATTGGGTTAGTAGCAAATGTATATGTACACAAATATATAATTCTCCTTTTTTAATCTCACTACTAGAAACGTGCTCATCAATGACGATTAACTCGTGATGATTACTAATTTCGTCACATAATGTGTGCATTCTATGACGAAGTGTACAGGTTCATCATTAGTCACAAGTGATGGAGTTTTGACACGAAGAATAATGACGAAAACGAAATAATCATCATACAATAACAAAACTAAATCATCATTGATTGTTTTGCTCGTGTACCATCTCGAGGACATAGGTCCAGCTGGACCTGCAAAAAAAAAGCTCACTAAGTGAGCTTTGAAACCCAACCTTGCTGCTAGGTTGATAGGTGCCTTACCACTAGAGCACTTGGCCTTTTGTGATAAAGGTATGCATATCTTTTATTGTAAACTTACAATATGGTAATTGAATCATATATGATGATGTGGCGCCGTGGTCCCACATCGAGGATGTGGCGGAGCGGTCCCACCATCGGCTCCCACGCTACTAACTTCTGACCTTTATGCCACGCTTTTTTGTCACAATGGCAAGATATGGTTACAATAAGGGGTGTTATCGCAACCTTCGGTTGCCATAAGTGGAACTATTGCCACGCAAATTATTTCGTGGCCCTAAGTGCAACGATTGGCGATGGCGTTTTTATGACAATATGTACTATTTTAATGTGACAAACTTGCAGTGTGACTATTTGTTATTCCAAACATGACGGTTCTCAATGTTAATATACCTCAACACAAGCTGGAACCTTGACATCTCTCTTAAGTACACGTCAGGTCTCCTAGCAATGAAGGTTAAATAAGCTGAATGAAAAAAAAATATTGTGCATATATAGAGATTGAACCCGAGAACTTTGAAACAAAAGTAAAGTGCCCGAACCGGACAAGGATCCTTACACGTTGCTATTTGGTGTTCCATTTTTTAATTAAACTACAAGAAAACCTATCAACAATATTTCAAAAATGTGCATATCAAAATTGAATTTGGGAGTGTGTAATTAAACCAAGCATACAAACAGCTAGGACTAAGGTGCTTCGGGAACAACTAGTAGCTCAAGCTAAGGCTATTGTACAAGGTGAAATCGAGGAGCTCAAGAAGAGAAGTGAAGAAGCTGAGGAAAAGCTGGAGAGGACACAAAGAGAGATGGAGGAGATGAAGAAGCTGGCACAGGTAAACCAAAAGGCAATGGAGGAGACAATGTGCCGCTCAAGCGTATCTTGTCCCTCGACAACTCTTTTTCGACATGAGTGCTGGTGGTGGTTAGCATGACCAGAAACTATAGTTGCTGGTGGTTGGCCTGCTGGTGATTATGTTTATCCAATCCTTATGTTTGCCAATGATCTTGTTTAGCACTTATGTTGGTAGTGATGAAATCCAGGGTTAGTGAACTGAGTTTAGTAGTGTTGGTGAATTGAGTTTAGTCACTGGTGAACGTAATTGGAATCTTGGATCAGTTAGCTGCTAGTGATGTAAATATTATTTGCATTTTGTAATGAAATCAGCATTGGCACCCGTGCTGAAAAGTTGTCATTCTGTGATGATTATATATTTTGTTCTATGACGATGTCATATGTTGTTCTGTGACGAAAATGAGAAGCAACCACAGCGCGACACGTGGACTAATCTCAGAATGCCACATGATCCAGTAAAAAAGTGACACATGTCAAGGCACGTCGGACGCCACGTGCCAGTCCAGGTCAGCAGACATGTGGCTAGCCACGTGGACGTGCCACGTGTCGGTCCACGTCAGCTGCCAGCGTGGCAAACGTCGTCTGTCAGCCTGACGGACCGGCATC
The DNA here is from genome assembly GCA_018135685.1 of Themeda triandra. NCBI lineage: Eukaryota > Viridiplantae > Streptophyta > Magnoliopsida > Poales > Poaceae > Themeda > Themeda triandra. Next base: position 33,629 of record JAENPR010001028.1, on the reverse strand, counting down.
TTATGACGAAAAGAGGAGCACATCAATGACAAAATACGTTTGTCATAGATTGAAATCACTTCGGTGACGTCGGAATTTCGTCATAGAACAAAAGCACATCTATGATGAAAAATTGTCATTTCATCACAGTCTAATCTATGATGCTCATTCAATGATGAAATATTTTTCCACAAATTCGTCACAGAAGATCTTCGGTGACGATTTTGGAGTCTTCGGTGACGAAAGGGGAGCATCATTGATGAACACTTCCCTAGCAAGTGCCTTAAGTTGGCGGTGTAAAATGGTCGTTAAGGACCACCAACAAAATCCCCCAAACTTACCCTTTCCTCGTCCCGAGGAAAGCTAGGCTTTAGGTTGTTGATCGGGAGTTGCTACTATGCCTATCATACTTCAAATGTACCAAAGTTATAAGCAAGTTTCAACTATAATTGAATAAATCGGCATGACTCTTCACCCTGCTATTGTCTTGAGACAAATGGGGCGTTTTAGCCTTTTCGAGTCTTGGGTGATTGCAAGACAGAATAGATTCACATACATTGCTTATCATTCATTCCAAGATCAACCGTCTTTCTGGAGGTTTTGAGACTTTTGTAAAAGAGAGTTAAGTTTCTCGAATTATTCTCTCAATCACTCAATGTGTATGATTACCTCACCAAAGGCATTTTGTGAGATTGCCTTCTTTTCAAAACCTACCGCTAAGGCTTATGAGTGGAGCTTTGGGTTGGTATGAAAAGTGGGCATACTTGTATCACATGTATTGTCAAGTAAAAAATCGAACCACACGTAGATACAAGTCATGCACTTTGATTGAGATGTGCAAGTGTGTGGAATGAAAGATGGTTCCTAATTCTCAATGTTTTTGGTACTCCATGCATCATGACTCTCTTTATTGGTGGGTGGATGTTTCTTTCGAGAGTATGAGCTATATAAAAAACTCTTTTCTTTCTCTCTCTTTTTTTTGAACGGGGACTTTGTAAGCTCCTAGATGGCTAGAGAGGAGTGAATAGCCTATAAAAATTTCTACAAATACCACTAAGCAAAGTTCTTAGAATAACAAATGTCGATATACAAGTTTTTCTTAGCCTATGAAGTGTTGCAAACCTCCTATCCACAAGTCTACTAGACTATGGTCTCTAGTTCACACAAGTGCTATGTCACTAATTCTACACTAGTGAGCAAGCTAACAACACTACTAGCAAGGCTACAACTAGAGCTACATAAGATAATCTAGTCAATGTAAATACTAAAGAGGTTGATGATCTTTATAATAACGTTGAAGAGACGATGTTGCCAATCACCAAGATGATGTAGAATCAATCACAAGAAGCAATACAAAGGACCAATCACCAGGAGACAAGAGACACAATGATTTGTTCACCCGGTGCTGACTTGTGCACCAACAAGCTACGTCACCGGTTGTCTCGACCAACACCTAGATGGTTCCCCGGTGTGACCCTCAAGTCACTTGCCCCCTCAAGGCACGCCCCGCAAGGCACCGCAAGACACGACTCTCAAGTGAGGTTGCTCATGACACACGCAATGTATTAGAGTTGCTTTTGGCACTCCATCAAGGAAAGCACAAGAACCTCTCACAAACCAACTGGAGGTGGCCAAGAACAATCACATCTCTTGCCAATGCCTCCAACAATCTCTAAGCCGACTTGGAGCGGTACTTTCCAAGAGTAACAAGAAATCCACCGACTAAACCACCCACAAGTACCACTAGATTCCCTCAAGTTATGCAATGCACTTTGGGATCACTCAATATCACTTTGGATTTGCAACCATGCAAGAGAGATGAGAGGGAGAGGCTTTCTTTAGCTCACAAGGATGTTAGAAGAGTGAAAGCGTCAAGAGAGATGGCCATGCCCCGGCCATCCACTATTTATAACACCCCTCAAGCCAAACTAGTTGTTGCCCCTCGAACCAGCTAAAACGAAGGCACCGGACGCGATCGACCCTCTACGTCGGTCGCGTCCGACACGTGCAACCTCAGCCCGCGAAATCAGGAGTTCAAAAGCTAGACGTTAATTGAGCGCCAGATGCATCCGTTGACCACCGTCGGGTGCTCCTCGAAGCACCGGACGCAATCCAGTAAGGTCTACAAATCGGCCTACCTCCGGGCGCCAGCGCAGGACGCACCGTCGGACGCACCCCAACGTCTGACGCATGCAACCGTCCCGCTGTAACAAGCATCGGACGCTGGCATTCAAACAGACCGCATCCGAAGAAACACCGCCGGACGCCCAGTTGCAACACCAGCGCCACAACGCGCCAGATGCTCTCCCAGCGTCCGACGCTCTCGTCCTTAGCGTCGGACGCATGTAATATCTCAAAATACAGCCCGTCGATGACACTATCTTCTCCATACATGGTAGCCAACAAGTGTACCAACTTGTGCTCCAGAGATAGTTTTCACCAACAATTTGCATCCGGCGCAACAGAAAGAGAATTCTCATGTTGCACACTCACCGCCACTGCCACCCTCACTTCATCGTGCTGTTGCATTGCCACCCCTGCAGTCGCCACCTCCACCACCACCACCACACTCGCCTCATTGTGTTGTTGCATCACCACCCCGGTAGTCACCACCTCCAACACCACCGCCACAGTCATCTCCCCCAGCAGAACAACATCCGACTCAGAGCACCTCGCATTCACAATTTTCGTACCAAAAGGCTCCAGTAGGAAAATCTCAAAGTCGGGGTACATCAAGCAGAGGTGCTAAGAAGAACACTAGGAGCCAACAGGGAACATCGTCTGCCTCAGTGCAGAACAAGAATAACAAACGGAAGAGGTAGGTGGATGATGCGACGCAGCCTGGTCGGCACGATGGTCACTACGCGCATAAGTGTTGTTTTTGGTTCTGCAGGATTGCTGATTTTCCCAGGTGGATGAAAGTCAAGGACATTGAGCAGAAGGACATTCACCCTCTCAATACACAAAGGGTCCACGAGCAGTTACAGGAAAGGAAGCGGGAGATAAATAGGTGTTGGCAAATCTTAACGCACACCGACTAGAGTAAGATAATGTGACAAAGGTGGTGCCTGGTAGCAATGATCCTGCAGGCCCGAACTATTACCAGAGAGAGGGTGTCACAATTCCTCCTCAGGCAACAGCCCTAGGAATGCTAAGCAAGGCTAGACTCTAGTGATGACGTAAGACGTGCCAAGGGTAACTCTGCAAGCGCATAGGTACCGCTGTAGCACTTCAACTGGGTGAGTATCCGTGGTGTCGTGATTTATAGTTCGCTCACAGGAAAGTGGACTAGGAATCTCTAATAAATGGGTGGATGGATATCCGTGGTGGTTCTACTCAATCTAAGTTATCAGTGTTGACGAAGGGGATAAGTTATAATGGATGAGTGATGAACTAAGGGTAACTGGTAGGTAGCTAGCTATGTGGGAGGACAACGAGTGAGTATGGACTCCTATGTATCTAACTCTACTTCTGTGTTCTAATCCTAGTAATGCAACGACTCAACTAGACTAGTGCCTAAACAAACTTGTGTGATAGGGGAAGTCGACTTACAAATAGGGGATACAACCCCTATCCAAGCGGACCTTTGGCTTATGGGTGTCCTACAAACCAAACCCAACGCAAATAGAACTATAAGGAGACGGAGGCCTGTCACGCTTCGTCGTTCCCGCTAATATATGTCAGAATATTGAGAGGTAAACCAATCAAGGTGTCGGTGTTTCGTACCCCGGGGGGTATTACACCAACGAGTAAATTTCTATGCGTGCTCCCTAATCCGGATGGTGATGCAAGATGGACACAAGCGTTTATCCTGGTTCAGCAACGAGTGCCCTACGTCCGAGGGATGAGTTCGTATTATCTTGCACCGGGGTGCTTGTACGAGGGTGAATACAAGCGGGACTTAGCCGTAAGTGAGTGTGTGCGTATGAAGGTGGAAAAACGTCCCCTTTAGACTAGGCCCTGGCATCCCCTTTTATAGGTCAAGAGGAGGCGCAGGAGTACAGAGTTGATAAGGCTGTCGTGGGCGTGACGTCGAGGCACATGCGCCATGTCAAGTCGTCGAGACTGTAGATGCTCTCTTTGGTCGGGCTCGAGCCTGTAGCGGTGTGGTCAATGATGGCCTGTTTGTCCTTCTCGGTCGTGGGCCGACGTAGTCGAGGTATGGTGCCGGTGGAGTCGAGCACGTGCGTCCGGGAACCCCGCCGTATGGTCGTCGAGGTGGGAAAGACAGGGCACCGTGCGCCCCATGCTCAAGTCGCGTCCATCACCACTCCTCGAGCGGTTGGTGGCTGCCTCGAGGGGGCAATGATTTGAGCGACGGGACGGGACGACGTAGTTGGTGGTACGGAGAGTTGACAATGGTGTTTGGAGAGAGTGCCGTACATGTCACGGTACTCGGCGTGGTGTAATAGCGTTGCACGGCACGCCCGAATCCCGGTATGGGCAGCGGAATAGGAGAAGTGACCGGCGTACTTCTCACTATGTCGCGCACTGTAGCCATGGGTTTAGGCGGAGCAGGCATACTTCCCACTATTTACATACTGTAGCCATGTGCGTGCCTTAGATACGCAATGATTGTAGGCGGACTCGAGCGGGTGCTCGCTCGAGCGTTCTCCGTCCCGCTCGAGCGGCAGCTTGCTCGAGCGGTTTGCGTCATCGTCTCGAGCGGTGAGAGGTCTGACGCTACTCGCGACCGAGCGAGCGCCATACCCCCTTGTGAGCTGATGGCGGGTAGTCCAAGTGAGAGCTCGCCTCCTTTCGAGGGGAGACGGCTTCGTGGCCCGGGGGCGCTCTCATTAGAGCAGGGCGCTTAGTTTCCAGAGGACCGGCCCCGTTCGAGGGGACCGGCGGCTCGAGTGCCTCCCGTCGACGGGATCTCTCGGATACCTAGTGCCCCGCCTTGGACACGCCATCTGGGTTCGAGGGTTCGTTCTCGAGCGGAACCTTTCGAGGGTTCCTTCCCATAGGCGCCCCTAACTCGGGTGCTCGAGGGCGGCTGTTCGAACCCGTCCGTGGGTCAGCCTCCGCTCCCTCGAGACTTACTTGTGGGACCGGGGTCCCTGGGTTTCTTACCGTGTAAGGGACCGTCTGTCGAGACGTCCCGTCATTACGCATCCGTCCGTTGCGAACAGCGCGCCTTTTTAGGCGGAAACCGGCGCGTCATGGTGATCGTGGCTTGGCGACGGTTCTGCTTCGTCTCGCGACGTGTGCGCCCTGTAAAGTGGAGGTAGGTAGCGGTTTGTCAGGGCATTTAATGCGGTTACCGTTTTTCGTCGAGTCCGCCGGGTGCGCGCGGCCGTTGGATGGCGTAATCTAGGCCGTCGGATGTGATTCACGCGGATCGGCTTGGGCTCTATAAATATGGAGGGTAGGCTCCTGCTTCTTCTTCCCGCATTCTTGCCCTTCTCGCCGCTCTCGCCGCGCTGCTTGCGCCCGGTCAGATGAATCCGCCCGCCCTTATTCGCAATCGCCGCCGCTGCTGCCGTCCGTGACCGCCAGTGACCGCGCCCGCTTTCCGCGCCTCCGTTCCCCGCGCCACCGTCCCTCGTGCTCCGCCGCCGCCGTTGCTCCGCCGTCCCGCTCCTGTCATCGACATGAGGAGGTCGGTCAGGAAGTCGGGCCAGAGCTCCGGCCAGGGTGCCGGTAGCAAGGGCAAGGGCAAAGGCAAGGGCGCCGCCAAGCCTTCCCCGCTGGTGGTGATGGAGGATGCGCTCCCGTGGCCTCGGTCCTCGGTGACCGAGGCAATGCTGCTCAATTTGGTGAATGGCGGACTGCTTCCGCCCAATCCGGCGGAGGGGTTGCCGGTGTGGCGGGTGCCGGCCGACGACCACCTCGAGCCCAATCCCCCGCCGGGCTACATCCTGAGCTTCATCAGGTTCCACCGGCGGGGCTTGGAGCGCGGCCGAGCCGCTTCATGCGGGCGCTCCCCACCATTTCGGGTCGAGCTCCGGATTTCAACCCCAACTCCATCTCGCTCGCGGCTACTTACGCCGCCGTGTGTGAGGGGTACCGGGCATGGCGCCGCAAAGGGGACTTGTTCACCCACATTTTCAAGGCGACGCTCTTTACCAAGGCGGTGAAGGGCAAGGAGGTCACCGACGACGATGATGATGACGATGACGAGGAGGAGGAAGAGGAGGACGAGGAGGAGGAGGAGAAGGCGGTGAAACCAAAGGTCGCGCTACGTTCGAGCGGGTTCCCGCTCGATCGGTTTGAAAAGGAAGGAATGCTTGTTTGTCCGGCGCGTGGTCGTCGAACAACGCCAACCGGATCGGGAGTGGTTCTACCTTCGCAACGAGGAGGGCCTCTTCCCGGAATATACCGGCGCGTGCTAACCTCGCCGGGTTTCAACTGGACGCACGGCGGCCGGCGCGCGCCGCCCCGCATGGATCCCCGCTGGACGCCATCTCGAGCCTCCGCCACCGGAGGTCCGGCAACCTCTTCTTCAATATTGCGCATGTGGTTGCCGAGTTCCACGGCCGTCGGTGCTCCCGCTCGCCGAGCGCCCGCCGCGGCTCGACCCGGATGACGGAGGATGCCGACCTGCGGCGCTTGCGGCGAGCGGGATGTCGGACGCGCCCTCCGGTTGCCACGATCGTGGCTCGGGTGCGCGACGCACGACGGCGGGAGGAACTTCGGCGAAACCAAGTCGGCCTCTTCCGCATGCGTCCGGCCGCCAATCTGCTGGGCTTTGTAAGTTTTCTCGAGATCCCTTTTCGTTGTTTCTTTTACTCGAGCGATCCTTATCGAGACCTGTCCTTTTTTCCAGAACATCAATGACCACGCGGAGTCGAGGCCTCCAGTGAAGGAGGACGCGACCGACCGCGAGGTAAGACGCCTGAGGGGCGAACGAGCACATACCGCCGTGGTCTCGAGGAGGGAGGAAAAGGCGCAGAAAGCCCGCGCGCTAGAGGAGAAGGAGAAGCGTAAGGCTAGGCGCCGCCGGGAGCGCGAAGTACGTCTGACGGCGGACCCAACCGACTGGAGCCCTAGCCTCGAGTCGACCGACGAGGACGAGGACGATGATGATGAGGATGACGAGGCGACCGACAGCGATGACGCCACCGTCGCTCGAGCCCTGACGCCTCCTCGCTCTCGCGTGCAGGAGCCATCTTTGGTGCCAGGCCTCCTGCGCGGCGATTCGTCGCTGGTTCGAGCGGGCCAGCAGGAGGAGTCGTCGAGCCGTGGTGCTCGAGCGCCGTCGCCGGCCCAAGCAAGGCAACGGGGTGGCGCGTCTCAACACTCCAGCCGCCGCACTCGCTCGTCGTCGCCGGCTCAAGCAGGGCGGCGGGAGGAGTCGCCCCGCCCCTCTAGCCATGGCGGGCGGGCGCCGTCTCCCACGCGGCGGGATTCTTCCTCCCGCCACCAGTCATCTTCAACGGGCGCGCACACCCGGCGGCATGAGGCTGCAAATGTGCGCACTTCAAGTTCCTGCGCGGCCGGCGAGCAATGCCGGGCTCCTTCCCGGCGACCGCCGGGCCGAGCGGGCCTCGACCCGTAGGACCCAGGATCCCGCAAGGGACTCCGTGCCTGATCCGGCCAGGGAGTCGGCCGGAACGGGGGCGGCCGCCAGGGTCTCGAAGCCCCCGAGCGGCGCAAGCAGCGGGCTCGAGGCCCCCAAGTCCTCGAGCGACTCGAGGGGGGCGACTGAGGCTCGACAGCCCCCGAGCGCTTCGAGCAGGCCGGGCGGCTCGGGCAGAGCTACCTCAGCCGCGGGGTAAGTCTTCTTGTCGACCTGTCCCAGATTGCACTTTTCGTTTGCGTGTGAGTATTTTGTCACAATGATTTTTTGTTTTTCTCTTTCTTCCAGGACTAAGCGTTCCCTGCAGACGTTACCATCCCTCCCCCTCCTGGTGCCTACTAAGAGGCTAAGGACCGCAGGAGGGTCGAGCGGCACCCCGTCGATGCCAGGTGGAGTGACTCTCCCTCCCTCTACTCCCATTTGGTTGGAGCGGGCCAAGGATGCACTTAGGCGTGGGAGGCTGACGGCAGCTGCGTCTCGTGCAGGTGCCGGGGCCGTGACCAAGGCCACGGGGGAGGAGGACACCACCACCACCTCGGCCTCGACTGCCCTCCCGCTTGAGACCCCAACGTCGTCAGGCGCGCCGGGTGACGCGGCGGCGGGCGACCAAGGGGCGGCGGCGCCAGAGCCGGCGGCCTCTATCCCGGCGACGGGGGCCGGATCGGAGCAGCAGCCCATCACGCTCGAGGACGAGAGTCCGAGCTCGGGCGCCAAGTCCTCCTGGCCAATCGGCCTGCGCCAGCTCGAGGAGGAGCGCAGGGAGGAGGAGGAGGAGACGCCGGCAGCCACTGATCGGCCGGTGGGAGATGTGGTGATGCAGGAGGCGGGACTAGTGCCTGAGCCTCAGCCGAGCCGGGCCTCAACCCCTCCTCGGGATATGGAGGTTGAGTCCTCAGCTGGGCAACGGGTCGAGGAGGGGGAGGCCCAAGCCGCCGCTCGAGAGGGGGTGTTCGAGGAGCGCCCCGCCGCCACGCAAGAAGAGGAGAGGGCGGAGGAGCCGGTGGAGCAGCAGGCGGATCCGGCGGTGCAGCAGCCCTCCGTCACGGATGGTGATGAGCGCCGAGACGTCGAGCAAGAGCTCCATTCGGCGCCGTGCCAGGCGCCGCCGCAGCCTCTGCAGCTGTCGGGGGACCTGGTGCCTTACCTCGTGCCCGGCTCGGAGACGGGCGAGGTGAGGTTTGAGGCCATGACCGACGCTGATCAGTGGGAGGAGGCCCAAAGGAAGCTGACGGCGGCTGCCATCGTCGACAGCCACATGCGGTCGGTCGGCCTTGGTCCCACCGAGCCCACTGACGTCTCCATCGAGGAGCGGAGGCGTATCGAGGCGCGGCGCTCGCCCAAGAGGCGTCCTCTTCCCCGGAGTCGCCCACAACGCCCGCCTACCCTGGCTGAGCGGGTGGTGACGGCGGACGTCGACCTGGAGGCGGTGAGGAGACTCCACTCCTCTGTTGACAAGGAGATGCGGGAGGAGTTCCCTCTTTGGGAGAGGCCGCCGCTAGTGCTCTCCGACCCTCTTGACCACGAGGCTCCTCCGATCATGATGAATGATCAGAAGGAGCTCGAGGCGCACGTGGAGGCCGAGGAGCGCAGGCAGTGGCTCAAGAGCGCTTTGAAGACCGCTCGACGCTCGTCTCGAGGACATGCCCCGGCTTCATTCTATGAGTGCCCTCGAGTTCGATTTTTCCCTTTTAGTTTATCGCACTCTATGTTTTAACATTTCCCTTTCGAGGTTCGGGACGGCGCAGAGTCGCTCCTACGCCAAATCCGTGCACATCCGTGCTACGCAAGAGAGCGAGCACGAGATCCGGCGGTATGTGCGGATGGGGCAAGATGCGAGGGCGAGCGGCACCGCTTTGCTCGGCTCCTCCGAGATGCCAATGCCGCCCGGACGCCGCCAAGGAGGACGCCAAGAAGGCCCGGGGAAGAGCTTGCTCGAGTGGCGCAAGGGGCCGAGGTGGCACAGCGGGAGGCGGACGAGAAGCTTGCCCGAGCCGCGCAGGAGGTGGAGGCCGCCCATCAGAAGTACGCGCAGCTGCACGAAGTTTTCGAGCAGCTCAAGAAGGATGCGGCTACGGCGCTGCAAAGCTACCGGGCCAAATGCCGGGACATGGAGCAGCTCCAGAAGGAGAAGGCCGGCGTTGAGGCCTACGTGAAGGAGCTCCAGGCAACGGTCACCCGGGAGGCTGCCGAGAAGGAGGCCCTTGCCAGCGCGCTTGAAGCTGAGAAAGAGCGGGCGGGCAGTTTCCAGGCGGAGGCGGCCAACCTCCGCCAAGTGGTGATGGACAAGGACCTCGCCATCCAGGGCGCCGGCAAGGCTTATGAGGAGCTGCGCGTGGAGAAACGCGACATCGAGCGCGTCCTCCAGAGAAAAGAGGCTGAGCTCTCGACCCGCTGCACCGGTAAGTGCTCGAGTCTTTTTGTGCGTGATCCATACGTGTTGCTCGAGTACTTGATTGAGTACTTGATTCTTGTCATCCTTTTTCAGGTTTGGAGGCGGACCTGGCGGACGCGCGTGAGTACGCAAAGTCAACTCACGCGCTGGCTGAAGGCGCGCTCTCGGCCAAGGCCCGCATCACCGGCGCCATCGACACCCTCAGCGCCAGCTGGGGCTTCCCGCCGGTGGTGGACGTCGAGGGGCCGGATGCTGGCCAGAGCTACGCTAGCCGGGTTCGTGAATTCGGCGCCTCTCTGCGGGGTCATATCCAGGAGGCCCTCATTTTTGCTGCGCGCCGGACGATGGCCATCTTTTACTCGGGATTCAGCGTCTCGAGGGAGGACGCCCGGGCCGGGATGGAGGCCGTTGCGAGCGGCTTCACCTACGTCGAGGGCGAGCAAGAAGGAGGGGTCAACCCCGGATCGAGCGCTCAAGGCCGAGCGGGAACCGGCGCCCTTCTTGGAGGCGATCTGCTGCGAGAAGTCCTTCCGCCTGATGTGGAGTAGTCTCTAGCCGGCCTGCGAGCCGAAATCTGGGCAACAAGGCCCTTGTAAGAAAACAAGTATTTTTTGGTTATGGAAGTGGCCCAAGTGGCCTTGAACCGTAATACTTCGATGCTTATAATCGTTATGCTCTAATTTTTCCTTTGCGCTCGATATCATTTTCCACTTCCCGCCTTTACTTTGTTTTAGCTAAGTGTTGGCGCCGTGCTCGAACCGCCGAGAGGGGATGAGTTAGGGTGCCGTAGCTCGGAAGTGTGGGAAGCCTTGTGCTCGATCGTCCCGACTCGGTGAGCTCGAGGTGACGCAAACACTTAGTCTTACGAAAAATTTCGAGGCGAGGAGGGGAGAGAATACATCGAGCGTTGTTTTCGAAAAACTAGGTGCGTTTTTCGAGGACTTCGGGGGTTCCCCCCGGTCTAGCTCCCCGAGGGGGCTTGACATTGTGGGAACAAAGTCGAGCCCACCTTGCGTATGAACAAAAAGTAAGAAACCGACTTATTTATTCATACTAGCGGTATGATTTAAACGAAATATGTACAAGGCATCGAGGCCTAGGGGAAAAAGCGACGTAGCTGTTCGATGTTCCACGCGTTGGTGAGGGTCGAGCCTTTTTCGTCGGCTAACTTGTACGTCCCCGGCTTCAGCACCTTGACCACGATGAACGGACCTTCCCAGGGAGGAGTCAGCTTGTGGCGCCCCTTGTTGTCTTGTCGTCGACGGAGCACGAGATCGCCGATCTTGAAATCCCTCTTGCGCACGTTCTTCTCGTGATATTGCCGTAGCTTCTGTTGGTAGCGCGCAGAGTGTAGGAGCGCCGTGTCTCGAGCCTCTTCTCGCTCGGTCGATGGCGTTTGCCAACCTTTCCGATTGGTCTGCTCGTTGTAGGCCTTGAGTCGAGGGGACCCGTACTCGAGGTCAGTGGGGAGGACGGCCTCAGACCCATAGACCAAGAAGAACGGGGTGAACCCAGTGGCTCGACTCTCGGTCGTCCGCAGACTCCACAGGACTGATGGGAGCTCGGCCACCCATTTGTTGCCGTGCTTGTTTAGGCGTTTGAAAATCCTGGGCTTTAAACCTTGCAAGATCATGCCGTTGGCGCGTTCGACTTGGCCATTAGTTCGAGGATAGGCGACTGCCGACCAGTTCACACGGATGTGATACCGATCGCGAAGTCCAAGAATTTTTTGCCCGTGAACCGGGTGCCATTGTCGATAATGATGACGTTAGGGACTCCAAAGCGATGGACGATGTCGGTGAAGAACTCGACCGCTCGCTCCGAGCGGATGTTAGTGATTGGCTTGGCCTCGATCCACTTGGTGAACTTATCGATGGCCACGAGCAAGTGGGTGTGGCCTCCCGTCGTCTTTTTGAGGGGTCCAACCAGATCGAGCCCCCAGACCGCAAATGGCCACGTGAGGGGGATCATCTGGAGGGCGTGTGCTGGAAGATGCGTTTGCTTGGCGTAGAATTGGCATCCCTCACACGCTCGAACAAGCTTGATGGCGTCAGCAGTTGCAGTGGGCCAGTAAAAGCCTCGACGGAATGCGTTCCCGACCAGGGTTCTTGGCGTAGCATGGTGGCCACAAGCCCCCGAGTGCATGTCTCTGAGCAGTTTTCTGCCTTCCTCGATCGAGATGCACCTTTGGAGTATGCCAGTTGGGCTCCGGCGGTAGAGCTCCCTGTCATCCCCATAAAGGACGTAAGTTTTGGCTCGACGAGCTAGTCGCCTTGCCTCCGTTCGATCTTCTGGTAACTCCCCTCGAACGAGATACTCGAGGAATGGTGCACGCCAGTCGGTTGGTGGGCTCGTAGCCTGGTCGATCTCCATGACTGTGGCCCCCGTCGAGGGGGGTGTGGTCGTGGGAGCGGCTCAACGGCTGGTCCCGCCCCGGCCCGAGTCCCACTTCACGGATGGTTCGTGAAGATCTTTCGAGAAGACGTGCGGGGGTAGCGGCGCTCGAGATGAAGCGATTTTGGCCGAGACCATGGAAGCCGTCCAACTTGCGTACCTCTCGTTGAAGCACCTTGGGATGTGGTTGAGCTCGAGACCATGGAAGCTGGCTTCCAACTTGCGTACCTCATTGCAGTATGCTTCCATCTTTTCGTCATGGCAGCTCGAGGCTTTCATCACTTGGTCGATAACGAGCTGCGATGGTCTCGCCCATGAGCTCGACCGACCACTTGGCAATTCGACCCACGACTTCCCGGTTCTGGATAATTTCCCCAAGTGGGAATGATGTTACCACTGTTACCGGGTGGCTAAGAAAGTAGTGCTGGAGTTTTCGACGGGTGAGCACGATTGCGTAGAGCAGCTTTTGGATATGGGGGTATCGAATTTTGGCATCTGAGAGCACCTCACTGATGAAATACACCGGCCGCTGGACGGGGAGCGCGTGCCCCTCTTCTTGCCTCTCAACCACTATGACCGCGCTGGCCACTTGTGTGGTTGCGGCAATGTAGAGGAGGAGTGGCTCGGCGGGTTGATCTGGTGTAGCTGGTCGAGGTGGCACGAGCACGGGAGGGGAGGAGAGCATGCTCTTCAGCCTCGAGAGGGCTTCCTCCGCCTCGGGTGTCCATGTGAAATGTTCGGATTTTTTGAGGAGTCGATACGAGGGCAAAGCTTTTTCTCCCAAGCGTGCGATGAATCGGCTAAGGGCGGCCAAACATCCCGTGATCTTCTCGTACCCCTTTCAGTCTCGAATCGGCCCCATCCGCATGATGGCCGTAACCTTCTCGGGGTTGGCCTCGATCCCCGCCGGGAGACGATGTAGCCTAGCAAAGCATGCCTCGAGGCACTCCAAAGACACACTTCTCGGGGTTCGCTTTGATGTTCTTAGCCCCGAGGCACCCGAACGTCAACTTGAGGTCCTCGACAAGGTTTTCGACTTTACGTGTCTTGACAACGATGTCATCCACGTATGCCTCAACCGTCTCTCCTATGTGTTTGCCAAAAACATGAAGCATGCAAATACCGATATGTTGCCCCGGCGTTTCGAAGGCCGAAAGGCATCGTGACATAACAAGACATGCCCATAGGGGTGATGAAAGAAGTCGCGAGCTGGTCGGACTCCTTCATCTTGATTTGGTGATAGCCGAATAGGCGTCGAGAAAGGAAAGTACTTCACAACCCGCGTGGAATCAACAATTTGATCTATTCGTGGTAAAGGAAATGGGACTTTGGGACATGCTTTATTTAAACTAGTGTAATCTACACACATCCTCATTTTCCCATTCTTTTTCTCTACCAATACAGGATTAGCTAACCACTCGGGATGATGTACCTCCTTGATGAATCCGGCTTTCTCGAGCTTCTCGACCTCCTCGCGGATGATCCCGCGCTTCTCCTCGTCGAAGCGGCGCGGCGTTGCGTTGACAGGGTCTCGAACCGGACGGATCTCCAAGGCGTGCTCGGCGACATCCCTTGGTATGCCAGGCATGTCCGAGGGACTCCACGCAAACATGTCAGCGTTTGCGCGGAGAAAGTCGACGAGCACTGCTTCCTATTTGCTGTCGAGGGAGGTGCTGATGACCAGCGTCTTCTCCCCCGAGGAGCTCGGGTCGAGCGGGATCTTCTTGGTGTCTTCAGCAGGCTCGAAGTTGCCGGCCTGTCGCTTGGGTGGCGGGGGAGAGCCCCCAGCCGCCATGTGGTCGAGCATCATGGCTAGGTCTTCAGATGTTCCCAGCACGTTCGTTAGTGATTCCCCGTACTCGACGCACTCCACATCGCAGTGGTAGGCGTGCTCGTACGTGGAGTTGACAGTGATGACTCCTTTTGGTCCCGACATCTTGAGCTTGAGGTAGGCATAGCTGGGGATCGCCATGAACTTTGTGTAGCACGGCCTGCCCAGGATGGCGTGGTACGTCCCTTCGAAACTGGGCACGTCGAAAGTTAAGACCTCTCGACGAAAGTTCGAGCGTGTCCCAAAGACGACGGGGAGGTCGATGCGGCCGATCGTGAGCGCTTTCTTGCCAGGGACCACTCCGTGGAAGCCCCCGGCGCTCGGGCCGGAGGTCGCCTCTTGTGAGGCCGAGCAACGTGAGGGTCTCCATGTAGATGATGTTGAGGCCGCCGCCTCCATCCATGAGAACTTTGGTGCGGCGGGCGTTGAGGATGATCGGGGCGACGACGAGAGGGTACGAGCCGGGATTGGTGACGTGGTCTCGGATGATCATCACGGTCGAACGTGATGGGAGCATCCGACCGCCGAGGAATTGAGGCGTGGCGGGTTTTATGGCGAAAACCTTCCTGCGCTCGGCCTTCCGCTCTCGACGTGTCATCTGGGTGGTCGGGCCGCCGTAGATCCATGCACTCGGTGATGGGCGGATACCCATCGTCGTCATTGTCGTTGGGTTGGTCCTCGCCACCCTTATCCTTCTTGCCATCGTCCTTGTTGATCCCGAGCCGCTTGAAGTAGCCTCGAAGCATTCGACAGTCCTCGAGGTTGTGCTTGACCGGCTCCTTGTGGTATGGGCACGGCTGCTTAAGCATTTTGTCGAAGACGCCCCCGTCCGGTGGGGGTCTAGGCTTCTTGCGCTCGGCTGCGGCCACCTCGTCTTCTACGACCGCGCGCTTGCCTTGCTGGTTGCTTTTCTTCTTCTTCCCGTTCTTCTTCTGAGCCTTGCTCGAGCCCTCACCGCCCCCTGGGGACGGCGCGGGCTTGTTCCCAGCCCCACCAAAGAAGGCTCCCACGGCCTCGTCGCCGGCAGCGTAGTCGGCGACGACGTCCATGAGCTCGTTCACCATCTTTGGGCGGTTGCGCCCGAGCTCCCGCACGAGCTCTTTGCAAGTGGTGCCTGAGACGAACGCCAGGATGACGTCGTGATCTGGAATGTGTGGCAGCTCGGTGCGCACTTTTGAGAAACGTCGAGCAAAGTCCCGGAGAGATTCCGAGGTATTTTGCTTGCGGTTCGGAGATCCCACGAGTTGCCGGGTCGGATGTAGGTGCCCTTGAAGTTCCCCTCGAAAATCTGGACCAGTCGGCCCCAATCGTGGATCCGATGGGGGAAGCTCCTCGAGCCACCGTCGAGCGGTGTCGAGAGAAACAAAGGAGCCGCGTATGATCGCCTTATCTTCTCGAGCCCTCCCACCGGGGGCCGCCCGGAAGTCGGCCACCCGAGTTCGGCTTGGTCTCCCGTTGTACTTGACCACGCTCGTGGGGGGTCGAAACGGGTTTGGCAACGGCGTGTTGCGGATAGCTCGACTGAAGACTCGAGGGCCCGGAGGCTCGAGAGTCTGCCGGTCTTCGTCGCTGTCGTAGCGGCCCCCTCGATGGGCCTTGTAGCCACGGTCCTCGGCACCCGCTGCCTTGCGTCGTCGATTGTCGTTGATGTCATGACGCGCATCTTGAGGCGCGCGGTTGTCGAGGATGCGTTCTCGAGCAGGGGCTCTACCATCTCGA
Organism: Themeda triandra; assembly: GCA_018135685.1. Taxonomy (NCBI): domain Eukaryota; kingdom Viridiplantae; phylum Streptophyta; class Magnoliopsida; order Poales; family Poaceae; genus Themeda; species Themeda triandra. The sequence continues at coordinate 17,792 of JAENPR010001028.1, read as the reverse complement.
GGGGGTGCCCCCTGATGGACGGAACCCTCCCGCTCGTGCCGTGGTTGTTCTGGGGCTGCCTCACGCTCGAGGCCGAGCTTTCGGCCTGCTGGACGGCCGCGACTTGGAGGAGCCCTTGGATCTCATCTCGTATCCGCAATGCATGCGGATTTGAGGGCGCCGGCATGTCCCGCAGTAGCATGGCTGCCGCAAGTACATTCTGGCTTGCTCGAGGGAAGTGGGCTGGCTCGGGTGGCGCTTCCGGTCGCCCGTCGTTGACGATGCGGTTGAAGACGTCTCGTGCCTTTCCTCGAGCGCCAAGAGCTCGAGGAGGGGGCGGATGGTTCTGCTCAAGCGCGCGCTTGAGCAGCTCCAGAGCTGGGCCCATTGTCTTGGCCTCGATTTCTCGAGCATCGTCTTCGTCTTCGGTCGCCGGTTATCTTGGGCTTGTGGTGGCGGCCCACGCGGCTCGATCACCTGCAGAGCTCCAGCTGCCGATGTCCCGACCGCTGGGGTCACGTCTACCCGGTTGGCTGCAGGGACAGCCATGGCGGCGCCATCTCTGGTCTCGTCATCCGACGGGACGTCGTTGTTGAGATGGAAACACTCGCGAGCCGGGTCATAGCATCCTGAGTCCGAGTCATCGGAGTCTGGGTTAGCGCTGGACGGCGTCCAGGGCCTCCCCGTGCTCTCCTCCTCGATCCAGCAACGCACATTCCCGACCGTGTTGCGGCGTTGTGAGCCCGGTGCTCTGTCAAATCCGCGGTCCACCGACGTCGGCCACACGATCTTCAAGTTCATAATGGCACGCAGGAGGGGGCCGGGGCTCTCCTCCCGCGGTCCCATGACCGGCCGGATCGCGTTGGCGTAGGTAGTGGCGGTGTTGGTGAGCCCAAACGGGAGCCTGCGCCGAGCTCGATATAGCCCATGTGGCAACAGGTTGGGCGACGTCGGCCGTGCGCGCGCTCGAGGCGCCACGCCGGGCTCTCTCGGTGAGCGCATGGCGAACGTGAAGCCAGGGTCCACGTCAGGGACTCCCTGTCCACGTGCCTCCTCCTGCCGCACACTTGGCACCCCGACTGGGTGCATCGTGGCGTCTGGCCGGGAGGGCACACGAGCAGGGTGCTCAAGGCCCTGTGCCTGCTGGCGGTGATGCCGATGCTGGTGGCGTCGGCGACGTGGTGGCGAGCCGTGGTGGCGCGGTCGGCGCGCGGCCCCATCAGCGCGTGGGGGTGACGAGCGTCCCCCTCCTGGTTCACCGATCGAGAGTAGAGCCATGTCGTGGCCTGGGCCGAGCGACATGAACTCTAGACTCCCAAACCAGATCACCGTGGCGAATGGAAACGAAGGAGTGGGCGATGCCATCCGGAAAATGGCGGGAATCGGGTGAAAACACGCAGTACCCCTACCTGGCGCGCCAACTGTCGGTGTTTCGTACCCGGGGGTATTACACCAACGAGTAAATTTCTATGCGTGCTCCTAATCCGGATGGTGATGCAAGATGGACACAAGCGTTTATCCTGGTTCAGGCAACGAGTGCCCTACGTCCAGCAGAGGGATGAGTTCGTATTATCTTGCACCGGGGTGCTTGTACAGGGGTGAATACAAGCGGGACTTAGCCGTAAGTGAGTGTGTGCGTATGAAGGTGGAAAAACGTCCCCCTTTAGACTAGGCCCTGGCATCCCCTTTTATAGGTCAAGAGGAGGCGCAGGAGTACGAGTTGATAAGGCCGTCGTGGGCGTGACGTCGAGGCACATGCGCCATGTCAAGTCGTCGAGACCGTAGATGCTCTCTTTGGTCGGGCTCGAGCCTCGTAGCGGTGTGGTCAATGATGGCCCGTTTGTCCTTCTCGGTCGTGGGCCGACGTAGTCGAGGTATGGTGCCGGTGGAGTCGAGCACGTGCGTCCGGGAACCCCGCCGTATGGTCGTCGAGGTGGGAAAGACAGGGCACCGTGCGCCCCATGCTCAAGTCGCGTCCATCACCACTCCTCGAGCGGTTGGTGGCTGCCTCGAGGGGGCAATGATTTGAGCGACGGGACGGGACGACGTAGTTGGTGGTACGGAGAGTTGACAATGGTGTTTGGAGAGAGTGCCGTACATGTCACAGTACTCGGCGTGGTGTAATAGCGTTGCCTGGCACGCCTGAATCCCGGGTATGGGCAGCGGAATAGGAGAAGTGACCGGCGTACTTCTCACTATGTCGCGCACTGTAGCCATGGGTTTAGGCGGAGCAGGCATACTTCCCACTATTTACATACTGTAGCCATGTGCGTGCCTTGGATACGCAATGATTGTAGGCGGACTCGAGCGGGTGCTCGCTCGAGCGTTCTCCGTCCCGCTCGAGCGGCAGCTTGCTCGAGCGGTTTGCGTCATCGTCTCGAGCGGTCGTACGCTCGAGCGCTTTCCGTACTTCTCTCGAGCGGGCGGCGGCGGCCGCTCGAGCGAAGGTTTCGAGGCTTTGCGGGCCTGGTAGTGGGCCGGCCCAGTACGAGAAGGATTGGGGTTTCTCTGGTTAGTTTGCTTTTGGGATTTTTAGACGGGGTGAGGGTGATCTCGCTTGTCTCTAATCTACTCGATTTAGGACCCCTAATCTAGGTACCCGACAAGTAGCCCCGAGCCCTTGTCGATTGTGAAACTTCAAACAAGGGATCATGAAGTGGAGTTGAAGTACCTAGAATTGGGATTATTGTCGGTGTTTCGAGGTGTCATTTTGTTCTTTCTCCGTGGGGGGCGCGCGAGCGTCCCCCGCGGGGGTAGCCCCCGAGGCCCCAGAGGAATGAGGCATTCCTCTGGGGGCTTTGAGATGAACGGGTTTAAGTAGGAGTATTATTAACTGGAGTTGTAGCTGCTCGAGGTAGGAGATTTCTGATAACTGTTCGAGCCCCCGAGTATTTCCTGCTCCTCCCGTGTCGAGGGTGGTTGTTTTGTGTGACTCGAGCCCCCGAACCTCGAAATGGCTGGGCTGGAGTCGTGATCCAGTTCCTCGCTGGATCTCTTGGATCAGATCCAAGTGGTGAGAGGTCTGACGCTACTCGCGACCGAGCGAGCGCCATACCCCCTTGTGAGCTGATGGCGGGTAGTCCAAGTGAGAGCTCGCCTCCTTTCGAGGGGAGACGGCTTCGTGGCCCGGGGGCGCTCTCATTAGAGCAGGGCGCTTAGTTTCCAGAGGACCGGCCCCGTTCGAGGGGACCGGCGGCTCGAGTGCCTCCCGTCGACGGGATCTCTCGGATACCTAGTGCCCCGCCTTGGACACGCCATCCGGGTTCGAGGGTTCGTTCTCGGCGGAACCTTTCGAGGGTTCCTTCCCATAGGCGCCCCTAACTCGGGTGCTCGAGGGCGGCCGTTCGAACCCGTCCGTGGGTCGCCTCCGCTCCTCGAGACTTACTTGTGGGACCGGGGTCCCCGGGTTTCTTACCGTGTAAGGGACCGTCTGTCGAGACGTCCCGTCATTACGCATCCGTCCGTTGCGAACAGCGCGCCTTTTTAGGCGGAAACCGGCGCGTCATGGTGATCGTGGCTTGGCGACGGTTCCGCTCCGTCTCGCGACGTGTGCGCCCTGTAAAGTGGAGGTAGGTAGCGGTTTGTCAGGGCATTTAATGCTGTTACCGTTTTTCGTCGAGTCCGCCGGGTGCGCGCGGCCGTTGGATGGCGTAATCTAGGCCGTCGGATGTGATTCACGCGGATCGGCTTGGGCTCTATAAATATGGAGGGGTAGGCTCCTGCTTCTTCTTCCCCGCATTCTTGCCCTTCTCGCTGCTCTCGCCGCCAGTTGCGCCCTGCTTCAGATTTAATCCGCCACTGCCCTTATTCGCAATCGCCGCCGCTGCTGCCGTCCGTGACCGCCAGTGACCGCGCCCGCTTTCCGCGCCTCCGTTCCCCGCGCCACCGTACCTCGTGTTCCGCCGCCGCCGTTGCTCCGCCGTCCCGCTCCTGTCATCGACATGAGGAGGTCGGTCAGGAAGTCGGGCCAGAGCTCCGGCCAGGGTGCTGGTAGCAAGGGCAAGGGCAAAGGCAAGGGCGCCGCCAAGCCTTCCCCGCTGGTGGTGATGGAGGATGCGCTCCCGTGGCCTCGGTCCTCGGTGATCGAGGCAATGCTGCTCAATTTGGTGAATGGCGGACTGCTTCCGCCCAATCCGGCGGAGGGGTTGCCGGTGTGGCGGGTGCCGGCCGACGACCACCTCGAGCCCAATCCCCCGCCGGGCTACATCCTGAGCTTCATCAGGTTCCACCGGTGGGGGCTTGGAGCGCGGCCGAGCCGCTTCATGCGGGCGCTCCCCCACCATTTCGGGGTCGAGCTCCAGCATTTCAACCCCAACTCCATCTCGCTCGCGGCTACTTACGCCGCCGTGTGTGAGGGGTACCTGGGCATGGCGCCGCAGTGGGACTTGTTCACCCACATTTTCAAGGCGACGCTCTTTACCAAGGTGGTGAAGGGCAAGGAGGTCACCGACGACGATGATGATGATGATGACGAGGAGGAGGAAGAGGAGGACGAGGAGGAGGAGGAGAAGGCGGTGAAACCAAAGGTCCGCCGCTACGTTCGAGCGGGTTCCTGCTCGATCGGTTTGAAAAGGAAGGAATGCTGGCTGTCCGGCGCGTGGTCGTCGAACAACGCCAACTGGGATCGGGAGTGGTTCTACCTTCGCAACGAGGAGGGCCTCTTCCCGGAATATACCGGCGCCGTGCTAACCTCGCCGGGTTTCAACTGGACGCACGGTCAGCCGGCAGCGCGCCAGCCCCGCATGGATCCCCTGCTGGACGCCATCTCGAGCCTCCGCCACCGGAGGTCTGGCAACCTCTTCTTCAATATTGCGCATGTGGTTGCCGAGTTCCACAGCCGTCGGGTGCTCCCGCTCGCCGAGCGCCCGCTGCGGCTCGACCAGATGACGGAGGATGCCGACCCTGCGGCGCTTGCGGCGAGCAGGATGTCGGACGCGCCCCTCCCAGTTGCCACGATCGTGGCTCGGGTGCGCGACGCAATCGACGGCGGGAGGAACTTCGGCGAAAACCAAGTCGGCCTCTTCCGCATGCGTCCGGCCGCCAATCTGCTGGGCTTTGTAAGTTTTCTCGAGATCCCTTTTCGTTGTTTCTTTTACTCGAGCGATCCTTATTGAGACCTGTCCTTTTTTCCAGAACATCAACGACCACGCGGAGTCGAGGCCTCCAGTGAAGGAGGACGCGCCCGACCGCGAGGTAAGACGCCTGAGGGGCGAACGAGCACATACCGCCGTGGTCTCGAGGAGGGAGGAAAAGGCGCAGAAAGCCCGCGCGCTAGAGGAAGTACGTCTGACGGCGGACCCAACCGACTGGAGCCCTAGCCTCGAGTCGACCGACGAGGACGAGGACGATGATGATGAGGATGACGAGGCGACCGACAGCGATGACGCCACCGTCGCTCGAGCCCTGACGCCTCCTCGCTCTCACGTGCAGGAGCCATCTTTGGCGCCAGGCCTCCTGCGCGGCGATTCGTCGCTGGTTCGAGCGGGCCAGCAGGAGGAGTCGTCGAGCCGTGGTGCTCGAGCGCCGTCGCCGGCCCAAGCAAGGCAACGGGGTGGCGCGTCTCAACACTCCAGCCGCCGCACTCGCTCGTCATCGCCGGCTCAAGCAGGGCGGCGGGAGGAGTCGCCCCGCCCCTCTAGCCATGGCGGGCGGGCGCCGTCTCCGACGCAACGGGATTCTTCCTCCCGCCACCAGTCATCTTCAACGGGCGCGCACACCCGGCAGCATGAGGCTGCAAATGTGCGCACTTCAAGTTCTGCGCAGCCCGGCGAGCAATGCCGGGCTCCTTCCAGCGACCGCCGGGCCGAGCGGGCCTCGACCCGCAGGACCCAGGATCCCGCAAGGGACTCCGTGCCTGATCCGGCCAGGGAGTCGGCCGGAACGGGGGCGGCCGCCAGGGTCTCGAAGCCCCCGAGCGGCGCAAGTAGCGGGCTCGAGGCCCCCAAGTCCTCGAGCGACTCGAGGGGGGCGACTGAGGCTCGACAGCCCCCGAGCGCTTCGAGCAGGCCGGGCGGCTCGGGCAGAGCTACCTCAGCCGCGGGGTAAGTCTTCTTGTCGACCTGTCCCAGATTGCACTTTTCGTTTGCGTGTGAGTATTTTGTCACAATGATTTTTTGTTTTTCTCTTTCTTCCAGGACTAAGCGTTCCCTGCAGACGTTACCATCCCTCCCCCTCCTAGTGCCTACTAAGAGGCTAAGGACCGCAAGAGGGTCGAGCGGCACCCCGTCGATGCCAGGTGGAGTGACTCTCCCTCCCTCTACTCCCATTTGGTTGGAGCGGGCCAAGGATGCACTTAGGCTTGGGAGGCTGACGGCAGCTGCGTCTCGTGCAGGTGCCGGGGCCGTGACCAAGGCCACGGGGGGAGGAGGACACCACCACCACCTCGGCCTCGACTGCCCTCCCGCTTGAGACCCCAACATCGTCAGGCGCGTCGGGTGACGCGGCGGCGGGCGACCAAGGGGCGGCGGCGCCAGAGCCGGCGGCCTCTATCCCGGCGACGGGGGCCGGATCGGAGTAGCAGCCCATCACGCTCGAGGACGAGAGTCCGAGCTCGGGCGCCAAGTCCTCCTGGCCAATCGGCCTGCGCCAGCTCGAGGAGGAGCGCAGGGAGGAGGAGGAGGAGACGCCGGCAGCCACTGATCGGCCGGTGGGAGATGTGGTGATGCAGGAGGCGGGACTAGTGCCTGAGCCTCAGCCGAGCCGGGCCTCAACCCCTCCTCGGGATATGGAGGTTGAGTCCTCAGCTGGGCAACGGGTCGAGGAGGGGGAGGCCCAAGCCGCCGCTCGAGAGGGGGCGCTCGAGGAGCGCCCCGCCGCCACGCAAGAAGAGGAGAGGGCGGAGGAGCCGGTGGAGCAGCAGGCGGATCCGGCGGTGCAGCAGCCCTCCGTCACGGATGGTGATGAGCGCCGAGACGTCGAGCAAGAGCTCCATCCGTCGCCGTTCCAGGCGCCGCCGCAGCCTCTGCAGCCGTCGGGGGACCTGGTGCCTTACCTCGTGCCCGACTCGGAGACGGGCGAGGTGAGGTTTGAGGCCATGACCGACGCTGATCAGTGGGAGGAGGCCCAAAGGAAGCTGACGGCGGCTGCCATCGTCGACAGCCACATGCGGTCGGTCGGCCTTGGTCCCACCGAGCCCACTGACGTCTCCATCGAGGAGCGGAGGCGTATCGAGGCGCGGGCGCTCGCCCAAGAGGCGTCCTCTTCCTGGAGTTAGCCACAACGCCCGCCTACCCTGGCTGAGCGGGTGGTGACGGCGGACGTCGACCTGGAGGCGGTGAGGAGACTCCACTCCTCTGTTGACAAGGAGATGCGGGAGGAGTTCCCTCTTTGGGAGAGGCCGCCGCTAGTGCTCTCCGACCCTCTTGACCACGAGGCTCCTCCGATCATGATGAATGATCAGAAGGAGCTCGAGGCGCACGTGGAGGCCGAGGAGCGCAGGCAGTGGCTCAAGAGCGCTTTGAAGACTGCTCTGACGCTCGTCTCAGAGGACATGCCCCGGCTTCATTCTGTGAGTGCCCTCGAGTTCGACTGCTTTCCCTTTTAGTTTATCGCACTCTATGTTTTAACATTTCCCTTTCGAGGTTCAGACGGCGCAGAGTCGCTCCTACGCCAAATCCGTGCACATTCGTGCTACGCAAGAGAGCGAGCATGAGATCCGGCGGTATGTGCGGATGGGGCAAGATGCTGAGGGCGAGCGGCACCGCTTTGCTCGGCTCCTCCGAGATGCCAATGCCGCCCTGGACGCCGCCAAGGAGGACGCCAAGAAGGCCCAGGAAGAGCTTGCTCGAGTGGCGCAAGGGGCCGAGGTGGCACAGCAGGAGGCGGACGAGAAGCTTGCCCGAGCCGCGCAGGAGGTGGAGGCCGCCCATCGAGTACGCGCGCGCACCGCACGAAGTTTTCGAGCAGCTCAAGAAGGATGCGGCTACGGCGCTGCAAAGCTACCGGGCCAAATGCCGGGACATGGAGCAGCTCCAGAAGGAGAAGGCCGGCGTTGAGGCCTACGTGAAGGAGTTCCAGGCAACGGTCACCCGGGAGGCTGCCGAGAAGGAGGCCCTTGCCAGCGCGCTTGAAGCTGAGAAAGAGCGGGCGGGCAGTTTCCAGGCGGAGGCGGCCAACCTCCGCCAAGTGGTGACGGACAAGGACCTCGCCATCCAGGGCGCCGGCAAGGCTTATGAGGAGCTGCGCGTGGAGAAACGCGACATCGAGCGCGTCCTCCAGAGAAAAGAGGCTGAGCTCTCGACCCGCTGCACCGGTAAGTGCTCGAGTCTTTTTGTGCGTGATCCATACGTGTTGCTCGAGTACTTGATTGAGTACTTGATTCTTGTCGTCCTTTTTCGGTTTGGAGGCGGACTGGCGGACGCGCGTGAGTACGCAAAGTCAACTCACGCGGCCGGGCCGAAGGCGCTCTCGGCCAAGGCCCGCATCACCGGCGCCATCGACACCCTCGGCGCCGGGGCTTCTTCCGCCGGTGGTGGACGTCGAGGGGCCGGATGCGGCGGAGCTATGCTAGCCGGGTTCGTGAATTCGCGCCTCTCTCGTGGGGTCATATCCGGGAGGCCCTCATTTTTGCTCGCGCGCGGACGATGGCCATCTTTTACTCGGGATTCGGCGTCTCGAGGGAGGACGCCGGCCGGGATGGAGGCCGTTGCGAGCGGCTTCACCTACGTCGAGGGCGAGCAAGAAGGAGGGGTCAACCCCGGATCGAGCGGCTCAAGGCCGAGGCGAGGAACCGGGCGCCCTTCTTGGAGGCGATCTGCTGCGAGAAGTCCTTCCGCCTGATGTGGAGTAGTCTCTAGCCGGCCTGCGAGCCGAAATCTGGGCAACAATGCCCTTGTAAGAAAACAAGTATTTTTTGGTTATGGAAGTGGCCCAAATGGCCTTGAACCGTAATACTTCGATGCTTATAATCGTTATGCTCTAATTTTTCCTTTGCGCTCGATATCATTTTCCACTTCCTGCCTTTACTTTGTTTTAGCTAAGTGTTGGCGCTGTGCTCGAACTGCTTCGAGAGGGGATGAGTTAGGGTGCCGTAGCTCGGAAGCGTGGGAAGCCTTGTGCTCGATCGTCCTGACTCGGTGAGCTCGAGGTGACGCAAACACTTAGTCTTACGAAAAATTTCGAGGCGAGGAGGGGAGAGAATACATCGAGCGTTGTTTTCGAAAAAACTAGGTGCGTTTTTTCGAGGACTTCAGGGGGGTTCCCCCCCTGGTCTAGCCCCCGAGGGGGGCTTGACATTGTGGGAACAAAGTCGAGCCCACCTTGCGTATGAACAAAAAGTAAGAAACCGACTTATTTATTCATACTAGCGGTATGATTTAAACGAAATATGTACAAGGCATCGAGGCCTAGGGGAAAAAGCGACGTAGCTGTTCGATGTTCCACGCGTTGGTGAGGGTCGAGCCTTTTCGTCGGCTAACTTGTACGTCCCCGGCTTCAAAGACCTTGACCACGATGAACGGACCTTCCCGGGGAGGAGTCGGCTTGTGGCGCCCCTTGTTGTCTTGTCGTCGACGGAGCACGAGATCGCCGATCTTGAAATCCCTCTTGCGCACGTTCTTCTCGTGATATTGCCGTAGCTTCGTTGGTAGCGCGCAGTGTAGGAGCGCCGTGTCTCGAGCCTCTTCGCCCGGTCGATGGCGTTTGCCAACCTTTCCGATTGGTCTCGCTCGTTGTAGGCCTTGAGTCGAGGGGACCCGTACTCGAGGTCAGTGGGGAGGACGGCCTCAGACCCATAGACCAAGAAGAACGGGGTGAACCCAGTGGCTCGACTCTCGGTCGTCCGCAGACTCCACAGAACTGATGGGAGCTCGGCCACCCATTTGTTGCCGTGCTTGTTTAGGCGTTTGAAAATCCTGGGCTTTAAACCTTGCAAGATCATGCCGTTGGCGCGTTCGACTTGGCCATTAGTTCGAGGATAGGCGACCGCCGACCAGTTCACACGGATGTGATACCGATCGCAGAAGTCCAAGAATTTTTTGCCTGTGAACTGGGTGCCATTGTCAGTAATGATGACGTTAGGGACTCCAAAGCGATGGACGATGTCGGTGAAGAACTCGACCGCTCGCTCCGAGCGGATGTTAGTGATTGGCTTGGCCTCGATCCACTTGGTGAACTTATCGATGGCCACGAGCAAGTGGGTGTGGCCTCCCGTCATCTTTTTGAGGGGTCCAACCAGATCGAGCCCCCAGACCGCAAATGGCCACGTGAGGGGGATCATCCGGAGGGCGTGTCTTTGGAAGATGCGTTTGCTTGGCGTAGAATTGGCATCCCTCACACGCTCGAACAAGCTTGATGGCGTCGCGGTTGCAAGGGGCCGAAAAGCCTCGACGGAATGCGTTCCCGACCAGGGGTTCTTGGCGCAAAGATGGTGGCCACAAGCCCCCGAGTGCATGTCTCGAGCGGTTTTACGCCTTCCTCGATCGAGATGCACCTTTGGAGTATGCCGGTTGGGCTCCGGCGGTAGAGCTCCCTGTCATCCCCATAAAGGACGTAAGTTTTGGCTCGACGAGCTAGTCGCCTTGCCTCCGTTCGATCTTCTGGTAACTCCCCTCGAACGAGATACTCGAGGAATGGTGCACGCCAGTCGGTTGGTGGGCTCGTAGCCTGGTCGATCTCCATGACTGTGGCCCCCGTCGAGGGGGGTGTGGTCGTGGGAGCAGGCTCAACGGCTGGTCCTGCCCCAGCCCCCGAGTCCCACTTCACGGATGGTTCGTGAAGATCTTTCGAGAAGACGTCTGGGGGTAGCGGCGCTCGAGATGAAGCGATTTTGGCCAGCTCGTCCGCAGCCTCGTTGAAGCGCCTTGGGATGTGGTTGAGCTCGAGACCATGGAAGCTGGCTTCCAACTTGCGTACCTCATTGCAGTATGCTTCCATCTTTTCGTCATGGCAGCTCGAGGCTTTCATCACTTGGTCGATAACGAGCTGCGAGTCGCCTCGAGCATCGAGGCGTCGGACCCCAAGCTCGATGGCAATGCGCAACCCGGTAACGAGCGCCTCATACTCGCCATGTTGTTCGAGCGGCAAAGTGGATGCGCACCACGTAACGCATGTGTACTCCGAGGGCGAGATGAAGAGCGGGCCCGCGCCCGCTCCCCGTCTTCATAAGTGACCCGTCGAAATACATGGTCCACAATGCTCGGCTGGATCTCGGGTCGGGGGAGTTGGACGTCGGTCCACTCGGCGATAAAGTCGGCCCGACTTGGGATTTGATAGCCTTTCGTGGGGCGTAAGTGATGGTCTCGCCCATGAGCTCGACCGACCACTTGGCAATTCGACCCACGACTTCCCGGTTCTCGGATAATTTCCCCAAGTGGGAATGATGTTACCACCGTTACGGTGGCTAAGAAAGTAGTGCTTTGGAGTTTTCGACGGGTGAGCACGATTGCGTAGAGCAGCTTTTGGATATGGGGGTATCGAATTTTGGCACCCGAGAGCACCTCACTGATGAAATACACCAGCCGCTGGACGGGGAGCGCGTGCCCCTCTTCTTGCCTCTCAACCACTATGACCGCGCTGGCCACTTGTGTGGTTGCGGCAATGTAGAGGAGGAGTGGCTCGGCGGGTTGATCCGGGTGTAGGCCGGGTCGAGGTGGCACGAGCACGGGAGGGGAGGAGAGCATGCTCTTCGGCCTCGAGAGGGCTTCCTCCGCCTCGGTGTCCATGTGAAATGTTCGGATTTTTTGAGGAGTTGATACGAGGCAAAGCTTTTTCTCCCAAGCGTGCGATGAATCGGCTAAGGGCGGCCAAACATCCCGTGATCTTCGTACCCCTTTCAGGGTCTCGAATCGGCCCCATCCGCATGATGGCCGTAACCTTCTCGGTTGGCCTCGATCCCCCGCCGGGAGACGATGTAGCCTAGCGATGCCTCGAGGCACTCCAAAGACACACTTCTCGGGGTTCGCTTTGATGTTCTTAGCCCCGAGGCACCCGAACGTCAACTTGAGGTCCTCGACAAGGTTTTCGACTTTACGTGTCTTGACAACGATGTCATCCACGTATGCCTCAACCGTCTCTCCTATGTGTTTGCCAAAAACATGAAGCATGCAACATAATATGTTGCCCCGGCGTTTCGAAGGCCGAAAGGCATCGTGACATAACAAGACATGCCCATAGGGGTGATGAAAGAAGTCACGAGCTGGTCGGACTCCTTCATCTTGATTTGGTGATAGCCAGAATAGGCGTCGAGAAAGGAAAGTACTTCACAACCCGCAGTGGAATCAACAATTTGATCTATTCATGGTAAAGGAAATGGGACTTTGGGACATGCTTTATTTAAACTAGTGTAATCTACACACATCCTCATTTTCCCATTCTTTTTCTCTACCAATACAGGATTAGCTAACCACTCGGGATGATGTACCTCCTTGATGAATCCGGCTTTCTCGAGCTTCTCGACCTCCTCGCGGATGATCCCGCGCTTCTCCTCGTCGAAGCGGCGCAGCGTTGCTTGACAGTCTCGAACCGGACGGATCTCCAAGGCGTGCTCGGCGACATCCCTTGGTATGCCGTGCATGTCCGAGGACTCCACGCAAACATGTCGGCGTTTGCGCGGAGAAAGTCGACGAGCACCGCTCCTATTTGCCGTCGAGGGAGGTGCCGATGACCGCGTCTTCTCCCCGAGGAGCTCGGGTCGAGCGGGATCTTCTTGGTGTCTTCGCGGGCTCGGTTGCCGGCTGTCGCTTGGGTGGCGGGGAGAGCCCCGGCCGCCATGTGGTCGAGCATCATGGCTAGGTCTTCGATGTTCCCGACGTTCGTTAGTGATTCCCCGTACTCGACGCACTCCACATCGCAGTGGTAGGCGTGCTCGTACGTGGAGTTGACAGTGATGACTCCTTTTGGTCCCGACATCATGAGCTTGAGGTAGGCATAGCTGGGGATCGCCATGAACTTTGTGTAGCACGGCCTGCCCGAGATGGCGTGGTACGTCCCTTCGCCCCGGGCACGTCGAAAGTTAAGACCTCTCGACGAAAGTTCGAGCGTGTCCCAAAGACGACGGGGAGGTCGATGCGGCCGATCGTGAGCGCTTTCTTGCCAGGGACCACTCCGTGGAAGCCCCCGGCGCTCGGCTGGAGGTCAGCTCTTGTGAGGCCGAGCAACGTGAGGGTCTCCATGTAGATGATGTTGAGGCTGCTGCCTCCATCCATGAGAACTTTGGTGAAGCGGGCGTTGAGGATGATCGGGGCGACGACGAGAGGGTACGAGCCGGGATTGGTGACGTGGTCTGGATGATCATCACGGTCGAACGTGATGGGAGCATCCGACCAGTCGAGGAATTGAGGCGTGGCGGGTTTTATGGCGAAAACCTTCCTACGCTCGGCCTTCCGCTCTCGACGTGTCATCTGGGTGGTCGGGCCGCCGTAGATCATGTAGCACTCGGTGATGGGCGGATACCCATCGTCGTCATTGTCGTTGGGTTGGTCCTCGCCACCCTTATCCTTCTTGCCATCGTCCTTGTTGATCCCGAGCCGCTTGAAGTAGCCTCGAAGCATTCGACAGTCCTCGAGGTTGTGCTTGACCGGCTCCTTGTGGTATGGGCACGGCTGCTTAAGCATTTTGTCGAAGATGCCCCCGTCCGGTGGGGGTCTAGGCTTCTTGCGCTCGGGCCGCGCCACCTCGTCTTCTACGACCGCGCGCTTGCCTTGGTTGCTTTTCTTCTTCTTCCCGTTCTTCTTGAGCCTTGCTCGAGCCCTCACCGCCCGGGGACGGCGCGGGCTTGTTCCCGCCCCACCAAAGAAGGCTCCCACGGCCTCGTCGCCGGCGGCGTAGTCGGCGACGACGTCCATGAGCTCGTTCACCATCTTTGGGCGGTTGCGCCCGAGCTCCCGCACGAGCTCTTTGCAAGTGGTGCACGAGACGAACGCCGGGATGACGTCGTGATCCGGAATGTGTGGCGGCTCGGTGCGCACTTTTGAGAAACGTCGAGCAAAGTCCGGAGAGATTCCGAGGTATTTTGCTTGCGATTCACGAGATCCCACGAGTTGCCGGGTCGGATGTAGGTGCCCTTGAAGTTCCCCTCGAAAATCTGGACCAGGTCAGCCCAATCGTGGATCTGATGGGGGGGAAGCTCCTCGAGCCACCGTCGAGCGGTGTCAGAGAGAAACAAAGGGAGCTGGCGTATGATCGCCTTATCTTCTCGAGCCCCTCCCAGCTGGCAGGCCAGCCGGAAGTCGGCCAGCCAGAGTTCTGGCTTGGTCTCCCCGTTGTACTTGACCACGCTCGTGGGGGGTCGAAACCGGTCTTCGTCGCTGTCGTAGCGGCCCCCTCGATGGGCCTTGTAGCCACGGTCCTCGGCACCCGCTGCCTTGCGTCGTCGATTGTCGTTGATGTCATGACGCGCATCTTGAGGCGCGCGGTTGTCGAGGATGCGTTCTCGAGCAGGGGCTCTACCATCTCGAGGGGGTGCCCCCTGGTGGACGGAACCCTCCCGCTCGTGCCGTGGTTGTTCTGGGGCTGCCTCACGCTGTCTCGAGGCCGAGCTTTCGGCCTGCTGGACGGCCGCGACTTGGAGGAGCCCTTGGATCTCATCTCGTATCCGCAATGCATGCGGATTTGAGGGCGCCGGCATGTCCCGCAGTAGCATGGCTGCCGCAAGTACATTCTGGCTTGCTCGAGGGAAGTGGGCTGGCTCGGGTGGCGCTTCCGGTCGCCCGTCGTTGACGATGCGGTTGAAGACGTCGCGTGCCTTTCCTCGAGCGCCAAGAGCTCGAGGAGGGGGCGGATGGTTCTGCTCAAGCGCGCGCTTGAGCAGCTCCAGATTCGCGCGCTCCTCATTCATCTTGGCCTCGATTTCTCTGAGCTGGGCCCATTGTGCTGTTCGAGCATCGTCTTCAGGTCGCTGGTTATCTTGGGCTTGTGGTGGCGGCCCACGCGGCTCGATCACCTGCAGAGCTCCAGCTGCCGATGTCCCGACCGCTGGGGTCACGTCTGCCCGGTTGGCTGCGGGGACAGACCATGGCGGCGCCATCTCCGGGTCTCGTCATCCGACGGACGTCGTTGTTGAGATGGAAACACTCGCGAGCCGGGTCATAGCATCCTGAGTCCGAGTCATCGGAGTCTGGGTTAGCGCTGGACGGCGTCCAGGGCCTCCCCGTGCTCTCCTCCTCGATCCAGCGACGCACATTCCCGACCGTGTTGCGGCGTTGTGAGCCCGGTGCTCTGTCAAATCCGCGGTCCACCGACGTCGGCCACACGATCTTCAAGTTCATAATGGCACGCGGGAGGGGGCCGGGCTCTCCTCCCACGGTCCCATGACCGGCCGGATCGCGTTGGCGTAGGTAGTGGCGGTGTTGGTGAGCCCAAACGGGAGCCCGCGCGAGCTCGATATAGCCCATGTGGCAACAGGTTGGGCGACGTCGGCCGTGCGCGCGCTCGGCGCCACGCCGGGCTCTCTCGGTGAGCGCATGGCGAACGTGAAGCCGGGTCCACGTCGTGGGACTCCTGTCCACGTGCCTCCTCGCCGCACACACTTGGCACCCCGACCGGGTGCATCGTGGCGTCGGCCGGGAGGGCACACGAGCGGGTGCTCAAGGCCCCGTGCTCGCCGGCGGTGATGCCGATGCCGGTGGCGTCGGCGACGTGGTGGCGAGCCGTGGTGGCGCGGTCGGCGCGCGGCCCCATCAGCGCGTGGGGGTGACGAGCGTCCCCCTCCTGGTTCACCGATCGAGAGTAGAGCCATGTCGTGGCCTGGGCCGAGCGACATGAACTCTAGACTCCCAAACCAGATCACCGTGGCGAATGGAAACGAAGGAGTGGGCGATGCCATCCGGAAAATGGTGGGAATCGGGTGAAAACACGCAGTACCCCTACCTGGCGCGCCAACTGTCGGTGTTTCGTACCCCGGGGGGTATTACACCAACGAGTAAATTTCTATGCGTGCTCCCTAATCCGGATGGTGATGCAAGATGGACACAAGCGTTTATCCTGGTTCAGGCAACGAGTGCCCTACGTCCAGCAGAGGGATGAGTTCGTATTATCTTGCACCGGGGTGCTTGTACAGGGGTGAATACAAGCGGGACTTAGCCGTAAGTGAGTGTGTGCGTATGAAGGTGGAAAAACGTCCCCCTTTAGACTAGGCCCTGGCATCCCCTTTTATAGGTCAAGAGGAGGCGCAGGAGTACAGAGTTGATAAGGCTGTCGTGGGCGTGACGTCGAGGCACATGCGCCATGTCAAGTCGTCGAGACTGTAGATGCTCTCTTTGGTCGGGCTCGAGCCTGTAGCGGTGTGGTCAATGATGGCCTGTTTGTCCTTCTCGGTCGTGGGCCGACGTAGTCGAGGTATGGTGCCGGTGGAGTCGAGCACGTGCGTCCGGGAACCCCGCCGTATGGTCGTCGAGGTGGGAAAGACAGGCACCGTGCGCCCCATGCTCAAGTCGCGTCCATCACCACTCCTCGAGCGGTTGGTGGCTGCCTCGAGGGGGCAATGATTTGAGCGACGGGACGGGACGACGTAGTTGGTGGTACGGAGAGTTGACAATGGTGTTTGGAGAGAGTGCCGTACATGTCACAGTACTCGGCGTGGTGTAATAGCGTTGCCTGGCACGCCTGAATCCCGGGTATGGGCAGCGGAATAGGAGAAGTGACCGGCGTACTTCTCACTATGTCGCGCACTGTAGCCATGGGTTTAGGCGGAGCAGGCATACTTCCCACTATTTACATACTGTAGCCATGTGCGTGCCTTGGATACGCAATGATTGTAGGCGGACTCGAGCGGGTGCTTGCTCGAGCGGTTTGCGTCATCGTCTCGAGCGGTCGTACGCTCGAGCGCTTTCCGTACTTCTCTCTCGAGCGGGCGAGCGGCCGCTGCTCGAGCCAGAAGGTTTCTGAGGCTTTGCGGGCCTGGTAGTGGGCCGGCCCAGTATGAGAAGGATTGGGGTTTCTCTGGTTAGTTTGCTTTTGGGATTTTTAGACGGGGGTGAGGGTGATCTGCTTGTCTCTAATCTACCTGATTTAGGACCCCCTAATCTAGGTACCCGACAGTAGCCCCCGAGCCCTTGTCTGATTGTGAAACTTCAAACAAGGGATCATGAAGTGGAGTTGAAGTACCTAGAATTGGGATTATTGTCGGTGTTTCGAGGTGTCATTTTGTTCTTTCTCCGTGGGGGGCGCGCGGCGTCCCCGCGGGGGTAGCCCGAGGCCCCCGAGGAATGAGGCATTCCTCCGGGGGCTTTGATGAACGGGTTTAAGTAGGAGTATTATTAACTGGGTTGTAGGCTTGCTCGAGGTAGGAGATTTCGATAACTTTGTTCGAGCCCCGAGTATTTCCCTGCTCCTCCGTGTCGAGGGTGGTTGTTTTGTGTGACTCGAGCCCCGAACCTCGAAATGGGCCGGGAGTCGTGATCCGGTTCCTCGGCTGGATCTCTTGGATCGGATCCAAGTGGTGAGAGTGTACGCTACTCATGACCGAGCGGCGCCATACCCCTTGTGAGCGATGGCGGGTAGTCCAAGTGAGAGCTCGCCTCCTTTCGAGGAGACGGCCCCCGTGGCCGGGGCGCTCTCATTAGAGCGGGGGCGCTTAGTTTCCGCAGGACCGGCCCGTTCGAGGGACCGCGGCTCAGTGCCTCCCGTCGACGGGATCTCTCGGATACCTAGTGCCCCGCCTTGGACACGCCATGCGGGTTCGAGGGTTCGTTCTCGAGCGGAACCTTTCGAGGGTTCCTTCCCATAGGCGCCCCTAACTCGGGTGCTCGAGGGCGGGGCTGTTCGAACCCGTCCGTGGAGTCGGCCTCCGCTCCTCGAGACTTACTTGTGGGACCGGGGTCCACGGGTTTCTTACCGTGTAAGGGACCGTACGTCGAGGCGTCCCGTCATTACGCATC
>JAENPR010001722.1:0-119263 GCA_018135685.1 Themeda triandra | reverse complement strand
CTGGTGTATGTGCATATATACGCTAGTGTTTTGTTGACTAAAACTTGTCAACGTGATTCAGATATGTGGCATGATGACTGAGCTATGCTGTCGTCCCCTGTCTTTGTGTATGTTGAAATCAGAGTTTGGCAGATATGTTGTGGCGTTTGATGAAGTTATGATTAAATTTCTAGACCGACGAGGCTAGAAAAATGAGTTATTAGTTCATTCCGTGACCGATGAGGCCGGAGATACTTGGCCCTGACCGACGAGGCAGGGTATTTATTCGCTCGCGACCGACGAGGCCGAGCATTCTTACAGACTTCACATTAGACTCCATGACATACATCACTGACCAACGGGACTGACAATTTATTATTTAATATTGTGCTATTATGCTTGCATACTCGGAGATCACAACTCAAGACCCGGAGACACGACCATCATAGAAGCTTAATCGGAGGTCTTCCATAGAAGTTAGTCTATGGATGTAATTAACCGGCAACCTTACGAGGACCCGGGAACCAAGAACTACATGTCGACCTGTACTTCAGATGTGTTAGGCGCAATGAAATGTAAATCCCAAGTGGGAACGTGTACTTTGTAATTCTCCAAAGAATTAATAAAGATCAGAGTTCCCTGAGATTGTTGTCTATTTAATTTACTTTGTATACAATAGTATACTGGCACGCCCTCGCAATTATTTATTTACCCACGCGTTAGGACCTAACTCCCCTAATCCGGGAGATGTTTCTTTTCGGCGAAACAAATTGGCACGCCCAGTGGGACATGGTTCTCCTCCCATCTTTGCTGCGCTTTGATGGTCGTCATAGTGGTCCTTGAGTTCTCCAAGTATAATATGCAATGTTGAAATAATCTATTTGACAAGTGACTGATAAAGAGGCGTCCCTCTTTGTAGGTGAGCACGTCGCCGCTAGCGCTACTGCGACCTGGATGTTCCAATTTGGGACACAAGCACCTTTGGCTGTTTGTGAACACGAGAACCAAGTTTATGTACAACAGACTAAGCAAGAGTTTGCTCAGGCTAGTGAGTCCAAGAGAGACCAGAAGAGGTCGTTTGCTGAATCTAATAGTGAACGTCGTAACTTGGTGGTTGAAGCTAGTACTCTGCTGGAGAAGCCTGATACGCACGTCAAGGTAGCTGGGCCAAAGTTACTGGCAGCTTTGAGTGCATCTTGTGAAAACCTGCGTCAATGTGTAGCTCTCGCTCGTCAGGTGGGCAGTCGCCATGCGCATCGTAACAGTCGCAGGAAGTACGCACAAGCAAAGAAGCTCCAGCAGCAAGTTTCTTCTCGAATTGCTTCCAACATGGCTACAGAAGAAGTCAAGAGAGTTGATGTACTGCCCAATCCGAAGAGGATAGCTTGTGAAGCGTTCCCTAGTAGATGGACTCAGCGTTTGGTTGGAAACCAGCTCCAAATGGGAAAGGCTATCGTGCAAGAATTTCTGAACCGTCGTATGGGAAAGAAGCCTAGTTTTTCCAACTTGGATGCTACATATGTGAGGCATCGTGTACCATGCCTGCACATTGGTACCAGTACTGATCCGGCTTTGTTTAATACAAGGAATCAGTTTGGTGTTCTTCCAAATGAAGTACCAGCACCTCGACAAGATGAATTGCAGCAACAATTGCAAAGGCTCCAAGCTCAGATGAGCGGCCTTGAGAGACAACTGCAAAGTCGTGACACTCCCGGGAGCTCACATCCCGAAGGAAGGTTCATCAGGCCAAATGTGGCAGGTCGTCGTCCTCAGCAAGACCGCCGAACCTGGGCTCCTCAGCAGCAGAGATCATTTGTGCCTTCATATAGGCCTAGACCTGCACCACACCCTGCAGCTCCTTGGAATCATTGGCCCCGTCATCAAGCGTTCCCACGCTCGCAGAGACAACCAATGACATCCCAGTGGCGTGTTAGGGAACCTCCTCGTGAGGTAGTTCCACCCAATCAAAGTGCACCATCAGCTGTACTGCAGAGCACAACTCAAGTGCCGCCAATGCAACATCGTCCGGCTCCAGCACCATTACTGCAACGTCCGACTCAACCACGCTTGCCAAACACAATTATGAGACCAAGGGTCCCATACATGTTCAATGAAAATCAAAGGAGGCGTGAACGGAGGAGAAGAAGTCGTGAGTCAATGTACCAAGAGTTGCAAGACATAGTGCTTAGATATGTACAAGTACGTGTTCGAGCAGATGGTAGAATTTATGCAGATAATGAGAGGGTGACTGTCTGTGTAGCACCGGCCCTTGAGCAAAATGCAAGGTACAACTTCCTAATTGAACGCTTGGCTCCAATACCGCGTCAAGTGGAACATGCTGAACCTAGCTCGCTGGCAAATGGGTTTGTTGATGCACAAGGAGTAACGCAAGCGCCTGCTATTATCGAGCAAACTAAAGAGAACAAGAACACCGCAACAATAGAAGAAAAGATTCCAGGTCAGTTACTGACATCAGACGTTCCCAAGGCGCAACTGGAACCAAATGTGAGCCCATCAACAAACTATGAGAGCACATCTGAAGGGACAGAAAAGAATTCGACAGGAGATGTCGTAATGTGTGGAACTACAGAAGCATTTGGGGATGGAGAGTCGGACTCCGACTGGGAGCCACCTCTAGTCACCCAAGAATTAACTTATTCATCGGAAGATGAAATTGTACCAAATCCTAAAGCATGTTTCATCCCACAGGCTGCTATGCAGCAATGTAGAAATGAACAGGGTGAGGTCACTATTGTCCCTTGTTTCCCTGTAAGTGGAAAAAGTCGACCTAGAAGATCCACGCCGTATGATCGTCCAGAAGTGTATAGGAGCATTTCATCTCAACCACCTAGTGATCAAGACAAATTGCAAATGATGGCCACACGCCCTGGGGTAGATACTCGCCTTAAATTGAGTGCTCAACAACATATGGAGGAAGGAGCTGATGACTTAACGAGTGATGTGCATTGTTCAACATGTTCCGAATCCTCGAGTTCTCTGGAGGCTCGTTCTCGTTCCCCTGAGTATGAAACACTCGCACATTCAGTCCTATCAGGAGATGAAGGTGAGATAGCAGGGCACAATGTTGCTCCAGTTCATGTGGCAAATGAAGATGGGAGAGTTGCCACAGACGTTGTACCAAGTGCAAGTTTAGGCATGCCACCAATTTCAGAGGGAGTTGGTACAAGTCATCAAAATACACATGCGCTTCCTCAACAGCCTTTAAATCAGAGTGAATCTGAGTTAAGGCTCGCTAAGCAAGTAAATGAATTATCAACAAGGATGGATCAACTTTTTGCCCTAATGTCAAATCTCGTACCTGGAGGCGCATTGAGCCAGCCACAAATGATTGATCCGCAAATAGCTGAAATTGAAGCAGCGGCACAGCCAAATAATCCTCCTCTAATTGAAGTTAGGACAGGGCCAAACCCTGCGATGAGTTTTGTACCAAATCCTATTATGAATGCCCCGGCATCGTCATCCACAACTGCTCCTCGAGCCGAACCATTTAGAGATTACCAAGATATTGAGGAATTTATTAACAGAAAGATAAAGCAATTCAACGTGGGGCAAACCTCAGGAGCTTCGGATGGAGAGCTTTGCAAACCATATGAAGCTCGACATGACAGAGTCCCATTCCCTGCCGGTTGGCATCCACCAAAGTTCCGCCAATTCGATGGTACTGGTGATGCCACAGAACACCTTGTGTATTTTGAGTCAATATGCGGTGACACGGCAAACAACTCATCTTTGTTGTTGCGACAATTCTCTGCTTCTTTGACTGGGGCTGCTTTCCACTGGTACAGCCGTATACCAACCGGGTCAGTATCTAGCTGGGCAGCCATGAAGGAGCTTTTCAAGTCCCACTTCATCATGATGAGGAAAGACATATCAATCCTAGAGTTATCACAAATCCATCAGAGGCGAGATGAGAAAATAGAAGATTATATTATCCGCTTCAGAAATAATTATGTGCGGCTAGCAAGAGAAATGCATCCAGAAGATGCTATACAAATGTGCATTCATGGTATGCATCAACATTGGCTAGTGGGAGTGTCAAGACGTGACCCCAAGACATTCAGTGCGCTAGGTGATGCTGTTGCAGCAACAAAACTAGAATTTGAGAAAGTACCCCAAATCATGGAAATGTATAAAAATGCTGGTTCTCATGATAATACGAGGAGATTTAATACGTCCTCAAAACCAACCAGTAACATTGGGGGCAAAGCAAAGGCTCCTGCTGAGTCAAATACAACCAACACGGTGCCAGTTCTGGGACCTAGAAATGAACGCTCAAGGCCCACTGGGCGCCCTAATCTTAAAGAGCTCCTAAACAAGCAGTATGTCTTTAGAAGGGATCTTATAAGGAGCCTTTTCGAACAGATGAGTGAACAAAGGTTGCTGAATTTACCCAACCCGACTAGACCTGATCAAATTGCAATGATTGATAATCCTCTCTACTGCCCATACCATAGATATGTTGGTCATATTATTGAGGATTGTATTGCTTTCAAGGAGTGGTTGCAAAGAGCCGTTGATGAAGGGAGATTGGCTCTTAAGCCTGAAGCAAGGAATCCTGATTATCACACCACAAACATAGTGTCTGTACAACAAATAGATATGGATGAAGAAAAAGAATATTGGGTTCCATTTTTCCAAGTGGAGCAGCAACTAGGAAGATTTGAACTTGCATCAGCAGGCCATGATGACAGATCGGGGGCAGGAAGGCAGGTGCAGCAAGGGCATCCTTTAGAGGGTCACCATGAGCATAATTTGCATACCTCACTACCTCCGGTACAAATTCAGAGATATAATCCAAGTTGGCGACGCATGCCTCCTCGATTCATTCCGAAGTCTGATGGAGATGAGTCCTTTCCCTGATTCAAACACGTTCTCCCAACGCTAGGCCAATTCTTCCCTAAGATTTGGTTGAAGCCATGTGAAGAAGAAAATGAGAAACCTTTACAGGAGGAAGTGTCCACCTCAAATGTTGCAACATGCAATGCCATAACCACAAAAGGGGAAGATGACACTGAATTGGAGGTTGCACTCACACCCGAAGAACGTGAGGCCTTGAAGGTAGAGACATTACCTAATGAAGATGGAATAGAAGAAGTTAATATGAACTTACGAGGGGGCAAAGCCTTGCCTGAACCAACAAAGTCTCGGTTGCACGCTGCTGAAAAGGCTAAGGCTGTCCAACGCACCGAAAGTCCAAACCAGGACCTCCCACAAACATCATCATCAAATAAACAACACAAAGATGAAGAAGTGGAGTATAATGTCATTGCCCATTTGAAGCGCATTCCTGCCCTGCTTAGTGTTTATGATGCATTGATGTTAATGCCAGAACTTCGGGAGGCCTTGATTAAAGCTTTGCAAAGCCCCAAATTATATGAAACAGCAATGGCTAAGCATCGGTTACTTACTGGTTGCTTGGAAGTTAATGATATATCATTCTCGTAGAGGAAGATAAAATGGTGGAGAGCAACAATCATAATCGTCCACTATACATTGAGGGGAACATTGGAAGTGCACATCTTCGAAGGATCCTAATAGATCCCGGCTCTCTTGTGAACCTTCTACCCATTCATAGTTTGTCACGAGCAGGATATACAATGAATGATCTCGAACCGACCAATGTGGTGATATGTGGCTATGATAGCAATGGCAGCCAGGCACTGGGCACGATTACACTAAAGCTCCAAATGTCTACCTTCATATTCAAAGTGAAATTCTTCGTGATTGAGTTTGTCACGTCATATTCAGCATTGTTAGGGAGGCCTTGGCTCCACAAGTATCAAGTGATTCCGTCCACACTTCACCAATGCTTCAAGTTCATTGATGGCAAAGGAGAACAACAACGAATCATTGGGAATCTCTCCCCATATACAATGCAGGAGGTACATCACGCTGATGCTAAGTACTTCTTCCCTAACATTGGTGAGGAAAGCCGGTTGGGCCGTTCAAATCCGCCAATGGATGCACAAATCACACCAAGTTCAAATGCATCTGCTGCAGAAATGAAGTATCTAATTACACCATGCTCAAGTTATTCTGCAAATAGAGGATCATTCCCACGAGTCCGTGGAGATAGAAACAGGGGAAGACCGCGGGCATACACATCCTTGCCCCGACAAGAGGTGAAGGTGAATAACAACGAAGCACTGTGGAGCTGGAATATGCCTCCTACACCAACAAAACTAGGCACATCAACATCCACAACTAATATAATGTCAGAAACCAAGCCATCATCGTCTCAATGGGTGAAAAAAGAGAATTATGGCGAAGCACTTTGGAGCTGGAATGTTGTGCCTCCTACACCTACAAAACCAAGCTCATCGGTAGATGACAAGCCTGTCACACCATCCATGACTAACGTAAGGTCAGAAATTAAGTCTTTGAGTCAGGTGACTCCTACAAAAGTAGTAAATGCTACACCTTTAGCACCTTCCAAATGTGATGCTAACTCCAATCAACTCTTCACAGTGATGCATGAGGGCCATCAAGCCCCCCTAATAAAGATTGTGTCGCAAGTGGAACAGGCTACAAATAAAGAAGCTGACTCTTTGCGACCAGTCCTAGGTGAAGGAAGAGTGAAGAAAATGGTCGCCGAAATAGAGAAGGTGTCGTCGACTTCTCCTCTTTTTCAGCCTACATCACTTTACACCTCTGTTGCTGTACCTTTAGAGGTCTGGGCCATCCCTGATCCACAAGGATCTTATTGCCCGACCCTATTCTATAAAGTACCACAAACTCACCCTTGTGATGTCTCATTAAATTTTTCTAATGCAGAAACAGACGATGAAGAGGTCATGTCGACTTTGAAGGTTGAACCAAGTATGGTTCCCTTGCTTGAGAAAGCTGGAATAAAGCTAAGAAGAAATCAACGGCTACCAGCCCCGCCAAGTATATGTGAGGAATGGTGGAATCAGTCCGAACGCCTTGTGAAGAGGGGTTATCAATCCTATTCGAGGTACGGTCTTGGTTATCGTGTTCCCAACTCTTGTGATACTGATGAGGAACAGGACCAGAAACTTGAACATGTTTCTTGCAATATGATTCATGTAGGTGGTGGCTGCGGGCTTGAAGATGATGAAGACCCGACGTCCGAGGATGAAGATGGCTTAGTGTGCATCTATGAAATTCCTCACCAGCCCCGCTCAGTTCGTGCTGCTGCTAACGCACAAGAAGGATTGAGAAATGATCAATATCTTCTCTCTAGAGTACATGAAGCGATGACAGTCCACCATGGTGAAGTGCTAAGTGCTGCACCGGCACCTCCTCAATTAGAAGATGGCGGGCAACAAACCATTGATGAACTTGTAGAAATAAATTTAGGGAGGGAGGATGACCCTCGCCCAACATTTGTAAGTGCTTCGCTCACACTTGAAGAGCGTGAAGATTATAGAAAATTTTGAATGGAATATAAAGATTGTTTTGCGTGGTCTTACAAAGAAATGCCAGGGCTCGACCCTAATGTAGCTACTCATAAATTAGCGATAGACCCACAATATCGTCCGGTTAAACAACAACCACGTCGTTTTCGCCCGAGATGCAAGATGACATTATAGCGGAAGTAGAAAAGCTTATCAAGTCTGGATTTATAAAAGAGGTGCAATACCCTCGATGGCTTGCTAATATTGTTCCAGTAATGAAGAACAATGGGCAAGTTCGGGTTTGTGTAGATTTTCGTGACCTCAATCGTACATGCCCAAAACATGATTTTCCTATCCCAAATACAGAGTTGGTGGTTGATGCTACCACTGGTTATGAAGTTCTTTCCTTTATGGATGGTTTCTCGGGGTATAACCAGATTAAGATGGATGAACACGATGCTTTTGATACAGCGTTCCGAACACCAAAAGGGAATTTCTATTATACCGTAATGCCATTTGGTTTAAAAAATCCTGGTGCCACATATCGCGAGCCATGATATTCATTTTTGGGGACCTCATACACCAGATAATAGAGGTGTATATTGATGATTTACTTGTTAAGTCTCGAGATCGAAAGCACCATATGGAAGACCTTCGGATAGTATTCGAGAGGTTACGCAAGTATCAACTTAAAATGAATCCCCTAAAGTGTGCATTCGCTGTGCAATCTGGTGTATTTTTAGGATTTGTAGTTCGCCATCGGGGAATTGAGATTAAACCGAAGGATATAACTGCAATACTTAAAATGCCACCACCTGAAGACTTGAAAGAACTCAGGTCCCTCCAAGGGAAATTAGCTTACATAAGGAGTTTTATTTCGAACCTCTCTGGTCGTATCCAACCTTTCTCAAGGTTAATGAAGAAGGGCGCGCCATTTGTATGGGATGAAGAGTGTCAAAACGCCCTTGATAGCATCAAGCAGTATTTACTCCATCCACCGGTTCTAATGGCCCCTATCAAAGGGCGGCCTCTTATCCTGTACATAGCAGCCCAACCCAACTCTTTGGGAGCAATGTTAGGCCAAATAAATGATGAGGGAAAAGAGGTAGCATGCTATTATCTTAGTCGAACCATGGTTGGGGCAGAATGCAATTATTCCCCTATTGAAAAATTATGCCTAGCTCTGATTTTTGCGCTTAAGAAGCTTCGACACTACTTGCTTGCACACGAGATTCAGCTCATTGCTAGAGCTGACCCAATAAAATATGTTCTTAGTCAGCCTGCACTAATAGGTAGGATTGGGAAGTGGGCTTTACTCATGATGGAGTACGATCTCACATATGTTCCACAGAAGGCTGTTAAAGGACAAGTGCTAGCTGATTTCCTAGCTGCACACCCTGTACCTGATGACTCTCCACTCGTTACGGATTTGCCTGATGAAGAGGTATTCACAGTTGATACGCCTATAACATGGGAGTTATATTTTGATGGCGCCTCTCGCTCAGAGCCCGATGTTGACGGAACTCCTCGTAGAAGGGCAGGTGCAGGTATAGTATTCAAGAGCCCTCATGGAGAAACTATCTATCATTCTTTTTCGCTACTCAAGGAAGAATGTTCAAATAATGAGGCTGAGTACGAGTCCTTAACTTTTGGGCTCCTCCTTGCACTTTCTATGAATATTCAGCACCTCCACGCATATGGTGATTCTCAGCTCATTGTGAGACAAGTTAATAGGATTTATGAAGTGCGCAAGCCTGAATTGGTAGCATACTGGGAAGCTGCTCTCAAGCTTATGGAGAAATTTGAACATATACAAATTAACCATGTACCCAGAAGCAAGAATGCATCAGCAGATGCGCTAGCAAAATTAGCTTCATCTCTCTCCTTACCCGATGGGGAGGCAGAGGTTAGGATCGAGGAAAGATGGCTCTTACCTGCAGTACTCGAACTTATTCCAGAGAGTCATGAAGTAAATACTGTGCTTAGCTTGGAGACTGATGACGAGGATTGGCGTAAACCATTTCTTGATTATTTTAAGCATGGAAATTTGCCTAACGATCCTGTCACGAGGCGTCAAGTACAACGACGACTCCCATCATACATATTTAAGGCTGGTGTGTTGTATCGACGGTCTTATGGACATGAATTGCCCCTTCGATGTCTATCTAGAAGTGAGGCTGACAAGGCTTTAAAGGAAGTGCACTCGGGAGTTTGTGGCGGCCATCAGAGTGGCCCAAAGATGTATCATAGTATTAAATTAGCAGGAGCTTATTGGCCTGGAATGATGGCTGATTGCATTAAAATAGCACGAGCATGCTATGATTGTCAAATACATGGAGATTTTAAACATCAACCACCAGTACCTCTCCATCCCACTATACCTTCATGGCCATTTGATGCCTGGGGCATTGATGTCATAGGCTCTATCGAGCCACCTTCTTCTAAAGGGCAAAAATTCATTTTAGCAGCCACAGATTATTTTTCTAGGTGGGCTGAAGCTGTTCCATTAAGAGAAGTAAAGGCTGCCAATATAATTAATTTCCTCGAGCGTAATATCATATATCGCTTTGGAGTGCCCCATCGCATAACCTCAGATAACGGGCCTGCTTTTAGATCACACAAAATTGTTAGGTTTGCTGAGAAATATAAGATCCGATGGAACTATTCAACAGGGTATTATGCCCAAGCTAATGGTGTTATCCACCCAACATTAACAAAAAGAGGACTTTCTCTAATGCACCTAGCTCATGATTTAGAGTATGGTGGCTTGGGAATTCGCTGATGGAAAGAAGTGGATGGCTGTAGGTAACATAACATGAGAATTAATGATACACACATTGCACAGAAGAAGGAATTTTTCCTAGGGTGTTATCCACCCAACATTAACAAAAAGAGGACTTTCTCTAATGCACCTAGCTCATGATTTAGAGTATGGTGGCTTGGGAATTCGCTGATGGAAAGAAGTGGATGGCTGTAGGTAACATAACATGAGAATTAATGATACACACATTGCACAGGAATATATATGGTACTTGTGTGTCACTAAGTGGTGGAACTGACCAGGCTAAATTTGAAGCGACAAGCTGCTACACACCCCATATCTCTTTGAAGCAAAACCTCTTGCCACCGGGGAAGACTATAGGAAAAAGAGCAAGAGAGGGCTACCTTCTCAACACAAGTTGTGGTGTGAAGCTTCTTGCCACCCCGGCTTGGTATAAACAAGGGTCCTCAAAAAAAAAATGTTGCCCGCGAGGTTTAGATTCACATAGTGTGGAAGGTGGGATCTCAAAGGTCATGAAGAGACTTCAAGCGTATCAACATATTTGAAGTCAAGTGTCGAAGCAAATAAAAGACAAGTAAATCAAAAGTCTTCAAATTCCAAGTCAAGCGTCCAAGCAAATCAAAGGACAAGTTCAAAGTTCAAAGTGAAGGGTCCGAGCAAATCAACGGACAAGCCAATCAAGTTCTCATGCACAGTATAAGTCAAATATATTGTGAATCAAGTTTCAAGTGGACCAATGGAGGCTCTTCCGTGCTAGAGAGTGACTACCTTCCACCACCCTCGCAAGAAAATTGAGGCAATTCCTCTAGCCGATTACCCATCCGAATTATGACTCCACATCCAAATATTGCCGCTTGAAGAGTATGGGGTTTCTAGTGTGCTTTAGCTGAGGAAATAGTCTGGCAAGTTACGCTATCTTGGCAACACTCATAGTGACATATGACTCCTACACACAAGCACCAATAAACAAAGTAACTACAGAGTTACCACAGCCGTCCATTGAATTCTTAAGGTTGAATCCTTGGCAACTATACTCCAGGTCATTTCATAGCCTGGTGACAAGGAAGGAGCCCACATTAAAAAAGACACACACACACACACAAACACATTTTATTGCATATATACATTTTTTTTTTTACACCACAGTTGTTGTAGCTTCTATGTTGCTACAACCTTTCGGGAGCAGTGAAGTACTCCAGTGCGGTTTGTATGAATCTGTGAAACCCTTCAATCCTATTGGCTGGCACCGTGGCAGCTATACGGTCGCAATAGAATTGATAAAATTCCTTTGAAGAGTGGTATGGGTTTTCACCGCTAATCAAAGAAGGTCGCTATCAACTTCATTGGCTGGCACCGCGGTCAGCAAGGCGGTCACAATGAAGACTAGTGATGCAATATCTCAAGGCATGGTTGTTCGCCTCGCTATTAAAAACAATGACATACGTGGCATGGACTTTCGCCAAAAGTTTGTCATTCTGTTGTGGCACGGTACAATGTGATTTTACAGAATTGTGGTATGGTCAATCGCCACAATGACGTATGGTTTCTCAGTAGCATGAACATTCGCTACAAGTGTTACAGAATGGTGGTATGGTCATTCGCCACTAGAATTTAAAGATGCAGTAACATGGACATTCGTTACAATACAATAGTCAATGATTGAATTGTGAGGAATAGACATTCACTGCAATCGCTCTTCTCAGTAGCATGGAGTTTCGCTACAGTATAATTTTGTTGAGTTATGGCATGGTCATTCGCTACAACACAACATATTTTCTTGCCTGGCATGGACATTCGCTAGGATTGATACAAATAGTCACAACTTTGTGCATTTGATGGGAAATGTGCATGAGAATAGCTGGGGCACCCCTGCTACTCTCCGGTAACCCTTGTTTTCTTTTCTCTTTTTCGGCATGAAGTGTTGGAGCAGTCTTTCACAATGAAGAGACGCATGACGGATAAGAGAAAATCACCAAGTAAATAATGGGAAATAATGTTTGCTAGCCTGATGGGCTAAGCTGAGAAATAAAGTCTATAGGAGTAAAAAAAAGAGAGAAGAAATGTTTATTGTGATCACGCAGGATCAGATGTAAAATAATAGCAAATTGGGTCAAAAAAAAAAAAAGAGAAGAAGGCTATGGTCTACTCCTCAATGCAATATGCCTTGATGAGGTTACGCAAGGCTTGGACAGGGCCTGGCAACTCGTTGTCGCTGTCATCTTCAACTGAATGAAACTCATGCATCTTCTTGCTTACAGAATTTCCTTCGGCAATAGTCTCTTTGAGTTCGGTAGAACAAGCATTAATATCTGCACGAACTGTTTTCTCAGCTTGGAAGAAATTCAGGATCTCAGTTTTCTGTGACTGTACAAACTCGAGAGATTCCTTCTTGCTAGCAAGTTGCATTTCCAGTGCTTGAATCTCATTGGTAAGGGAAGTCTGGAAGGAATCGAGAACTTCCTGCCGCTTCTCCCCAGCAAGCTTGTTCTTCTCAACTTGTGCTTGTGACCTAGTTAGCTGTTCGCTGATGGAAATGGCTTTCTCCAACATCTGATCTACCTGTTTACTCCGTTCAGAAAAGGCAGCTTGGTGTTGTTGGTCAAGTGTTCCACCAAGCTCGTCCCTCAATGACCGCAGCTTCGTGACCATCACTTGCACCTCCTCAGTAAAGAACGCAGAAAAGAAACCCTCCCAAACATCCAAATTACCTGTGATAGCGTCCAGGAAGGATTTTTGGTTGAAATCTTCTGCTTTGGCTAATGTTTGGAGAGTCTTTAGGCCTCCCACAATTTGTTGGAAAGCAAACTTCATCTTAGTATCAGCAGATTCCGGTAAGCGTAGCGTGGCATCGGGCGACTGATCAAATTTCTTCGGAGCAGATGGAAGATCACTGGAGTCAAAAGTAATGCATGCTTCCTCCACATACTGGTGCACAACCCCTTGAATTTCTTCTTTTATTTTGTTTAGACGGCCAATCCTTTTATTTGTGTTCCAGCTTCCTTTGACTATATAAAAAAATATAGATTAAAAAAAAAGGAAGGCTGAAGGAGATGGCTATCAGTAAAAGAAATAAAGTAATCTGAAGAGATAACTTATGAGATTTTTTGGGGTCATTCTCACTTGTGTTTGAAGGACTGGCTTTAGAGTGTTTGCCTTGATCACTGTTGAGTGTCATGATAGTTTCCGAGTCATGACCACTGCCATCACCGACCTTGGTATTTTTGTTATCATGCAATTCCTCAACGTCTCCCACAGCGACCTTATTGTCAATTGACTGTGGCGCCGCACCTTGAACGGTATGAAGGTCAGCAGATGGTACACTTATGTCCTCACTACACTGAGCAGGATTTCCCTTCCTCTTAGAGTGAGCCGCTGATTTCATAGCTTTTTTAAATTGAGCACCAGTAGAATTCTTGGCTTGTGTGCCTGTACCCTTGTTACTTTGGCTGCTAGACACTTTTGGGCTTTTGCTACTCTTATTGGGAGATTGTTTCGAAGCATTTGCACGAGCTGAATTTGAGGTGCCCCTCTTTGTTGCACTTACAGTTTCCTTGGTTCCTTCAGCTGTAAGCACCATTATGGGAGTTCAGTAAGAGAGAGGAAGGTCCGGTGAACAACAAAAAGAAAAGAGTATAGTAGAAATAAGCCAGTTGAGATGTATTTTGCTTTACCTGTAGCCATCTTCGCCTTCTTGATAGGCACTACTTTAGAATTTTCTTCGCCTGAGATAACATTAGGCACTGGTTTGTAAAAAAAAAAAAATGAGGAGTTACTATATATTCATTACAAAAAAAAAAAAAAAAACTAACAGGTGGATATAGATAGTTTTCTTTACAGTACCTGTTGTTTCTGTTGCTTGCTGCTCCGAGGGTGTCGACCCGAAAACCTGTTCGGTTGGACCATAAGAGAGCTCTGTCAAAAAAAAAAAAAAAAAGACAAGCAATTAGTACACATAATGAAATGTATATATACAACTCATCCCAAGTAAAAGAATGGAAACATTACTGGGAGTGGAGCTTGTTGCTTTGTTTTCCAGAGCATCAGGACTATCAATAGTAGCAGCAAAAATGTCCATTTGTTGCAGAAAGGACAAAGCTGACGTACGCCATTTCATATATTCATAAGAACAATGAGTTGGCCGTGTCCTTGGCAATAGTTCAAAACTGTGTCCTCCAGGACGCAAATACCCAAGAAGTCGGCGAGTCAGGAATTCTGTGGTCTCTTCTAGAGTACCCTTTAAATAATCAGAGAATTGAAGCTTCCCATCCATGAAAAAGTCAGGTACTTCTTGGTCACAATTGTGAGACCGAGCAAAGCGATGGGGGCAGTAAAGTTGATTATTCTGGAATTGACATCGCCTGTGAGATACACCACCGACTATGCTGCTAATGATAATGTCAATTTCATGGATTTTTAGTGACCGTTCCTCATTAGGAGTTTCTCTACTATCATTCAAATGAACTGGACCCTGTTTGTCAAAATGAATGGGACCTTGCCGACCGATAAATTCCAGGGAAAGCAAACATTCCTCCCGTTCGTCAGTGGCTAAAAAAATCCTGTGAGCTCCAGTAAGATCAATTGGAATCTGAGATGCCTTCCCACAGTCTACAATGAAAGGAGGATGTTTGACAAAAGTAGGCGAACACGATGGTGGCTTCGATAGGGCCTTCCAATATGCAACAAACCAACCCATGATGTAGTGAGTTGGCAATGGTAAGTTACACTTACTGGCAGAAATAGCCCCATTGGTTATGGAGTGAAAAATGGCATCCAAACAACTATATAGATTTGCCAAACCTGCTATGCCTATAGCCTTCCTTGTTCCTCTAGCAGTACTAGCAGCTGCTGTAAATAATTCTGGTCGAATATACAGACCACCATCTATGGGTACACAATATATGCATAGCCAGGTAGCAATAAAGGCTGCACGATATTCCAATCTGCTATGATGTATATTATAATCTACTCTGTATCCAGAAAAGAGGGTGGAAGGATTTTCGCCTTCAAGATTTGCAATCTGAAACCCAAATTTCTTGAGGAAAGGATCCAAGGGAGGTGCATAATAGTCATGTGGAAGAGAGGACTCACTGATGTTCTCATATCGCCTTTTGTCAGCAAGAAAGTAGTTCAACCATGAACGAACACTGACAAGCCCCTTCCCTGTTGAATTCCCTGACAATCGCCACTTACAGAGTTTGGCATAGATGGCATGCAAGGTCTTGACAACAACATCTTCATCAGGAAGAAATGGTGAGGGTATATATTCATCATATGCATGTCCAGATATGGGGATTCCCATGGCATCATTGACTAACAAAAGTGAGTAGCCCATTTCACCTTGGCTTGTGACTATAGTATGTCCACTCACATTCCAGGAAGCTACAAAAGCTTGGATAAGCGGCCAACATTTGGGAACTTGAAACAATGAGCCAAAGATGCCCCTCAAGACATCTGCACGATCCAGTGCATTCTTATCTTCCTCTGCTAGCAACATCATTCTAGCCCAGATGTAATATTTCTCATAATATGGAATTCCTGCACAGAGTTTAGGATCGACACCACGCAGCCATCTCTTTTCTGGGCAGCGAATGAACTCCTGGGCCAAAGTCATGGTGTCAAAAGCTGGAGCTTCATCGAGAACAGGGTCTAAAATCACCATGGTAGTGGGACTTGAGCCTTTGACAGGTAAGTCCCATAGCTTATTTTGAGAACCTCTATATCTGGTTGTACGCCTTGTCAGTTGTGAACCAACAGTAGGAATTAGACACTCTGATTCATGGGTGGAAGATGAGACCTCCACCACAAGTTTTGGCCCCCGGTCAAGTTTGAGATAGGTGCATGCTGCACTGATGGTGCGCTCAACGTCATTTTCAGAGTCACTGCCCTCTTGGTCTTGGTTCCCTTCAGTTTCAGTGCCTCTTTCTGAGATCGTGACAGTGGCTATGTCTTCATGGTTCGACTTGGACCGCTTTCTTTTCAGTTTGCTAGAAGGCACAACATTCGAATTGTCACTTATGTCAATTACCCCCTGAAAAAACAACAAAAAAAAAAAAAAAATCAGATATACGAATAATGACCACATATTAGCGTTTTTGCAAATAAAAGATGGTATGGGAGCAAGACCTGCGAAGTTCCATTGGTCTCATCTTGCTCTGATGGCTGTACAGTCTGTTCATGCTCGCTGCTCATTGTCATAGAATTGTGATGAGCTACTGGATATGAGCGTTGATCAATATGATTTGGTGGATGAGACTGATTATAGTTGCGAGAAGAACGATGGAACTCAGAAGGTTCTCCTTGGTCTGGATATGGGTGGCGGCCTCTATGAACAGGCCTACCACGATATTCGTAGTACCCCCATGAAGAATTACCTATCCAATGGCGTTCCTCTTGGACAGGAGGCGGTCCTCTCCAGTACGGTTGATCTCCGTTAGGACCAGGATTCCTCCAATGTTGCTCTTGTGCATTCCAGTTATGCCAAGGCTGAGGTTCACCCTGCTGAAAACTCCTCTGATACGGAGGTGCCGCTGGACGCCTACGATTGAAATCCCTATAAAAGCGGCCCATGAACAGTTACCTAAAATTTTAGGAAAATAATGATTCAAAGAGCCAACGCTGTAAAGTGCAGAAAATATTCATATACTGAATAAGTGAGTCTCATCATGCTATATACTTTTGCAATAAGAAAAGAAATGAAACACAGAACAATTGAATCCATTTATTTTGTCACATACTGATTGTTTTTGCAAATACGCATTGATACAAACACATGCGGGGCTTCCATAGCTAAAGTCAGTGAATGTGACTGTGTTTTCAATCACGGTAAAAGATTCGATCTACAACCTCAGGCTAAGAAGCAATCTATGCACATAACGCTACTTACAGGATTGCACGTATAAGCAGGCACAACATCTGGAAAGGCTCGTACCTGAGACCGTAGCTTCGCCGTCGTGAACTTCTGATGGGAGCCCAAACTGGCTGAAATAATGAAGCAGGGGTCAGGAGGCCGATTGCCTTTTCTGATATTTTAAAGGAGAGGAGAGAGCCAGCTGGTTGAAACAAACGGTAATAAAAAAAGGAATGGGTCAGCTAACTTTTAGGACTTTCTTTTAAGCTGCTAATCCAGCTAGCCGTTTGTTTCTAAAGGACGTAAACGAGTCACCAAGCAAAGTTCGCACTGCTCCGCGCGCGCACTTAACTTGGTGAGGGGGCATTTGTAATACAGGATTTTGTAACATTTTGCGCGGCATTCATATTTATGCCCATTTATAAAATTTGTATTAATTGCATTGGTCGATATTTGCGCATTAAGTGATGAATTTATTCACGGTCAGGCTACTCGTGGCGAGGACATAAGTATTGGATGATTATCCTAAGAATTATTTGTGTCGGTCAATAAATAACAAGAGATGCTTATTATATATGAGCTGGCCGAGAAATCAAAATTGTTGGGCTCCACACAAATGTCATATATATTTTCATAGCTTGTGAACGCACATGTGAGTACAAGGGAAATTGATGAGCATTCACGTATCCGGAGTTTTATCTCAGTATATACATATATATGTGTACGTTGAAATACGAGGCCGGCGGCCGTAGAAACAGTATATACGGTGTACAATAGCTGATTGATTATTTCCATATGTATGTACACCGTCCCTCCGGTCCATTACATTCTACGTATAATAGTTGCATGACTGTGTTTCTATATATAGACAGGCAGATATATAAACGTACTTGAATTTGAACTGCACCTCTCCGATCCATTGCATGAGAAACCTCGTCTAAATTTGAACTCCATCTCTCCGATCCATCACGGGCCACAAGCTTTGGTCGTCCAGTGATCCTGCATGCTCGGATGAGAAGCGCTCCCGACCCTTTCCTTACGATGAGTGGAGCTGCGACATTCTTGTTGCATTTCTCGGATGACCATTCCATGAACCTGCTTGCCTGCTCTGTATAAAAGCCAAGCAGCTCTCGCCTGTGAGAAGGACGGCCACATACACCATCGCCGCTAGGCTGCACACATACACGCACTCATCACCACCATCAGATCACTGTTCACGCCGCCGATCAC
Source organism: Themeda triandra (assembly GCA_018135685.1). Lineage (NCBI taxonomy): Eukaryota > Viridiplantae > Streptophyta > Magnoliopsida > Poales > Poaceae > Themeda > Themeda triandra. Next base: position 101,046 of record JAENPR010001722.1, on the reverse strand, counting down.
ATCTCGCCGCAGCATTGCTTTCACAAATCACACACACCACCGCGCCACGCCGCCATCGTCGCTGGAAAGCAACCATCATGGCTGCATCGAATGGTGAGACTCCCCAATAGTGGGTTTTCGTTTTATTTTGTTCGATGCTACTGTGGGCGGTGTGAGGTGATAAGTGCAAGAAAAGTAGGGTGAAGATTCAGTCGAGGTGATTCATAGGTAGCAGGAGAAGAGTAGATCGTGTGATGAGAAGTTAGAAGAAGTTGGAAAAGGGTAGTGCACTGGCTGTTGTGTGTGTTGTAGGGCGCATGGCTCAAAGAGAAAGAAGAAAGCATCTCAGGAGAGTGGATGAAGTAGTGTAATTTGGTAGATGCAAGTTATGAAGTTTTAGTTGAAAAGAGGGTTAGAGGCCAGATCGTGATGATGGGCAGTAGTAGAAAGATGATTGGGCATGATGGTCAAGTGTAAATTTGAGATGGTCGTAGTATATATTCAGATGCAAAGAAGAATTTGTGCCTATTGCAGATCAGTGTGTATTAGGGGAGTTTGATATAGGTGAAGGAGGGTGCTTGAGGGTGTTAGTCTGAATTAGTCGGTGATTCAGTTTCAAATAAAGAAGTAGTAGAGTTCATGAGAGAACAGATCAGGAGAAAAAGTAGTAGAGTGCAATTGATATCGGTGGTCGGAAGGTTAACCTGATGAAAGGGTGAGTAAAGCAGTAGGCATAGTATAGAAAGCAATGTCACAAGGAGTTAGAAGACTGAAAGTTTGATGAGGTGGCAGCATTTACTAGGAAGATCCCTTTCAGTAGAGAAGAAAGGGAGAATGAATTTTGACGGCAAATACAAATGTCAAGTTGTGAGTCGTCATTAGAAAAGCAGCGAGGTGTGGATACTGATAGTGTTCAGTCATTTTCAGCAAACATAACCTTCAGATTTCATTGGTCTATTAGTACGTGCACTGAATATTAAGCAAGCAAGATGTAACATATATATGTATACACAGTCGTGCAGTTGTTAGCATGTGCCTTGAATGTAATGTTCTCATGAGGTTGAACTGAAAGAGATAGCTTGTAATGTGTCATTCTCAGATCTTTGGAAATATTTATAGGCATGACAGATTATTAGAGGCCAATTGTGAATTAGGCCCTGCGTGATTCGGTAGTAGTCCTAACGGTGTGTTGACGTGACAGATGATGCTTGTACGTGCTCCCTGGTGTATGTGCATATATACGCTAGTGTTTTGTTGACTAAAACTTGTCAACGTGATTCAGATATGTGGCATGATGACTGAGCTATGCTGTCGTCCCCTGTCTTTGTGTATGTTGAAATCAGAGTTTGGCAGATATGTTGTGGCGTTTGATGAAGTTAAGATTAAATTTCTAGACCGACGAGGCTAGAAAAATGAGTTATTAGTTCATTCCGTGACCGATGAGGCCGGAGATACTTGGCCCTGACCGACGAGGCAGGGTATTTATTCGCTCGCGACCGACGAGGCCGAGCATTCTTACAGACTTCACATTAGACTCCATGACATACACCACTGACCGACGGGACTGACAATTTATTATTTAATATTGTGCTATTATGCTTGCATACTCGGAGATCACAACTCAAGACCCGGAGACACGACCATCATAGCAGCTTAATCGGAGGTCTTCCATAGAAGTTAGTCTATGGATGTAATTAACCGGCGACCTTACGAGGCCCCGGGAACCAAGAACTACATGTCGACCTGTACTTCAGATGTGTTAGGCGCAATGAAATGTAAATCCCAAGTGGGAACGTGTACTTTGTAATTCTCCAAAGAATTAATAAAGATCAGAGTTCCCTGAGATTGTTGTCTATTTAATTTACTTTGTATACAATAGTATACTGGCACGCCCTCGCAATTATTTATTTACCCACGCGTTAGGACCTAACTCCCCTAATCCGGGAGATGTTTCTTTTCGGCGAAACAACGGGGATTGGAAACTTGTCTTTGACAGTGGCCGAGTTGAGCGCGCGGTAATCCACGCAAAATCGCCAGGAACCGTCCTGTTTCTTGACAAGGAGGACCGGGGCCGAGAACGGCGAGGTACTGGGCCTGATGATGCCCTGTTGCAGCATCGCATCACACTATGCCTCCAGTTCATCCTTCTGTAGTTGGGGATAGCGGTACGGCCGGACCGCCACTGGCTCGGTGGCCGGCTTGAGGTGGATGTGGTGGTCACAGGCCCGTGCCGGGGGCAGGCCGGTCCGCGCAGCGAAGACGTCGGCATAGGAGTCGAGCAGGCGCTCCAGAATCTCGCTCTGGGACCCGCTGTCGGAGAAGAGTTGGCCGGCGAGCAGGTAGTCTAGCGCCACCCACGCCCACCCAGATGACGTGACGGCCGCGGAGGTGGAACGCCATACGGCGCGTGGCGAAGTCGCAGAGGATGGGTCCCAGGGTGCGGAGCCACGCAATCCCCAGCACCATGTTGCAGCCGTGGACGGGGATCACGAACATGTCCACGGTGAACTCCTCCTTGCCGATGTGGAGGTGAACGTCGCGCGCCAGGCCCTGGCAGCCGACGCTGTCGCCGTTGGCCACCACGACGTGGGCGCCCCGGCTGTCCTGGAGCGGGAGCTCCGCGCGGCGAGCCACGTCCGTGCTGATGAAGTTATGGGACGAGCCGGAGTCCAGCAGCGCCGTGAACTCATGGGAGCCAACGCGAACGCAGAGCTGCATCGGCGTCGTGCCGCGGATTCCTGTAATAGCAGACAGGGAGATCATAGGGGCGTCAGGATCAAACGGAGGTGGTGCGTCACCGGGCGCCGGAGCATTGTCATCGTCGCCGTCGTCTGGTTCCTCGATGATGTAGTCGGCGGCTTCGAGGAAGAAGAGGCGTGCACACTTGTGGCCGCGAACATAGGGCTCATCGCAGTTATAGCAGAGCCCCAGTTTGCGACGCTCTGCCATCTCCTTCGTTGAAAGCTTCTTGTACGGCCTTGGCGGCGCCGCGTTCGCTTGGGGTGCGCCCGAGCGTTTGCGTGGAGGTGCGGGGAGCGCCAGCAGCGCCGGGGCGTTGCGGCGCTCGTAGGCGCGAGCCAGGTGCATTGCCCGCTGCAGATCCTGCGGGTCGTGGAGCTCCACGTCGACCTTGATGTGATCGGGCAGGCCCTCCGTGAACAACTTGGCCTTCTGCCCTAGTGACAGCCGACCCGCATGCGCTGCCCGAGCTTGGAACGCCTCCATGTAGGCGTCGACGGTCGAGGTGAACGGCAGTCGAGCGAGATCGGACAAGTGGTTCGTGCTGAGCGGCGGACCGAAGCGCTGCTGGCACAAGGTCCGGAAATCCTCCCACACCGGGCGACCCGCATCGGCCTCAAGCACGATGTACCACTGTTGGGCGACTCTGGTGAGATGATACGAGGCCAGCCATACCCGGTCGTTGTGGCATGTCATGTGGCCGCTGAAGAACTGCTCACAGCGATTGAGCCAGCCCAGCGGGTCCTCCTTGCCGTCGTACGTGGGGAAGATGAGCTTGTGGTACTTGGGCACGACATTCCCGGCCAGATTGTCGTCCGGCGCAGGGTGGGCCGAGACGCGCACTGGAGCGGACACCGCTGGTGCAGAGGCGACAGACGCGCCCCCGGGGCCGTTCAAGATGGCGTCGAGGGACGGTATTGGCGACGGCGAGTGCGGAAAGCTGATATGGGTGATTGGCACCCCTTGCGGTGGCACCGTTGATTGCACCGGCGGCACCTGGTGCGTGGTGGCCACCGTGGGTGCTGGCGGTGGTAGCACGGGCGTCGAGGTAGGCACCGACGGTGGAACGGAGGACTGCGGCGAGAACGAGGACGTCGAGCCCGAGTCGCGCCACGGCAAGGCGCCGGGGTCCGGAAACTGCAACTGAGGAAATTGCGCCGCCGTGGGCAGATCAAGGCCATCAATGGCAGTCATCCTTTGCGCCACGTTGGTGACCTGGAAGTTCATAAGGGCCAGCTGGTTTTGGATGCTTTGGAGGGCGTTGCTGAGATTGGAGAGCGTGGCGGAGGGAATGGCGTACATCGACGGCTGTTCGTGGGGCTGGGCGATCCGGGGGAAGGTGGTGGGAGTAATGAGCCCTGAGGTCGTCACGCCCACGGATGGCGCGAACACGGACAGAGGTTGGGTGGTAGCTGCTGGGATGGGCGGTATGGTGGAGTTGGTGGTGGCGGCGGCGGTGGTGGCAGTTGTGGCGGTGGTGGTGGCGGCGACTGCGGCCGTCGCGTCCCCGGTGGTGGCCATAGAGGCTGATACCAGGTTGTTACGGCGGCGAGTCTTGCTGCGCAGGAAGTAGGGAGGCGAGTGGGGAACGTGAGGACGAGTTCGATCCCGGCGAGTTGGTGCCGTGATCGATGGCGAGGCGAGCGACAATGGCTGGACGATGAATAGTAGATGAGAACACGGCGCCGGGCGCCCAAGGGTGATATAAAATCACAATCCCAGGCTAATCCCTTACTGATACGATAGGTGGCCTTATATAGGCAATTACAAACCGACTTGAGCTAAGATTAAGGAATAACTAACAGACTCTTTAGACTCTATGACTTGATAACCAAACCAATCCGGCAAAGACTCCTGGTTGCTAACTATAACCCAATGACCTTGCTAAACTTAGAACTCTAGATACATGCTCTAGCCACTTGTGCGTGTCCTCCTTTGATACGTCTGCCCCACCATAACACAATGATAGATGCCAAGCATTTATTTGGCATATATTCATAAACAAGTATTTTTTATTCTCCTTGAACACAATACCCAAGCAGATCAATTATGTTCTTGTGTTGAAGATTTGGAATGGCATCAATCTCTGTTCTGAATTCATGTGGACCTTGAAATGAAGATGTAGCAAATCTTTTAATGGCAACATTATGACCAATAATGAGATTGCCCTAAGAAGATTAACCGTCAGTGTTAACGAAGATATCCAAAGATGTACGACGGAGCTTAAAGAATTTCCAGGTGTCACATAATAAATATTTCAAGTTAAAGTGACTGATAGCACAATGGAGTAAATCCTTTATTTAACCCTTGAAAACCTTGCAAGGTGCTATGCTTAAGTAGCTCATCCCAAGTGGACAGTGCATTTTTAGATGCCCTGTTTTAGGTGCTCTACTTGAACCCATAATAAATGTGTCTTGAGGAAAAGAATTACCTTGTAAACATAGCCAAATCCACCATGTCCAACCAAATTACTCTCTGAGAAGTTTTCTGTAGCAGCCAAAATCTGAGAGAAACTAAAATATGATAACTCAGCTCCTTTTGCGCCACAAACGAGATTTATTAATCCTCCAATGTTCATGACTTTGCCTAATTCAAAGAAAACCAACTTTGTCAATGATAATCATTACATGAATTATCTCTAGAAGATTATGATGTATAACATCGTTTCTATTGAAAAGAAAGGCATCAATACATAACAAATATTATGGTAATATTTATTTTCCATATCATGACACGAGTTGTATCCCTAACTTTAAATGTACATGTACTTCATAGTAGGAAAATTATCCTAGTAACTCCCAGTGAGTGCCAGCATGAACATAATAATGTGAATTTGGCAGTAACTAGAAAAATATTGGATAACTGTGAAGCAACTGTATAGCATACCTTCCATTTGCTCTTCGTCAGGTTTTAGCGGAGGATGACTTCCTAAATTTTTTAATTTAGTTGCATTGAGGCCCTCCGATCTGAACCTGATATAGTGGCGCATATATTAAAAATTATGTGCTATATCAATAATGGAACTCAAGATTTTGGCTGTCAAAAAGCAATTTCCATTTGTGTTTGCAGGTACGGTGGATAAGGTCACAATTTTCTTTATCATCGTGGCACATAATAACTAAAGTAGTATTACACATGGTGACTGTTGTTAGAGGAGTTTGAATGGCCTAAGCATCAGCACCAGAATTGTACACTGGGCCACATTTTGCAAAGATACTGCAAAATTTTCACATCAAGTCTTAATCCTTTCCTTAGATATAGCCTTATAATTAATTTGAAGAGAGGTCAGGTGTTTGACTGATAATGTTTTTTGCTTTGTTCAATCTTCACACGAAATATATGGAAGCAAAATGAATCATGTTGGCAATGTCTGAATGCACAAGTGATGGCGGTCCATAACTTTGACAAGAAAAAAGGGATTACATACCTGTCTTCATGTTCCACATGACGTGCTGTATGTAATTCATCTGTGCTTCCCTGAAAGATGTAAAAAGAAAAGATAACTGATAAGATCCTTTGTGCCTAACTGCATCACTTATATCTTTGAAAATATTATGAAAATAATTAGCAAATATTCTAGCAACAAACTTCAATCAGCATTTTGAATCCTAATTCTAGTATAAAGCATGGTAAATGAAGATGTATGCACATGTTTCCCTTGACAAAATAGGTAGATATAGTACATACTGCTTGCATAAGTTCCTTTGAATAATATTTTCATTACAACTTTTTTAGGCTCCAGCAGTTGCATGATCTTCAGACGAGTTGTGTAAGATCATAATTTCAGTAAGGTAGTCTCTGGGAATGCACTTTTATTTAGAAACAGATTTGAGCATGTCATTGGCTACAAAAACTGGCACTTTTATTTAGGGAAAAAACTAGTATTTATCAAACACAACAAAGTCCGATAAACTTCAAAACGATGAAATACATACCGTTGTACACAAAGGACAGGCTCTGCTCAGAAGCCGCTCCCAAGTACGGGTGTTGTCAACAAAGCTGACAAGGGGGAAAAGTTGGAGGTAGAAGGTTATCTCATTCTGCACCTCGCGAAGCCGGTCAGCCTGGTTCCCTCCCATACAGCAGCTGTATAGGTAGCTGCTGTCGCGACAGGATGTGATGAGAACATATGCATGCCGAAGCGTCTCCTCCAGGTGCTCCACTGGGTTCCTCGTCTCCATATGCTGCATCAGCTGTGTCCTTTCGAGCTGCTGCAGAAGGTCCCCAATCATCCTGGCACGGCGTGCCAGCAGCTGGCAGGTATCCCGGTTCCTCTTGACCGTCTTTGCAGCCTCCACAATCATGGAGATGAGCCCATAGGCATCCACCCCAGCAAGCTGAGCAATGGTAGCCACTTGACTAACGCCATTCCATAGCGCCATGCTCTTTGGGTTTGGTTTCCTCGCAGAATTACCTTTGAGACCCAAGAAGAAGAAGATCAAGCTTGTTGAAATGAAGCCAAATAACCTGGGAGCTCAGTTTTCTCAAAAGATAAGTTGAGCTGTTGGCTTTGACTCTGAACTGAAAGCAAGAAGTTCAGAAAACATGGTCTTGTCCCAGTGACCCAGTCACCACCCACAGAAAGTTCCACAGATGTGGTTTCACATGTCACATCCCACAAGGTACCAAATTCTGTTGAAAGCAGAGACTGAACCAGAGGAAATCAAATCTGGTTCCCACGCAGATTTACCTTAGAGACCCCAGAATAAAATCAAGCTTGTTGAAATGAAGCCAAACAACCTGGAAGCTCAGTTTTGTGAAAAGATAAGTTGAGCTATTGGCTTTGACCATGAACTTAGTCAGCAGTTCAGAAAACACGGTCTTCCACCAGTGACCCAGTCGCAATGCGCTGAAAGTTCCACAGATGTTTGAATGTCCACATCCCACCTGTCGACTTACACGAGTGGTACCAAATTTTGTTAAAACCAGAGAGTGAACCAGAGGAACACAAAACTGGCAGGGCTCTCTATTCTCCACAGAACATCTGGCACTCTTGGAGGTTATCAAACTTTCACAAACGCGTGGGTCTCTCTACAATATTGCACCGTCACAAGGAACACTTGACTGCTTCTTCTAGCGGAATATACACAAGCACCAGCGCTGCAGAGCCATTCCATGGATACTGACAGTGACACCAGCTGACTGTCAATCCAATTTGGGGTCACTTGCAGATTTCACAGCGCACTGCACACCATGCTAAACAGCCGAACAAGGGGCTCACCGTGCTGATGGGGTGGCGAGATGAGGGCACTCCTTGCTTCCCAGCCCTTCCAGGAGGTTGACCCTGACAGCCGCATTTCCTCGAACACCTTCCACGCGCCTGCCTTTCTGCCGGCACAACAGACATTCCTCATCAGACCATAAAAGCGCACCCCGCCGAAATCCAGTGCGGGCATTCTCCTCTCCCCCTCAACAAGGATTGAGGGTTCTTCATGGCGTCTCCGTGACCCTACCTCGCGCCCTGCCATTTCCGGCGGCATCGCCTTCTCCTTTTCTGCCCCGGCTCCGGGCGGCCACTAGGCAGACATAGCCGCGCGATCGCCGTGACCATGCTGCAGTACCGCCGCGGCGAGTATTTTCTGGAGAGAGGAGCGAAGTAGGCGGCGAATCAGCGGCGCCGGCGACCGGCGGAGCTCTGGCGAGCGCGCGGCAAGCATGGTTGGCTGGAAATTGGAATGGGCCCACCACAGTTCATAGCAACCACAAAGGATTTCGACGGGAAGGAAAGTCAGAACTCAGAAAATCCCCAAGCCCATTGTAAAAAAAACGACATGCCTTTTTTCGGTTTTTTAAAACTGTCCAAAGCAGTCATGAAGAAATTGTTCGCCTCCAAAAATATTAATAAAGAAATTGCGAGAGTGACAATACAGAATTACGAAAGTATAACTTTGTCGAAATTATTATTTTGTTAAAATCAATTCTTGCCATTTCAAGAAAACAAAAGGCAGCATTACGTAATAATTTTTTAAAAAAAACAAACTATTATTCATTTCACCGTGTGAAACTATATGCAAAAAATACTAGTTTTACGAAATGGTTGTACTAAATATAAATTTTGTCCTTTCTAGGCACAAGATTTGAACTATTCACGGTATATGTGGATGGACTACAAAGTTCGCTTTTTTAGTAAAAGAAAATTGGTATTTTTATAACATCGTTTCACAAAAATTGATACTTTTGTTATTTGGTCATGAGAATATAGTTTTGCACTTTCCAATGGAAAATATTAGTTTTCACATTTTCCCCTAAAATTACAGGTCAATCGAAATATCTATGTTTCTTTAATGTTTTAAGTATCACAAATATCCCACGATGCTTTTGCGAATGGGCCTTAGCCCTCGGCGGCACAATCCCAATCCGATGGCTGCTAGGTACATCTCCTTTAGAAAAAGCCTTCCTTATCTTTGTTGGTATGTATTCAGCCCCGCGTCGCCCAACCCCGTGTGAACCCCCCCCCCCCGCGCCCACTCTCACCCCCTCGGGCAGTCCCCCGTAACCCTAGCGGCGACAGCGCGCCGGAGCTGCATATCGAACACCTCGCGTGCAGTGAGGACGGCAGCGGTGGGGCCATCTCGCCCATCTCCTCTCCTTGCTCCCCTCCCTTCGAGTTTGCCCCAATGAGATTGCTTTGAGGTTTGCCATCTGATCCACGCGGATGAATGGTTCTCGTCGGACCTTCGTGCCTATGTGGTTGACGATGTGGGGCTGCTGGCGTCCTCTCCTCTTGCCCCCTCCTCTCCCTTGCTCGGGCGACCATGGTTGGGCGGCTTGCCGGTAGTCGATTTTGGCGAGTTCCCTTTGGGGGGAGGTGTGGGGAGCATGCTCAGCTTGCTGGCTAGCCGATTCTGGGAGGGGGATGTCCGAGCTGCGGTGGCTGGCCCATGCTCCGGTGGGATGCGGTGGTTGTCGGTTAGATCCATGCGGGGGCGGTTTCCCCGGGTTGCTGTTCGCCAGATCCGGGGGTCCAGCGGTCGGGGCCACGTTTGACCACTTGTTCGCCAGATTGTTTGACTTTTTGATCTTATGTTTGACCACTTGTCTTATTTAAAATTTTGTGCAAACAATCACTTCTTTTTGTTGTGACTTGCTTTATTAGCAAAAGTTTTTCAAAAAATAACTTAAATTTAATTATATTTATAAATTCTTAAATAAGATGAGTGATTAAACTTAGGGTTGGTTCTCATTGCTTCATCACCTCAACGGATAACATTTCTTCGCATTTGCTTTTCATAAATCATGCATAATCCGTAAGCCATCACTTATTGAACAGTAACGACCTATGCAATATTGATCTCACTCTTATCCCTATGTTATCGCCGATTATGCTCTTCTCCTCTAATCGGTTAAGCGATAGTTCCTCATGACTTACATGTCGCACACTTGAGAGCAACACGACAGAGCACTAAGAACTTCAGAAGATCATTCTTATCCCTAGGTTAGAAATTGGTTATTTTTATATCTCACAAACGAAGTCGAGTTTAGACAAGATGTTTTACATGGTTGTGTATCATTATATCATCTACATGCATGATTTTTTTGGGGGTGAATTTAGATAAAAAAAATTTTTTGTCATAGTTTGCACGAGTTTTCATGAAGGGATAGTTTGCACCTGATCTGTTGCCTAGTTTTATATGTGTTACACCGATGTATCTAATGTGTTAGCAAAGTGTCCAATCACCTCTATCAACAATTCCACAATATATATGTATATCTTATCTGCATTGCTTGGAACCGCTGAATGGTACATTGTTTAGAGCTTATTAATGATGTCTTGCAAGAAATGATCTTGTTTTCAAAACATAACAATATCTTCGCCTGATGTCAGTGTGCATAGCTCTTTAATTTCTGTGCAGATATGGAAACTCATTAGGACGTGCGGTGATTCAGTGATGGTGACGGAGAGATCGATGCTGCAGTTGTTTGTCCAGCTGTGGATGATGTGGACGTACTATAGATGTAGTTTATACTTGCTTGGCTATTCGTCCTCGGTGCTTTTATTTCGCTTTATCTTTACATTATTGAATAGAATACTTAGAGGGAGTTCAGAGAGAATGTTTCACGCTCGATGGCAGTAAACTTCTAAAACTAATCTTGTATTAAGTTGGTACCCCAGCAAATTAAACGTACTTGTTTTTCTTCAGCAATGCGTATCCAATAGGTGAATGAACACATACTATACAATTCCTAATCAGGAAAGCTAAAACTTCATCAAGAAGAGGCATCTTCTGCTACCCATGTCGTGTGGGCAAAGAGGACACGCCCCATCCATCCCTGCAGAAGCCATTGGCCATCTTGGCATATCATAAAGTCTTTGTGGTAATTTTTCACAACCTCGTCTTTCACTGCCTCTACAATGCTTGATTTTAGTGGCAACTGCCTTAGGCCTACCCTTAGGTTTCTTGTGTGCCAGTGTCTATATTTCTCAGGGCGTTCCACTAGATCCATACCTTCGCATGAAATATCATTAAAAACATAATGTCCAAGGAGAACTTGTTCTAGCACTGACCGAAATTTACTGTCCCTTGGGATGGTTGCGTCCAACATGTCAAAGAATGCCATGTAATAGAAGAGCAACTCTCGAAACCGTGACAAGAAGGAGGAAGCATATGAACGATTTGAAATGCTCTGGATGAATACATCTGGCCTCATCTTCTTGATGTTATTGAGGACAGTATCCCTAGGGCTTGGAGAATCAAAGAATACACTCTCTTCCATCAAGGTGCTGAAACTGAAGACGTCACTCACAACAAGCACCTCATCAACGTCTGTGTGCAAGTCCATGATGGAAATATCCTCCCATTTTCTCGTGATTGTGCGGAAATTGAACAAAGGGAAGCCAAGCTCATGGGCACGTTTCATGAGCAGGCACCCTATTTTCTCAATCTGCTCACTTGGGTAGTACGTAGACATGGGGCGGGTTATGGCGGTGAAGTTCACCTCTGGCGGGCCGCCTTCTCTGCCTGCTAGCAAGTGGAGCAAGCCTGCCCATTGGAACCCATAACGTGTACCATAATCCACGATATGCAACCTGCTCTTGCCGACCATGGCCTGCATTATGGTCATTGTTGAAAAAATGAATGTCACATTGAGGAAGCAACAAGCTTTAGTGTAAAGGTTGTAAGCCTCAAGGAACTCCACAATTGAGGTTTGCTCTAACATATGCATATGCCAAATCTGCCTCCCTTTGCCCCCTATGCGTGCTTCTAGCCCCTTTGTGAAACAATGAGCTAGCCGTTGGGTGGCATCCCCCATTGCCGAAGCATGTTGCTTGATTTGCATCAGTAGCTCACATGCTCTCATGTGATCGTTCACTGCCAGCGCCTGCGCACAAGACAACATCAATGAGCCTATGTCAACCATATTATTTCTCGTCGATTTGATCCTCACACTGTTCTTGTTTCTTTTATCTGAGCTACTGTTGTCCATGGTGACACGTTCCATGTCCTTTCTGCATGCCTCATAGGCATGCAACATCATTGTTTCAAGCATCTCGTTGCCACATTTCTCTTTCGTCTCCTTGATCGCCAACATAGCTTTGCTGGTACTTCTTACCTCCTCCTCTAGATGGTGATCCCTGTTATACCTTTTCTTGATCCTACTACCAATAACGTTGCTTTCCTTAGTTTGATTCACTTGCTCATCCTTTCTAAAGTTGTTGTCTTTGGGCAAGAGCATGTTGGCTTCTTCCATACCCTCCAAGGGCAAATTATTCTCGATTTCACCACCTTGGCTTTCATGCAAAAAATCTTTGGGTCCCATCCTGTTGTCGGTGTTAGCATCGAAGGAATGGGAGAGAAGGATTTGCAAAAAGGGTTGCTGCACCTGGAGTAGCGTAGGGTGATCATCATTGAGCTCATCGTCAATATTGTCCTCCATGAGCATGCGTGAGATGTAAGGGAGGATCATCTCATTGTTAGGGAGATGGTGAACCTCATTGCTGGCATTGTGCTTCTGGGGAAGGTCAAGGAAGACTGGTGGGGATGCTGGTGGCTGCTCCATGAGATCCTTGTCAAAGAATTGCTCCGGTGTGGTGGCCATGGTGATCAATAGTAGTGGAGCTTGGCCACGGTAGCATTTGGTTAACATATATCATACTCAGATATATATAGAGAGAGGGAGAATTTAGTTAATGGTAATGGTGATTCCTACAGCAGGAGTGCAAAAGACGATGGCTGGCTGTAACCCCGATGCTATGCGCTGGAGTCGATTGGTAACGATATTTCCAATGCTGCTGTTGCTGGCCGGATAGTGGTTGCCCAATAACTATACGATACACAGGACAAATCGAAAATATATAATATTTTGGAAAAATCATCGTAACCAGCACCATTTCTTTTACGTAGTCAAAATGACAAAGCAACAAAAGATATAGTCGTGTGATAAAACATATTTGAGTAAGCTTTATTTCACAGGCTAACGTAACAGATAAATCGAGGAGCAGAGTTTGAACGCAAGCAGTAACCGCTTTGCTAGCTGTTTATATAATTTTTTGAGCCTTAACATGGCACTATGGCACTATGGCCTTGCATTAATAAATATGAATGCTCAGCCAAATTCGTTACAAGATCAAGGAGGGAGTCAGTCTAGATACAAAGCTGGCGTGGGTCCTAACTCATACCCAAATAAGCGAGCTTGTGCACATACGAGTTAGAATCTTATATACAAATATTAAAGCAACAAAAAAATCTCGTAAATAAGGCTACCAATATCCCAGAAAAGGTCACTGCCAACAGATGGGTCAGCGGAAGATGACGTGCTTGCTTCGAAGTGTTTGGCTGCTTCTAGGGTGACCTTGACTTGCTTGGCAAAAAGTGATGTCTTAGAGTTGCCAAAAATTTGATAAAATCTGTTTGGCTAGGCAAGTAGAGAGAGAGAGAGTTTGAAGTTTAATAAAGAGAGTGATCTTAATTAATTAATATCATTTGAGTAATATAAATACAACTAATAAAGGGAAAATGAATCAACAGCTTTTATGAATCAATAAATAAATAACAAAAATAATTTTATTATTCAGTTGTTAACTATTTATACCCATGACAAAATAGCGGGCTATTTTGCTGCTATAGGGCCCGGAAAGCCTGCGACGATGATATTGATATTTTTACTGCTATCACCGCTATAGCGCCGCTATCGTGCTATAGCGCCGTAGTGCCGCTATTCAGCAGCTATCCAGATTAACTCAGCCCACTCGAATTCGGCCCATCTTGAGCCCAAATTTGGCATGGCCCCTTAGTGTTTGCTACCTTGCTACCTTGGTGGCATATTATGAAGTTAAGTTATGATTATGAGATTATCAAATTATCATTTGTGAATTATGGTTACCATTTTATATATCATATATTCATATGTTGGGCTAGTGTATACAAATAGCGGGCTATAGCGGCGCTATAGCGTTCACAGCTCTCTGTCGCTACGTTAGATAGCTATAGCGGCGCATAGCTTCTAGGAAAGGCTAACGTTATTTTTTATAGCCCACTATTTTTTTCGTTGATTTATACATATATTAAGGAATGGATCTAGGTAAACAATAATGAAAGATGTGATAAACAAACAAAAGTGCTTATTATGGTGTATGATTAACAAGTAATAACGAAAAGTATTTAAAAATAATTAAGTTTGTCTCATGATTAATAGATCCATTCACAGACATCAAGCAATTAATCACCATGATAAAAAAAAAAAGGGTATTCAGTTTTATTCAAGACAAGTAGAACCAGACAAAACAAACAAAACAAACGGTATATAGAGACAAAAAAAAAACTCAGTACACGTTCGCAACCGTTCAAATACAATAGACTAATCAAACCAATTACCCCTGGCAACACCGGCACTCCAGCCAGGCGCTTGATTTTATCCGCCTGGACAGCCACGCACTTGCCAGGTATAGGCAGCTCTACTCATGACGGCAACCAAACGTAATCCTGGCGAGTTCCACGCAAGGTTTACATAGGCAAATTTGTCCCGGGCTTGAACCAAACAAGCCCCTGCTTGCACGCCATCGTCACAGCTACCCCAAGGTGTCGTGTACTGGCCTGGTTCCCCGCACGCGCCAGGATAGCGTCACCCCCGTGATTGCCGCAGCATGGCGGCCAGTTGCAAGTCGCGACCTGGTGGCCGGGTGCCAGACAATTGAGGCACCGACCCTCAACCTGTCTCTACGTCCGGTCCTGGACCCGAGGTCTCCTTGCACGACGTTGCTTGGCCGCTGCTTTGGGCGCCAACGCTGCTCTGGACGACGCAGCCTACTGCTCCTGCTTCTGTGGCAGAACACTTTGCCAACCATCGGCATCCGGTTACGTGGCCCATTTTTTTTTTTTTTTTTGTTTGAGATGGCTTACATCTCCAACTATTAATTCTCAGACTTAATTCGAGATGGTTAACCAGTTGAATGAAAACGAAGTCTCTACATCAAAGTTAATGGTACAACTTTTTCATATGGTATCATTTAAAATATCAAATATACAATATAATGTTTGGAACCGTACGTGCAGCATCAGTTGTACAATTGCAAGTTTCATGTAATTCAGCTAGTATGAACACTAGAGAGAAAATGAAGGATGAGGTCTTGAGTTCAAATTATAGAAGAAATGGAACCTCGGATCCTGGACAAAAAATCGGCTGCAGTAGCGTCTGGACGTCCGGCAGAGGAGCCAGCTCACGCTGCTGCATGCAGCAGATGGTAATTGTGTACGTGCACATGCAAAGACAAAAAAAAAAAAATCCATATCTCATGAACCGAATGTCATAATTAAAATCTGATTGCACCATCATGTTTCACGTGATAAGATCTTCAAAACAAGAGCCCATAAGGATATATTTTAACAACTTTTTAAAAATAATTTTCTCTTCGGACATACAACCGATCTATTTTTGAAACTGTCCAAAACATATGTCGAAACAAATTGGAGAAATGTGTTAAAACAACGCAGAATACCGATTACAACATGCCCAAAATCAGTTGTTGAAACATCCTAGAATGTTTGTTAAAACAACCCTGAGACATATGTTCAAACACCCTAGAAAACCTATTACAACAAACGCTAAAAACACCTCTGAAACCATGTTAAAACCCCCAGAAAACATACATTAAAACACATTAAAAACATATGTTGAAACAATTAAAAAACTTATTTTGCAGAGAATCCATAAACATGTGTTAAACAAACTAGAAACACATGTTGAAATAAGCCATAAACATATGTTGAAACAAAACTCAGAAATACGTGTTACGAAAAAAATCACAAATATATGCTGAAACAATCCATAAACGTGTGTTGAAACAACCAAGAAATACCTATTTACACATAAAAATAGCAACAAATCAGTAGTAGGAGGATATGTGCAGTGCATACTCTTAGAAAAAAAGACATATACATCATGCGCCACTTATACCCTGTTGTAAAAAAAATATACACACGCACACGTGCACACACACCACGACCACACACACACGTATACACACACGCGCATATACACACATGACACACTACACACCCGCGCACTCACACACACCACACACGCGCACTCACACATGCACACATCGTACCAGGGGGTCATAGACACGGACACGGGCCGGACGACCATGTCAAACGGTTCCCGGACAAAAATTGGGCGATGAGGGTGATGGGAGAGCTGTCACTTGTCAACAGAATAAAGATGACGCGGATGCTGGATAATTATTCCAACTTCTTTGACTGCGTCCATGCATTTGTTATGTTACGTCTTAACTTTTGAGACTGATCTTGTAAGTTGGTGCCTCAGCACCCAGCAAACATATATTTGGAACTGTGACGTCACACAGATACCAAATGATTAATTGGTAAAACTACAAGTTACAATGACATCGACAATGTCAACATCATGTTGTCGACACAGAGAGTGCCTGAATACAATATGTTGTGACGACATTTATTCATGAACGCGACCCTGACATAGCTCTAAAAAGTGCAAACCGTCTAATCACCTGTATCCACAATTCAATATGTCCGTGTACCTCCACATTGCTTGGCAAGAAATGATTTTGTTTTCAAAAAGTAACAATATCTTCTACTGATTTCACTATTCATTAATTTCTCTGCAGAAAAGGAACCTCCTCGGCTCCGAATTGAAGCTAAGCGATGAAGGTGACGGAGAGATTGCTGCAGCAATTGTCAACCCAGGATGTAGATGATGATGGTTCAAACTTTCATATGCCTTAGAATCGCTTAGAATGCTTAGAGCGAGTGTTTCTTGGGATACGAGTTTACAAGATTATTCCCGACAGAGTTCTTAGGTCTAAATAGAGAGCTGTACGTTAAACGACAAGCTATGTAAATCTCATTCAGCTTCATCCAGAAGAGGCGCGTCTTTGTTCGCCACCCATGTCGTGTGGGCGAAGAGGGCACGCCCCTTCCATCCTTGAAGAAGCCATTGGCCATCCTGGGAGATCATAAAGTCTTTGTGGTAATGTTTCATGACCGCATCCTTCACTACCTTCACAATGCATGATTTCAGTGGCAGTTGCTTCAGGCCTGTTCGTTGGTTTCTTGTCTGCCATTGTCTATATTTCTCAGGGCGTTCCACTAGGTCCATGCCTTCACAGGAAATGCCATTAAATGCATGACATCCAAGAATGAATTTCTCCAGCAATAATCGAGATCGACTCTCCCTTGGGATGGTTGCATCCAACATGTCAAACTGCGCCAAGTAAAAGAAGAGTGTCTCTCGAAACCGTGATAAGAAGCAGGAACCATATGAACGATTCGTAACACTCTGGATGAACAAATCTGGATTCATCTCCTTTATGTTATTGAGGACAGTATCCCTAGGGCTTGGGGCATCAAAGAATATGCTCTCTTCCATCAAGCAAAAAACTATAGGGGTCATTCACAACGAGCACCTCATCAGCGTCTGTTTGCAAGTCCATGATAGAAGTATCCTCCCAGTTTTTCTTGATTGCATGGAACTTGAATGAAGCCAAGCCAAGCTCGTGGGCACACTTCATGAGCCGGCAACCTATTTTCTCAACCTGCTCACCTGGGTAGCAAGTAGGCGCGGGGCGAGCTATAGCAGTGATCTTTATGGGTAGACTGCCTTCTTTACTCGCCAGGAAGCGGAGCAAGCCTGCCCATTGAAACCCAGAACGCGTACCATAGTCCACGATATGCAACCTGTTCTTACCGGCCACGGCTTGCATGATGGTCACTGTTGAAAAAATGTACGTCACATTGACATAGCAAGTGGCTTCAGCGTAAAGGCTGTAGGCCTTAATGATCTCAACAGCTGAGGGGTACTCTAGCATAAGAGACTGCCAAAGCTGCCTCCCTGTTCCCAAAATCCGTGCCTCTAACCCCATGACGAAGAAATGAGCTAGCCGCTGGGTGGCGTCCCCGTTGCTTGAAGCATGTTGCTTGATCTCGCTTTAGTAGCTCACACACTTTCATGTTATTGTCCGCTGCCGAGCTCGTGCACAGTGATCAACAACCTATGTATGTCGACCACATTGTCCCCTCGCCACTTTGATCCTCCCATTCTTCTTGTTTCCCTTGTCCACATCGGTATTGTCAATGGTGACATGCTCCATGCCCTTGATGCATATCTCATAGGTATGCGACATAATTTTGTCAAGCATCTCGTTGCCACATCTCTCCTCTAGCTCATTTATCATTATCCCATCTTTGTTAGCAGTTCTTAGCCCCTCCTCTACAATGTGATCCTTATTGTACCTTCTCTTGACCAACTATCAATAATGTTGCTTTCCCTGATGTGATTCATGAGCTCATCCTTTCTAATGTTGTTGTCCTTGGGAAAGAGCATGCTGTCTCCTTTCATGTCCTTCAAGGATACCCCCACAATAAGTGTGCCCTCGGATGAGGGCAAATTCAGCACGCTATCATCACCATGGCCATCATGCAAGAAATGATTCGGCCCCTCACTATTGTTGGTATTAGCGTCAAGGGAAGGAGACGAGAGGATCTGAGCAAAGGGCATTGCCACCGGTGTAGCCCGGGGTGATCGGAGCTCATCATCAATGTCGTCCTCCATGAGCATGCGTGAGATGTATGGGAGCATCATGTCATTGTTAGGGACATGATGTCGGACCTCACCGCTGACATTGGGATTCTGGGGGAAGCTCAAGGAAGACCGGTGGGGATGCTTGGTGGCTGCTCCATAAGATCCTTGCTGAAGAATTCTTCTCGGTGTGGTGGCCATGGTGATCAATGCTATTGCAATAGCCCTTTTAGGTTAATATATATATCATAATGAGAAGAACCGAAGACTTTTGTTTAATGATCCCTACAAATTAACAGAGTGCAAAAGACAATGGCTGACTCAGTATTATCAATGCTGCTTGGATGGGGACATGATGGCTCCGGATATACTTCCAACGCTCGCGAGGTAATGGTTGCAAAAGCTAGGAATGCATAGGGCACATCAAAATAATATAAGATCATCACAACAAGCCCCTAGTGATAGTGACAAAGCAAGAGGAGAATAGTTGCGTGAAAAAACATCTCATTATTACTAATTAGAGGCTCCATGTTAATCCTACTAATAAACGCTTAAGAAAAAAGATAAATGCTACAAATTCTCACGTTAATTAGAAACATGTAGCCATCGGATCTATAGGCTTTCGATCTTAGCCATTAGATCTATTTTATATTTTCTACAAAATTACCCACTACTACGATCATTAGATAAATAAAAAGAAAGAACAAATAAATTCATTATTTTACCAGAATAACTCAAACACAGTCGCCTGTTGTTTTGCTTAATCGTTAGTCGAGCAACCGAGTCAAGGAATCCTAGCTCTGTGCTCTCTCTCTCAGCTGCCTTCCTATACTCAGCTGCTCACACACATCCCTGTTGAAAATCAGAACACAACCACGTTTGCAAATGCAGAACACACCATGTTGCAATTGGTGCTCGATTCGGGGTCTATGCATTTTCTATATAAAATGCACCTTGTTGCATTTTAGCCTCGCCTATACCAAGTACTTAGATAAATATTAAGGGAGCTACTTTTACATAATGGTAGTGGTGATAATTTAGATGAAGATTTAGTAGTTAGTTTATACTACTTTTTTAATTGTGTGGGTTTATATCTTTTAAGGAGAAGGAATTTATATATGTCTAATGACTATTATCACTGCAGTCTACCATGTATACCAAATATTGATAACTTGGGAAAAACACTCCACTCTAGTTCATTGTTTTATTTGTAAAAATTAATCTACTTTGGAAATTGACTAAGTTTTTATATTAATTTAAAAATACCATCTATTTATCAATTATAAGAGCATCTCCAAGAGTTAAATTCTATTTGGCAAATCTTATGATTTGCCAATTCACGGAACTATATGCCAAGTAAAAAAAACAGTCTCTCTCCAAAAGTTTAGCATTTTAGACTTAGTAAAATAAAAGTCCCGCTAATGAAACAAAGAGGCCTGCTAACCAAACGAAGAACCCCGCTAAACGAACGAAGAGACCCACACTAAGCAACGAAGAGCCCCGCAAGCCAAGCCGTATACGCGTGTGTATATTTGCACCCGCGGAGGATATTTAAATTGCACATGGAAAAAAATAGCCCGCTATTTTTGCCGCTATAGCCCGAAATAGCTTGAAAAAAATGTGCCGCTATTTGCGAAAATTTTGCCATATTTTGCTAAGTTGTTATTGATGATGCCAAGTTGTTTTGTCAAACTATTGGAGGCTATATATTTTTTCTTGTTTTGCAAAAATTATGTGGATGCCAATTTGAGATAGTAAATTCTTTGAGATGCTCTAAGAATGGAATGCCAATCATTGCAATGATGATGTAAATAGTTCTTTCTCTCAGTATATAAACAAATAGTGTATTAATGAACTACTACATGTATAATGAATGTTAATTATGACAAAGTTGGCTTCCTTTCTCATATAGGTAAACTGGATAATTTGTATATAACGGCAGTCCCAATGCAAGACTCTATCACAGAGTCCAAAACTATTTATTACCCTCCTATTTATTGTATTTTACTGATGTGGCGGCATATTTATCTCGAAGACTGTGGACATAGAGTCTAAATAAGACTTGGAGTCTTGGTTTTTCTGTCTCTCTCTTTAATAAATATACCGCCACATCAGCAAAACACAATAAATAGAAGGGTAATAAATAGTCTTGGACTCTGTGGTAGAGTCTGCATTGTGAATGCCCTAAATACATAGCGATGGACTAATTAATGATACTGGAAAGAACATTCGCATTTAAAGTTGAGCTGTAACCTCTATGGAGTCATGACATGGCATCAACCAAGAGCACCTTGAGGCTTGAGCACATCGAAACACTTTTTGTCGCCTGATTACTTATCATCATTAGGTGGCCTGCGTATAGGACAGGGTGACCAAGAGAGCATATTATATAGTACGTGCAGCTTGGTAGTCATATCCTCGTCATCTGTGCTTGTTTACCTGGTTAATTTAAGCGTTGGTGACCGAGGCCCAGATCGATGAGCTTATTGTCGCACTCGAGTTCCCTACATCCATGTGCTAGCTGGTTAAACCGCGGAATGCTTTTCTGCATCATGCCGTCGATGATCCGGAACAAAATATAAAATATAAAGCAACAAACTTAATAGAAGATCGGCCAACATATGTTAGATTGCAAACTTAACATGAGATTGGGCCACATACGCTGGATTGCAAACTTAATAGGAGATCGTGCAAAATGCGCTGGATGGACTGCAAATTCTTCTGCATTGTTTGGGCACTGCAACTCATTCTGCATGGTTTGCCCCCCGTTTGTTGTCGCCCGTGGCCGATCTAGGGTTTGGTACCGTGGTGAATCTCGCCTACTGGGTACCGTGGTGAATCTTGCCAAGGTGGAGGACATACGAAGAAAAAGAAGTGGAAGGTTAAATTAAATACTATTATTTCCCTTCCGGACTGTAGCGAGGCAGCCAGAAAGGATCGTTGAGGCGGTCAGGATGCCGACACTCCTCCAAGGACCAAGATGCTACGTTGATGCATCGTCTATTGAACCTGATCTTTCCATACAACATAGGCCCAACGTCCCAGCCTCCACGCTAGCTATTAGCCGCAAGCGAAAGCCCACACATAGCTGATTCTGTCAATTTCAATCGGATCCTATACCAGGCTTAATGGCTAATAATAAGCCCATGGGAAAAATGAACATCGAGCAACGATTGGAATCTGAAAACCGAAATGCCGCGTTGTTGCCTAGTCGCGTTACTCGCGTAGTTTACTAGTGTCTTACACTGAGCGCCGCCGCCGACGCGTCGTTGCCCATTGTCGTATGTGCTCTGCCGTCACCCGTCGGCGGCTCGTTGTTGTCTTCCAGATCAGCAATGCGAAGCGATCGATCATAGCTAGCAGCACGGCGTCTCGACACTGATCTGATCTAATTCTGCATACAGGTTTCCCTAGTTACGTCCACACGATCTGAATTCTGAATTTCTCGTCTACTTATACAGTACACGTAGTCACCATATTACAATGATCCAATTTCTAATATATTGTTTACTTTTTGTCATAATTTAAGGTCTAAGCATGTCGCCTAAAGTTCTTAGTGATTTTGCTTCAAAAAAAGACCATACATTTTTTTTCAGCAAGCCCTGAAGCATTATTTTCTAATTTGAGGTAATCATAATAGTCATCCTATTTTTCGTATAGTTTCTTCCTGTACAAACATCGTGTCTTATGAACTACATACATGGTCTCATCTATATTACAGTAGTACTAGTAATGGTAGGATGCATACCAGGTTTTCTCATATTCCGGAGTTTTCTGTCCTGAAAAATCGCTCGCACCGATTGAGCTAAGGTAGGGGGTCATCCTTGCCGTCATATGTGGGAAAGGATAGTTCGTGAGTATTAATCTCTAGGCCAGAGGGATTACCCGGATTTTCTTCCTTGACACCTTCGTTGCAGAACAATTTTGCCTCAACTTTTGCTGCAATTTCAGGCATGTGTTGGTTTTGAGATCATTCTACCTTTTTGATGTATTAGCCTTTGAACATCCTTTGGTGGTGATCTCCTTCTCCTTTTCCCGAGATTTGTTGTCGATGCCGGATCTTTTCTCGAGGTTGATCATCCTCTCATTCATGGTTGCCATATCCTTGGTGATGTTGTCTGCCTTGGTGGAGAGATCCTTGTTGAATTTCTCCATGAGCTTCAGGAGCGCAGCGATTTCAGCCATGGCGGTGGCGTGGATCGACCAGGAAGTACGATACCAGGTATAACAGGCAGTGCACAGAGGGCCACGTGGCAGCCTGGGCAGAGCCTGAGGTGGAGGAGGAGGGGCGCGGCCGGAGGGCAGGGAGTAGGGAGAGAGATGAGAATTACCCCTTTCTATTATTGCCCTTCTCTCATTACATATGGGAGATATATATTGCCTAATTAACCTGTCTTAGATCCTAAGCTATTCTAGAGAATTCCTGCGGATATTCTCTTTCTTTATTTTACATCTCCTAACTACAGAAAATACTTTACTGATGGACCGATGATGTGGCGGAGTGGAGGTGGAGGCGCATGCGTGCGGGGGCGGGGGCGGAGACGGCAGTGGCTGTGGCCCCATGGTTGCCCTAGCCACAGTCCATGTCGTAGTCAGTCTCTTCCCGGGCCAGATTTGATCCAAATTCATTGCAAAGTAGTTGGGACGTAACTGCACTTGTTACACTTAGAGGGAGTGTTTTTCTACTTATATGGTAGTAATCTCTAGGGCTGACCTTGTAAGCTCGTATCACAGCAAACATATTTGAGATTGATTTTCTTGCTAGCAAACGTAACTTGTAAGGGGATGCAAAACGTCTTCGGCCTAAATCAAGAGCTGCCGAACGCCGTCATGCTATATCCTTCAGCTTCATCAAGAAGAGGCATCTTCGTTTGCAACCCATGTTGTGTGGGCAGAGAGGACACGCCCCATCCATCCTTGCGAAGCCATTGGCCATCCTGGCAAATCATAAAGTCTTTGTGGTAATGCTTCATGACCTCGTTTTTCACTGCCTTCATAATGCTTGATTTCAATGGTAGCTGACTTAAGCCTGCTCGTTGGTTTCTTGTTTGCCATTGTCTATATTTCTCAGGGCGATCCACTAGGTCCATGCCTTCACAAGAAATGGCATTAAACGCATAACATCCAAGAATGGCTTTCTCAAACACCAATCGAGATTTACTCTCCCTTGGAATGGTTGCATCCAACATGTCAAACAGTGCTATGTAATAGAAGACTGTCTCACGAAACCGTGACAAGAAGCAGGAACCATATGAACGATTCATAATGCTCTGGATAAATACATCTGGCCTCATCCTCTTGATGTTATTGAGAACGGTATCCCTTGGGCTTGGATCATCAAAGAATATGCTCTCTTCCATCAAGATGCTGAAACTAAAGAGGTCAGCCACAACGAGCACCTCATCAGCGTGTCTGTGCAAGTCCACAATAGAAGTATCCTCCCAGTTTTTCTTGATTGTATGGAACTTGAATGAAGGCAAGCCAAGCTCACGGGCGCACTTCATGAGCCGGCAACCAATTTTCTCAATCTGCTCACCTGGGTAGCAAATAGGCGTGGGGCGGTCTATGGCAGTGATCTTAACCTCTGGCAGGCTGCCTTCCTTACTAGCCAGCAAGTGGAGCAAGCCTGCCCAATGAAACCCGAAACGCATACCATAAACCACGATATGCAACCTGCTCTTACCGACATGGCCTCCATGATGGTCATTGCTGAAAAAATGAATGTTACATTGACAAAGCAGCAAGCTTCGAGTAAAGGATATAGGCCTTGAGGATCTCAACGGTTGAGGGGGTACTCTAACATAAGCAATTGCCAAAGCTGGCTCCCCGTGCCTAAAATCCGTGCTTCTAACCCCATGACAAAAAATGAGCTAGCCGTTGGGTGGCGTCCCCGTCGCTGATCCATGTTGCTTGATCTGCTTTAGTAGCTCACACACTTTCATGTTATTGTCCGCTGCCGTAGCCTCGTGCACAGTGACATCAACAACCTATGTATGTCGACCACATTGTCCCCCGCCACTTTGATCCTCCCATTCTTCTTGTTTCCCTTGTCCACATCAGTATTGTCAATGGTGACATGCTCCATGCCCTTGATGCATATCTCATAGGTATGCGACATAATTTTGTCAAGCATCTCGTTGCCACATCTCTCCTCTAGCTCATTTATCACCATCATAGCTTTGTTGGTAGTTCTTACCTCCTCCTCTAGAATGATATCCTTGTACCTTCTGTTGACCCTACTATCAATAATGTTGGTTTCCCTGATGTGATTCACCAGTTCATCCCTTTTGATGTTGTTTCCCTTGCGAAAGAGCATGCTGTCTTCTTCCATTTTCTCCAAGGATTCCCCCACAGCATATGTGCCCTCGGATGAGAGCGAATTCAGCATGCTTTCATCACCATGGCCTTCATGCAAGAAATCATTCGGCCCCTCACTGTTGTTGGTATTAATGCCAAGGGAAGGAGAGGAGAGGATCTGAGCAAAGGGCTGTTGCACCTGGAGTAGCGCAGGGTGATCACTGAGCTCATCGTCATTGTCGTCCTCCATGAGGATGAGTGAGATGTAAGGGAGCATCATGTCATTATTGTTATGGACATGATGTTGGACCTGATTGCTGACGTTGTTGGGATTCTGGGGAAGCTCAAGGAAGACTGGTGGGGATGCTGGTGGTTGCTCCATAAGATCCTTGATGAAGAATTCCTCTGGTGTGGTAGCCATGGTGATCAATGGTAGGATTGCTGTAGCCCTTTTGGTTAATATATATCATAAAGAGAAGAAGACAAGACTTTTGGTTAATGGTCCCTACAAACAGAGTGCAAATTAAAAGACAATGCTAACTGTAATCCCAATGCTTCGATGGAGACATGATGGCTCACGATATTTCCAATGCTGCTTGATAATGGTTGCAAAGCTAGCCAATGCATAGGGCACATCAAAATAATATTTTTTTTTTGGAAAGATCATCGTAAAAAGCCCCATTTCTTTTACATAATGAAAATGACAAAGCAAGAAAATACAGCTGTGTGATGCAAAACATATTTAAATATGCATGCACAGGCTTACGTAAAGAGTGAACACTGAACAGGAAAACAGAGAAATAGAGGAGCAGAGTTTGAACGCCAGATGTAAAGAGCTTGTACCATCAAAGATTGGTGTCCATATTTGGCAGAATTACTAGTGCACAACAGCACCAACTTGCGACATTCTTGATCTCAGTTTGGAAGTGCTCTCTAAAACTTAGTACGTTATTGTGTGTACCAAATAGAATGTTGAATTCTTAGTAGCACTTGGGGTTTGGAAAAGTAAGAAACAATATTTGTTTTCAGAGTGCTTCATGGTTTGGCTTGCGGTAGCGGCTATGGTGATCAATCCGGGGCGAAGACAGGATCAGCACCCCATAACTTTGATGCTGTTCGACTATACATCTCAATGATGTAGCTAATGCCATATAAGGGTCTGTTGGAACTTGGAACACTGTTGTAGTCTCCAAATTCTGGAGATGCTAGAGAAGCTGGTGACACTTCCAGAACAACTGAAATAGAAGAATGGTGTTACCAGAACATGAAAACACAGAGCTGTTAGTCTGTGACCTTAGAAGAAGCACTCCTAGCAAAGCCTCGCGAGGCTACTCTAGACAATAAAGACCGAATCATCAGTCCATCACATGAATATGGAGTATAAATTCTGTTCATTGCAGAGACTGAGCAGGCTGTGGCATTCCCAAACACTTCCGGGCACTGTCTCAAGGAACAGCTGCCTGCCTCCTGCAGTATTTACACAAACAACTGCACTGCAGAGCATTTGTATATTGTCAACAAGACCCAATCAGCTATGTGCCTATATTGTGCTCTGCTCGAAACAGACAGCACGAAGGGAACTCTGACAGTAGTTCTACAAATGGTGTTGTACCATCTGTTTTAGAAGAACACAGCACGGAATTGTTTCTGTCAATTATGGAACTAATTGTACTCAAGGCAATTTCTGTTTACCCTCGAGTATCGTAGGTTCCATAAAGTCTAGTAAAAACTAAAATGTTTTTGGAATCGACAGTACTAGAACTTTGTGTAGTATAAATTGTGTCTACTATAACTGTAAGTTGGCAATCCAAAAATACAAGAACTAGAATAACACGCAACCATAAATGCCAGCACTCGTAGCCTGAGTGATCAAATTCTCCAATCACAGGCAGTTTCAGAAGACCACGCTATTCATCATTGGGTGAACCTAAACCTCTAGAAGAGGTATCAGCTGCAACCCACATCGAGTGAGCAAAGTGGACACGGCCCCTCCATCCTTGCAAAAGCCATTGGCCATCCTGGGAGATCAGAAAGTCCTTGTGGTAGTGCTTCATGACTATATCTTTCACTACCTCCACAACGCTTGTCTTCAGTGGCAGCTGCCTCAGGCCAGCCCGTTGGTTTCTTGTCTGCCATTGCCTGTACCTTTCAGGGCGATCCACCAGGTCCGCGCCTTCGCAGCTTAGGGCATTTAGCGCAGAGCGCCCAAGCACGACCTGCTCTAGCACCACTCGATGTTTACTCTCCCCTGGGATGGTTGCATCTGATATGTCAAAGAGTGCCATGTAGTGGCTCAGCACCTCTCAAAACCGTGACAGGAACGATGAACCATATGAACAATTATTGATGCTCTGGATGAACACATGAGGTCTCATCTTGCTGATGTTATTGAGAACAATATCCCTGGGGCTTAGGCCATCTAAGGATATGCTGTCGTCCCTCAAGGTGTTGAAACTGAAGAAGTCATTGACGACAAGCACCTCATCAGCCTCTATGTTCAGGTCCTCGATGCAAGTGTCCTCCCAGTTTTTCTTAATACTGTGGAACTTGAATGAAGGCAGACCAAACTCGTTAGCAGATCTGCTGAGTCGGCACCCTATTTCCTCAATCTTCTCGATTGGGTAGGACTTAGGCATTGGGAGACCTATGGCTGTTATCTTCACCTGTGGCAGGGCACCTTCTCTACTCGCCAACGAGCGGAGCAAGCCTGCCCACTGGTATGCGAACCGCATACCATAATCCACTATGTGTAGCCTGCTCTTACCCACCATGGCTTCCATGATGGTCACCTCAGAGAAAACAAGTGCCACCTTGTTGAAGCAACAGGCTTCAATGTAAAGGCTGGACGCCTTCATGAACTCCACAACAGAAGGTCGCTCTTCCATTAGCAACTCCCAAAGCAGACTCCCCTTGCCCACTAGTCGTGCCTCCAGCCCCTTGCTGAAACATTGGGCCAGCCGTTGTGTGGCATCCCCTGTCTCTGACGTGTGCAGCATGATCTGCTTCAGCAGCTCTCGTGCCCTCGAGCGATTGTTCACTGCCACCTCCTGTGCACAAGAGATCATCAACCTGCGTATATCGACCACATTCTCATCTCTCATCCCCTTGATACTACCACTATTCATCTTTTTCTTTTCCACTTGACTGACACGCAGCTTGTCCATGCCCCTAATGCACACTTCGTAACCATGCAACATCATTTCGTCAAGCATCTCATTGGCCGAGTCTTTCTCCTCCTGCTTCTTGGTCATCGTCGTAGCTTTGCTTGTTCTTGTTATCTCTATTTGTAGATAATCATCCCTAATATGCCTCTTCATTACCCTGTTGTGGCTGTTGCTTTCCCTGACTCTGTGATTCACCAGCTCATCCTTTCTAAAGTTATCTTTGGGCAAGAGCCTATTGGCCTCTTCCATGCCCTTCAAGAACGCCTCCACAGCATCTATGCCCCTGCATAAAGCCGAATTGAGCTTGCTTTCATCAACATTGCCTTCATCGAAGAAATCGTCAGATCCCTCCCTGCTACCATTGTTAGTGCCAGAGGGAGGGGAAGACAGGATCTGAGCAAAGGGCTGCTGCACCTGGAGTAGAGCAGGGTGATCATTGATCTTATCATCAATATCATCGTCCTCCATAAGAATGTGTGAAACGTAAGAGAGCATCATCTCATTAGGTACATGATGCTGGTCCTCGCTGCTACCATTGGACTTCTGGGGAAGGTCATCAGGGAAGACAAGTGGGGATGGTGGTGGTTGCTCCAAGAGACCCTTGCCGAAAAATTCCTCAGGTGTGGTGGCCATGGTGATCAATGATAGGGCAGTCAGTGTTGCAGTAACCAAGATGAACAGAGGACTTCAATTTGGTCAATGGTTCCTACAATCTGAATGCAAAAGATGATGGCTACCTGTAACTCCAATGCAGCATGGATAGTGGAGATAAATAGATGATGGATAGCGATATTTCCAAATTTGCTTGGCTAATGCTTCCGAAAGCTAGCTGTTAGTTTTGGAGAGACCATCGAAACTATCACCATTTGTTTTACCTATTGAAAATAACAAAGCAAGAAGACGCCATGTGTATTTAAATAAGGTTTACAGGCTAAGTAACAGTGGTCAGCAAAACAACAAAGTAGCTGAGTTTGGACGCAAGCAATAGACAGCTTCAATAGGTGTTTATACAATTTGTTGCAAATGTGAAAGAAGGTACCTACGGGACGGCAAGCTGAGAGGCGCCGGCCGCTCCAAGAAAAGGCTCTTGCTGGCCTTGGCATTTTCGCAAACAGCTTGCACCCGCTCCCCAGTACACGGTATGCCGGCACCTGCTCTGGGTCTCTGGGCACAGGCAGCATGCCAGAAGAACGCACCTCCAGCAAGAGCCGCTCTAGGTGCTAGCTATTCACCAGCACCACACCGCTGCCATGGTGTCTCCATGACCACTGTTGGCGCTCTCCCCTTCCAGCAATGTGCTACCTACCCTGCAGATTCGCACACGTCAACTCTGTTCCGCTTCTCGAGAGAACGCAGGTAGGTGTAGCGGTAGATATAGCGCGTGCAGGAGCTAGGGAGGAGAACCACAGAAAGGACCGGGCTGACGGGCAGGCGGCATAGCCGAGAAGCTAAAGCTAGAAGAGAACTCCTGCAAAGCGAAAGCTAGAAGAGGAAGAGAACTCTCTCCAACGTTGCGGCGATCTAAGCCGCTCGTGCCCCACCGGACGGCACCGATTGGGATCAACGTTTGAAAGAAGAGAGCAAAACACACTACGAGAATATATGGAGCATTCCAAGGTTTAAACACATGACCTCTGTCACAACAAAATGGTGGATAATACCTACTGCCACCATACCAAAGATTATCTTTTAAATGCACCATTGCGATGATGAACATATGAGTGGTGCTTTTTCATGTTGGGGCTATTGTTACAAAGAATTTTAGTTTAAGCACGAAATTCTAGTGTTTCTTTTTTATACATGATGGATCATGTTTTCTGATTACCAACAAGAGATTTCCGTCTATAAATATAAGCGGAACACGGTCTGTAGGTAAACCAAACAGCCTAGACATATTTTGAGGATTTGAGATTCACAAAAGTATAAAAAAATTGAAGCCAATAGTATCAATGCGGACTTTGCAATTTGCTCAAGGTACTTGGCGAATAAGACAAGTTGTTAGGGTGGCACAACTGGATGAGGGAGAAGAGGGTGATGAAAATTAGTAAGACGGTGATGGACAAGGAGAGGAGGCAGTTGTGATAAACAAAATATGGGAGTGCAACCAAAGCAGGAGCAAAGCCATGGAAGAGCTGACTCTTCGTTGTGCATAAAGGTTCCAATGGCCTGGCATTTGGTGTTAATAGAATTGTTTGCAAATGTGAAAGAAAATGAAACACAGACATGAAATGCAATTTTCAAGAATTGTCTATTGAGCTATGCAACATTAGTTCGTCTAGAAAATGAATAAATGCCGACCAGCTATAAGACTAATGAGCTCTACAGGAAACAGATGCCATTGATGGAACCACTTTCCCACTGTCAACTGATCCAAAAGATACTTTATTTGTTGCAACAATCTCTGTTGTGTTTAAAAATATTTGTTATCATTATCTCCATACAAGGCTCAGTGAAAAACAGTAACTTTTTTTTTCGCGATCGGGGAATATAGCCCGTTTTTCATTAAGAGGAGTGAATTACAAGTCAGCTATGAGAGAACCCTTATAGCGCAGATTACACACCACTAAGATAGTAGTGAGCAACCTGGATAAACACATAAACAACAAAAAAAAAAGATACAAAGGGAGTGCGACTGCCCTCAACACCTAACACCATGCCTGCAAGAAAGAGATCACAATGGTTTCCTACGCAAGAGACCAAGCCGCGGTGGCAAAGCATCCCCCGAGAGAAGCAGTCAGTAACGGCAGCAAAGCATCCACCAACGAACCGAGAGACGGGCCAACACAATCTCGGCAGCAAAGCATCTACCATAGAGGGGGCCAAACAGCAAAGGGTGGCAAAGCCTACGCCAACGGACCAAGCGACAGACCAACGCACTCTCAGCAGCAAAGCATCTACCAGAGAGGGGGCCAAATAAGCAAGGGCAGCACAAGGCGTCCGCCAAGAGAACCACAGAGGAAGCACAAGCGGCAAAGCATCCGCTAGCAACGACGCCGACGAGGTCAAGTGCGGTAGGATGATCCATTGAGGTGAAATGAGGCACACACAGGCACGGCAAGAACTTCTCAGGGATGGTAGGAACGACGGACGCCACGGCGACAATCAAGGAGGGGGAGATCCACAGCGACGCCTTCAAGAAGGAGTTGACGCCCCAGGGCGTGGCCCTAGACGCCATCGTCGCTGGCCATAGAAGCAAAGAAGCATCTAAGGCGCGGCTTTCGCCTCGAGTCCCGCAGTTGGGCGCAGGGGCAGGTTCAAGAGCGACGCCTCCAAGGAGGTCAGTGGCGCCAATGGCATCACCGTCGTCCGTCCGGCAACGGCCAGACCAGGATTTCGTCCGGAACCCCATACTGCAACCTCACTCCCCAAAGTCGCAGCAGGCAGCGCCCAGTGATGACGAAGGCCCAATGGAGAAGCCCACCGCCTGGAGCCGAACCATCCCCCAGGGGGGTAGGACCGGCCGCCGCCAGCCAAGGCTCGAAGGGGGAGCGCGCCGGCCAGAGCTGGGCCGCCAGGCCCAGGCCACAGATCCGGCCCGGGGCAGGCGGGTCCCCACCGGAGACGGCCAGAGCAGGCAGCCGGCCGCCGCCGGCCATGGCCACCCGGAGGAGCACGCCGCGTGGAGCCGAGCCGCCAGGCTCGGGCAGCGCGGATCCGGCACGTAGGTGGCCAGATCCGGCCAGGGACAGGCGGGTCCCCGCCGGAGAAGACGGCCAGAGCAGGCCACCGGCCATGGCCTCCCGGAGGAGCACGCCTTCCGGAGCCGAGCCGCCAGGCCCAGGCCGCGCGGATCCGGTGCGTAGGGGGCCGGATCCGGCCCGGGGTAGGCTGGATCCCACCGCCGGCCACCATTCCCGCCGGAGAAGACGACTTGGTGGAGGGAGGAGGGGGGAAAGAGAGGAGCTGCGCGAGTAGGGATGACGCGGTGGGAGCCCTTTTTTCGGGCTCACCGCAGGCCGCCGCCGCCGCATGCCGGTGGGCGGCGACGACGGCCGGGGGCGAGCGCCGGGGAGGGGCCTAGCGGCGGCGCGGTGGTGGCCTCCCGAGTCGCCCCAAGGGAGCGCTCCCGAGTCGCCCCAAGAGACCTGTCCGGATTATTAGACTCAATAAATTTAATAAAAATACTTTTCGTTCAAAACAGTAACTGCACGTACATCAAAACATTTGTTCTGAATATGGACTGATTTCTAGTATGGATCGTTTCCTTTGTATGTCAAATGGCGTGTCTTTCCTGTTTTGGTGTGGTTTTGCATAGGCTATTATAGTCTTATTATTCTGTTGTTAACAGTGTATTACTCATTTTTATATATGTTCCTCCAGAACTATATCTGAGTATGAGACTCCACTGTTGCGTCTCTATTGCTGCAGGTACTCAGATGGCGCGAAGCATGGTAACAATTTCCACCATGGTATGCCCATATTTGGCACAATTACTAGCACACAACAGCACCAACTTGATACATTCTGTGATCTGAGCTTGGACGTGCTTTCTAAATTTAATTGCGTGTACTCAGTTAGCATGTTAAATTCTTAGTAGCACTGTGGGGTTTGGAAAACTAAGAGACGGTATTCGTTTTCAGAGTGCTCGCTGGTTTGGCTTGCCTAGCTATGGTGATCCATCAGTGCGATGTTCAAAAACTGGGGAGTTCTATGTCCACTGAAGCTTCTGGAGGCGCTAGAGAAGAAGCTGGTGGCACGCCCAGAACGACCCGCATGGAAGAATGGTGTTACCTGAACAAGGAAACTGATCTGTTGTTCCCTGCAACCTTTGAAGAACTCCCAGGAGTATAAATTCTAAAAGTTTTTTTTTGATAAAGGATTTTCAACATCCGGCCTCTACATCCGGGGATGTACACAGCCAATTGTTACAAAAGAGATAGAAAAACAAAAGAGAGAAAAGTCATAGTCTTATACATTGACCAGGACATTACAACAAACGATAAATGATTCGACTCTCTATTTGATCCGAGAGGGCGTCCTTGGTTTGCTCTTGACGCCGCAGCTAAGTCCCAAGTGTCGCAGTGCAGGGCATGGCTAGGAGTATGGCTAGGAGTAGCTGTGCTTGTATTGATGCTTTCAAGAAAGTAAATGACATCCGCAGATGCCATCATCAACGAAAGGAAGAGGAAATTACAGCGACGCCTACAAGCGGAAAGATGACGTTGATTGCGTCATCACCGCTGGCCCAGCACCGCCAGACAGGGTTTTCACCTGTAATCCAAAGTCAGCAACAGATGTCGTAGATGATCGGCAGGGTCTTCACCATATGCCGCGAGGCAGCAGAAAGCAGGGGGCGACGGTGTTCTTTGATGTGCACGTCGGCGTCGATTTACGGGCCGCCTGGGAGCGACATGGCCTGTGGGAGGGCGGGTTGGACGGCTTGGAGATGGCCGGTGCCAACCCTGTCATCCCCATCCGGTGCCCGGGAGTCCAAATCGACCCCAAGCCGCCGCCAGGGAAAATGTTCCCGACCCGAGGTAATGCCCGCCCGAGTCCCCATCGCCGGAGCAGCACCACACCGAAAAGAGGGCAACACGGGGCAGTAGCCGGCAGATCCAGGCCTGAGATACCCAGATCAGCCCGCTGCCGCCAGACCCCTTCACCGGTGCGGGTACCCCGGCCGCCGAGTCCGTTCATCCACCAAACGGTGGGGTGAACGATGCCGCCGTCCGCGTCAACCCACCAAGGCGCAAGCCAGATCGGCCTTCACCATCGAGCAGGCCGCCCCACGGGGACCAGATCCGGCCACCGAGGACCGGAGTCGGCCCTCGCCGCCGCCGTTCGCCGCCGAAGAAGAAGTACGGTTGGAGGTGGAGGGGGGAGAAGGGGTGCTCGCGCCCGCACCTGGGCAGAGAGCCCCGCCGCCGCCGTCATGGGGGCTGCGCGAGCTTCCCGAGCAGTCCCTCCGGTGGCGGCGAGGTGGGGAGCGGAGGTTGGAGGCGGCGCAATGGGGAGCGGTGAGGAGACTCTAAACCTGGCTTCAAGTAAAAATTCTGAAAGATAGCAGATTATAAATTCTGTTGATAGCAGAGACTGAACCAGAGGAAAGCCAAAAATTCATGGCATCTCTTCTCTCACGCAACATCTGTGGCTCTAGCATGCCGTGGTATTTCCCAAACACTTCGAGCTCACTATATTTTCCTGGCGCCGTCTCAAGGAGCAGTTGACCGCCTCCTGAGGCATTTCTACAAACAACAGTGCAGAGCAGTTTTACAAATGGTGTTGTACCCTCTGTTTTAGAAGCTACACACAGACTGACTTCCGTCAATTGGAGGTACTCAAGGTAATTTCTATTTGCACTTGTTAAGAAATCGTTCTCTAGATCGCACACCGCACACACGAACACAAGATCAAGTAGATGGAGACAGGGATGGGAGGAGGAACTTCTGTTATTTCTTATTCACTGTTGGTGTATTACAATGAAAGGGACACCCCTATTTATAGGGGAGGTGAAACCCTGGATAAGGATTACTACAGTAGATTAGGAACTCTCTAGAATTACTGTAGACCTACTTTAAGATTCACACTGCTTTGAGATTTGCGCTTCCAGAATCCTCCTCATCCTTCCTTTATAACTTGGCCACAATTAATTTATTTCACAACACTCCCCCTTGGCCAAATTATTGCCGTGTGCATGCCTCGTTAAAAACTCCCCCCAAAAACCCAGCGGGAGAAAAGGGGTAGGAGAAAAGAGTGCATCACGACATCACTTGTGCATCACCTGTTGCCTCGTTAAAAACCTTGCATGAGAAAACCCAGTGGGAAAAACTTATCAAGGGAAAAAGAGTACAACAGTTGGTTTGTCTTCAGGACCAACCGATGCAACTTAGGTCTTCAGGACCAATTTGTACCTTCATTAATTACCTCAAATCATACTTTAGGCTTTGATTCTCAACACCCCCTTCTTTGGTAATTTGTGCCTGTGTGCATGCCTCATCAAAAACTCCCCCCAAAACCCAGATGGGAAAAAGGGTAGGAGAAAAGAGTACATCACACGCACAGCCTGTGTTGCACCTGTTGCCTCGTTAAAAATCTTGCGTGAGAAAACCCAGTGGGAAAAACTCACCAAGGGAAAAAGAGTACAATAGTTTGACCTTCAGGGTCAAGCCTTCAGGGCTTACGTGCTATGTTTAGGTCTTCAGGACCTACTGGTCTTCAGAACCAGATTGTGATTTTCTAGACCACAATTATGGATTATTACTCAGGGAGTATTCTCCCCCCTGAACTCAGCAACCTTCTAAATTGTCTCATGCCCTTTTAATAGATATATTCTTGGAAGCAAGGGGTTGGCAGAGACCTTTATAAACAAATCTGCTGGATTTGTTCTTGACTAGGTTTGCAGAGCACCTCTTCCCTCGCTCTTCTAGAGCTTATAGGGTAAAGAAATTGGAGCAATGTGCTTCATGAGATTACTCATAACATAGCCCATATGTGTTTGTGCAACACAGGTGATATTACCTTCATAGATAACGGTGGGGATCTTATCAAAGCTTAAGCCACATAACTTCAGGATGTGGCCAATCATCCATTTGAGCCAAACTCATTCTTGTGTGACAATCAACTCTCAGTGGTTGGATGATGTGACAACCAATGTCTTCTTCAAGACTACTATTAAATGGTTGTGCCACCATAGAGAGTTTATGAAATCAGTCTGGGATCTAGCATGATGTGGGTCAAACATATAGCTTGTATCCACATATCCTGCCATGGTTGGTTCTTCAGGAACCATAGACCAAGGTTTGTATGTACTAAAGGCAAACAAATATCAGGCCTTCGAGTAGTTTACCAAATACTACATTGGTACTTAAGTAGGGAACTTTAGGTCCCAGCATTGTCTCAATATTATCCTTGGTCTATATGGGACCCGTCCACTTCAGGGGACTGATTCACCATGGGGAAAGAGGGTGGCATTTGCCTTACTCTTATGTACCCTCTTTATAGACTGGTGTATAAACACTCCTTCAGGGAGGTGCTCGAGCTACTGGCTCAAGCAGGATTTGGTTTTATCCAAGTCCTTCATTCTTGTTTGCGTAATCCCTCTTAAGGAGGAAATTACTCAAATGGTTGAGCCACATCCTTTCGGATGGTTTCAACCCTATGTAACAACCGCTGTAGGCGGATGTTATACATGTCGCGATTTTTTTTGATTCGGTCCAGGGATCTCTAGTCCTTCAGGGACTCTTATGTGGATCTCCGAATCAGGTGGCCCATAAGTATGCGACCACGGAGTTTTCCAACTGCTTTTATAGATTCAGGTTAGCTTCCATAAATATTAAGTATTGAAACTTTGTGCCACACATAACCGGAGAGAAATTTTCATCGTAACCAATGACGGGTCTCTGCGTGAACCCTTGTGCCACTAGTCTCGCTTTGTGCCATAGTTGTTCCTCTTCTGGAGGAAGACCCATTTGCATCCTTCAGGGATGACTTCAGGAGGTGTTATGGCTGCAGGCCTAAACAACCTCTCTTTCATAAAGCGAGCGCTACTTTGCCTTAATTGCTGTTTTCCATTTGTCCCATTATGAGTGCTTCTGGCACTCTGCCATGGACTTAGGTTCTGGATCCGGATCCATTAAGTCAGCAATTTTTGAGGCAAGATATCTTGTTGACAATAGTGGTCTTTCAATTACATGGCTCTCCGGGATTCATATAATAGTGGCGATCTCCTTATGATCGTCCTCCCGCTCATCGTGATTTCCCATAACGATTGAGCTGGGGCGTTCCAACCTTCCAATGCGATGGTGTGCGCGCGACGCATTGGGATTTCCATCTTCAGGATGGCGTCCTTCAGGGACTTACTCAACTTCAGGTTGAGTTGCCACTTCAGGGGCATTCTCGTCTTCAGGTCGAGCTTCTTCAACTGATTCCTTAAGTGATGCAAGTGGCTCAAGACCATGTCTATGCGGACGTCTCCGTAGACACTTGTCTGAACACCCGGAGGTCTCCCCCTCAACCTAGGATCGGATGGAGAAAATAGAGTTGGTAACCTTCTGGGCTACCTATACTCTCTCCGGCGCACTTACTGCAGGTAAGTACGATCTTGTCACTTTTCTGACCAGTGAAGGTATTTGGCAGCGACTTACAATAGTCCTCTGAACTTCTGGTTCAGATTGGCTAGTGCATGAGTCTGGTAAATACATTCTCATTTATTTCATGCAATTTCCCGGCATTATTCTGGCATTCTTCTGGATGCCTATCTCCCCCTAATGCTGGGAAATGCCATCAGCGTACTGAGCCTTATGAGGATCTCTAGTCATAGGCTCTTGTATCCCAACTTCTGGTGGGTTCTCCTTGGTGTACGCTGGTTTGGCGGTATTGGCACATATACCACATAAATATACGCAGATGGGAAATACTTGATTCTTTCTCATGCACTAGTATTAAAGGGGGTGCAGTTGGCCTGAGACTTTTGGGGATTTAGCATATAGTGTATAAACCAACATTCATAACTAGTGGAAAACATTGCTCTTTAGGAGCATCCATGACCATTCAACATATTACAAATGCTCTTCAGGAGCATGAATGGTCAAGCTCTACTAGTATGTTTGGACATTGCATTATGACTATCATGATATCTTAGCGATTATTACAGGTCCCTAAATACATCATAGTCATCATCGAGAAGGTCATCCTCACCACCGTCCATTTGGACGTCATCACCATTTTTCTTTGCGTCGACAAGCATGTCGTCGCGATTCTGGACTTCAGGCTCAATGGTGTAGTGAGGTTGGTGTTGGCTCTCCTTGTCCTTGCTTCTGGAAGAACTTTGGTAGAGCTCAACTAGGTGTCTTGGGGCACGACAAATACGGGACCAGTGTTCCGTGCCTTCACATCTAGAGCAATGACTCTGCTGCTTAGATGCCTTACTTATGACCTTCTCGGATTCGCTTTTACCCTTGGGCTTGTCCTTTCCCTTGACTTTGAACATGACATCTTTCTTTCCCTTCCATTTTCCCCTTTCACGGCTTCTTTTGCGGTTGCGAGAATTCTTAGCAACCCTAGCATGTGCTTCAGGCACAGCTGTGAGGTGATTAAGCCGTGCAGAATGATCATTCGTGAGAACATCATTCTGTTGTTCTGCAATTAATAGTACTATTATCAACTCATGGTACTTGGAGTACTTTGAGTTCATGCATTGCTGATATAGTACTATGTTGCTGGGTTGGAGGGTAGAAAGAGTTTTCTCGATCATGTCAGCGTTAGTGATCTTCTGGCCACATAGACGCAGTCTGGACACAATCCTGCGTAAAGCAGAGTCATACGCTCTCATTGACTTATAGTCTTGGAAGCGTAAGGCAATCCAGTCCTGTTGCGCTTTGGCGAGCATAATTGACTTTTGCTCCCTGAAGCGGTCCTTCAAGGACTGCTATAAGACCAGTGGGTCGTCCATCTTCATATACTCAGACTTCAGGTCTGGGTGTAGGTGGATTTGCAAAATGCGCAATGCCTCTGCTTTATCAGGTTCTGTGCGCCCGTCATTGCCAGCTTCAGGCTGAGCAATAGTATGATCGAGGCTCATGCTATCGAGTTTAATCTCGACGTCGATGGCCCAAGTAAGGTAGTTGCTGCCGTCCAGGGCTAGCTCAGCGAACTCCCTTTTCGCAATGTCCGACATGCCTGCATGATCAATGTGCAGGATCAGTGAATGTCGGTTATGCGTAATCTTCAGGATTACGATCATATGTAATCTTCAGGATTACATTCACATATAGTCTTCAGGACTATATGTCCCCAAATATCTCATGCATATATAATCTTCACGATTATATGCTACACACTAAATATATAAACTTGCAATATAATAAATCTATGAGATTTAAATAAATGCAAGAAAGTAATGCATAGTAATATAAAGTTGCAATAAAATGATCATGCCAAGCCATATAAGGTCTTCAGGCCTTAACGGTTTTACGGGCTTCAAGCCACGTAGTGGCATGATGTGGTGACCTTTCAGGTCACCGCCAAATGCTAACGGCTTCTGGCCGGGCATACATGATCCTAGTTGCGTTTAAATTAAAGTTTTAGGATATGACCACGCGAGGCTTCAGGCTTCCTTTGTCGGATGGCTTCAGGCCATCCTGGCACGTGGCCTAGCGCACATGGATCAAAGCAAAATGCTTTTAATTGTAATCTTCAGGATTACAACTAGGTGTAGTCAGGACTACGTCCTTATTTCTTATAAGTAGTCTTCCTCGGACTACTTTATTGTCTTTTGCCACAGAATATAAAATTATATATATATACTGCAAAAATTAAATCTATAGGATTTAAATATGATAAAATAAATTGCAGTAAATAACAAACAATAATAAATATGGTGGACTTCGGGCCACATATATTTCACGGACTTCGGGCCGTGTATTATAGTGGACTTCAGGCCACTAATTTTGCGCAAGATAGAAATAATTTGCGCAGCCCAAATTTGTGTGGACTTTCCATAGTCTTCACAACCACACATAAAATTCTCAGGCGTAATCTTCAGGATTACGTTGCAATCACATAAATAATATATTTGCGGTAAAGTAAAAATACGAGATTGAATAACTGCAGTAAATAAATTGCAGCAAATGAATAATGAAAA
Organism: Themeda triandra; assembly: GCA_018135685.1. NCBI lineage: Eukaryota > Viridiplantae > Streptophyta > Magnoliopsida > Poales > Poaceae > Themeda > Themeda triandra. The sequence continues at coordinate 61,296 of JAENPR010001722.1, read as the reverse complement.
TATTAAATATAGAGAATATTTGGTGGGCTTCAGGCCACCACCTTTCTCATTCTTGGCATAAAGCAAAGGCCTTATGCAGCCAAAGACCCGCAGTGGGCCGCATGGGGGCCCATCCGACGCTTCTGGGCCGGCCTGCCTAGGTCCAGTGAACCGCGGCCGTCCATCTTGATCGACGGTCCAGAATTGCTCATGGCCATATAAATAGGGAGGGTGGAAAAACCCTAACCCTAATTCCCCTTCTCCCTCACTCTCTTTCTTTCCTTCCCTGCCTTATCTTCTTCTCAGATCCAGACAAACAGCAGAGGAAGGGGAGGAGTGGAGGAGGCGGCCAGCGCCTGTATCTCCGGTCGGGCAGGGCCTACGCCCGCGACCTGGCGCGCGGCGGCCGGGGGGGCCTACGCCCGCGACATGGCGCGCGGCGGCCTACTCGGCTCGCACGCTGCCTTGGCGCGCGGCGGCCTGCGCGGCTTGGCCCGCGGCCCTGGCTTGCGGTGGCGGTGCGGCCTGGAGGCACGGCGGTCGGAGCGGCACGCTCGTGGCCTCGGCTCGCGGCGGCCGGAGCGGCACACCCGCGGCCTCGGCTCGCGGCGGCGGCGCGGCTGGCCGTCTGGCTAGGACGGGGCCCACACCTGCAACTGCGTCAGGGCCGTCACGCTCGCGCTCTCGCGCCCTCGCGCCCTGGTTCGCGGCCGGCCGGGTCGCGCCCGTGCCTGGCGTCGCGGCAGGGGCCGAGCGGCGGCCGTCGTGTCACGCCCGCGCCTGGCTCGGGCCGACGGTCGTGCTCGCGCCTTCACGGGCCGGGGGCCGCGCGTCTGCGGCTGGGATCCGCGCGCCTGCTCTGGTCTGCGCCGGTGGCCGGTCCGGGCGGACGGTGGTCTGCAGGACCAGCCTGTGTCTTCGGTCTCTAGGGCCGGGATCTGCCCGATCCACTCGCCTTCAGGGCGGTGGTGGTCGATCTGCTCGCCTGCGGGGCGGCAGTACCCGATCTGAGGCCGTGGAGGCCCGATCCACGCGCCTTCAGGGCGGTGGTGGTCGTTCTGCTCGTTTTTCAGGACGGCAGTAACTTCTCTTTGTGCTGAAGTTTTTCAGGTGAGTGGAGACAGGGCTACCAACATCACCTTCGGCTGTACTTCATGACCGGAACTCGACGAGCGGAGGCAGAGCCATCCTGGCATCGTCGTCGACGGCACAAGGCCGGAACTCGGTGAGCGGAGGCAGAGCCATCCTAGCATCACCGTCGACGAGCGGAGGCAAGGCCATCCTAGCATCGCCATGGATCGTCTCCGGCGGTGGATGGCAGCGGCGGCAGAGCCGCCCTTCATGCTGCCTGGTGTTGCCGATGCACCAATGATCCAGCAAGTCCATGTGCCCGTGCTGTGCTATTGTGTGTATGAGATGAAAACGATTTATGTAACTGTTCTTACCTTCTTAGCTCGGTAGAACTCGTGCTGATAACGTGTAAAGAAATCGTTCTCTAGATCGCACACCGCACACACGAACACAAGATCAAGTAGATGGAGACAGGGATGGGAGGAGGAACTTCTGTTATTTCTTATTCACTGCTGGTGTATTACAATGAAAGGGACACCCCTATTTATAGGGGAGGTGAAACCCTGGATAAGGATTACTGTAGCCCTGCTTTAAGATTCACACTGCTTTGAGATTCGCGCTTCCAGAATCCTCCTCATCCTTCCTTTATAATTTGGCCACAATTAATTTATTTCACAACGGCACTCAAGTATTATAGGTGTCTACTGTCCACGATGCAAAAATATAAGTATTAATTACTTCTTCTCTATTGATTGATATATGCCAGACATAACTCCTGCTGGTTGCTTAAAAAATACACGTATTACAACAACCCGCAACCAAAAATAGGAGTAGTCGTACTCGAGTAAGCAAATTCTCCAATCACATGCAGTTTTTGAGGACCATCCTATATCATTCAGCATTACAAGAACCTAACTCTAGAAGAGGCATCTGCTGCAACCCATGTCGAGTGGGCAAAGTGGACACGCCCCCTCCATCCTTGCAAAAGCCATTGGCCATCCTGGTAGATCAGAAAGTCCTTGTGGTAGTGCTTCATGACTATATCTTTCACTGAATCAACAATGCTTGTCTTCAGTGGCAGCTGCCTCAGGCTAGCCCGTTGGTTTCTCGCCTGCCATTGCCTGTACCTCTCAGGGCGTTCCACCAGGTCGGTGCCTTCGCAGCTGAGGGCATTGAGTGCAGAGCGTCCAAGCACAACCTGCTCTAGCACCATTCGAGATTTACTATCCCTTCGGATGGTTGCATCGAACATGTCAAATAGTGCCATGTAGTAGAACAGCATCTCTCGGAACCGTGACAGGAAGGACGAACCATACGAACAATTATAGACGCTCTGGATGAAAACATGTGGTCTCATCTTGCTGATGTTATCAAGAACGATATCTCGGGGCTTGGGTCATCAATGGATATGCTCTCGTCCATCAAGGTGCTAAAACCGAAGAGGTCATTCACGATAAGCACCTCATCGGCCTCTATGTTCAGTCCTCGATGCAAGCGTCCTCCCAGTTTGTCTTGATAATGTGGAACTTGAACGAAGGCAGGCCAAACTCATGGGCAGATGTGCCGAGCCGGCACCCTATTTCCTCGATCTTCTCGGTTGGGTAGGACTTGGGCTTGGGGAGGCCTATGGCAGTGATCTTGACCTCTGGCAGGGCACCTTCTCTACTTGCCAACGAGCGGAGCAAGCCTACCCACTTGCATCCAAACTGCATACCATAATCAACGATGTGAAGCCGACTCTTACCTACCATGGCCTGCATGATGGTCATCTCGGAGAAAGCAATTGCCACCCAGTAGAAGCAGCAGGCCTTAAAGTAAAGGCTGGATGCCTTGATGTACTCCACAATAGAAGGTCGCTCTGCCATTAGCAACTTCCAATGCAGATTGCCTGTGCCCATTAGCCGTGCCTCCAGCCCCTTGGTGAAACATTCGGCCACATTTACCGTGTGGCATCCCCGTTTGTGATGCATGATGCATGATCTCGCTTAAGCTCTCTCGTGCCCTCGAGTGATTGTTCGCCGCCACCTCCTGCGCACAAGAGATCATCATCCTTCGTATGTCCACCACAATGTTGTCCTTCATCTTCTTCCTACCACTATTCCTTTTTTTCTTTTCCGCTTCATTATTGCCCATGGTGACAAAGAGGTTCTCCATTTCTATGATGCATTCCTTGTATTCAGGCTCCTTGTAGCCAAGCAACATCATTTCATCAAGCATCTCGTTGGCCGAGTTCTCTGGCTCCTTGATCACTGTCATAGCTTTGTTTGTTCTTATCTCCATTTGTAGATGATCATCCCTGCTATGCCTCTTCTTGACCCCACTGTGACTGCTGCTTTCCCTGACCGCCGGGTTCACCAGCTCTTCCCTTCTGAAGGTGTCTTTGGCCAAGAGCCCGTTGGCGTCTTCCATGGCGTTCAAGAATGCCCCCACAACATCTGTGCCCTTGGATAAAACCGAATTGAGCTCGCTTCCATCAACATTGCCTTCATGCAGGAAATCATTGGACCCCTCCCTGCTGCCAGTGTTAGTGCCAAAGGAAGGGGAAGATAGGATCTGAGCGAAGGGCTGCTGCACCAGGAGTAGCGCAGGGTGATCATTGAGCTCATCACCAATATCATCCTCCATGAGCACATGTGAGACGTATGAGAGCATCATCTCATTAGGGACATGGTGCTGGTCCTCGCTGTGGTTCATGGTGATCAATGCAAGTGCAGTCAGTGGTTCAGTAGCCAAGATGAACAGAGTAAATGGTCCCTACAATTAATCAGAATGCAAAAGATGATGGCTACCTGTAACTCCAATGCTGGATGGATAGTGTGGGGATAATGGCTAGTGATTTTTCCAATGTTGCTAGGCTAATGGTTCCGAAAGCTAGCTATCAGTTTTGGAGAGACCAACGAAACAATCCTCGTTTGTTTTCCCTATTGAAAATGACAAAGCACGAAGATGTTGTTGTGCAACCCAAAGCATATTTAAACATGGTTTACAGGTTAATGTAAACTAACAGTGATCAGAAAAACTAACAGTAGCTGAGTTGGCAAGCAGGCGATAAAAAAGTTCAATAGATGTTTATATGTTATTTTGGAAATGTGAAAGAAGATACTTACGGGACAGCAGGCTGAAGCGCTGGTCGGGTGAAGGAAGGCTTTCGCCGGCCTCGGCATTTCTGCGAACACCTTGTGCCCGTAACCCTGTACATACTAGTATAGAGTACACAAGCACCTGCTCTGGGGCTCTGGGCGCGGCAGTATGCCAGAAGAACGCACCCCTAGCGAAATCTGCTCCAGGCGCTCGATTTCCACCAGGAACATGCCACGGCCACAGCTTCTCCATAACTCCAATGCTGCCTGGATAGCATGGAGATTATGGCTAGTGATTTTTTCAATGCTGCTTAGCTCATGGTTCCAAATGCTAGCTATCAGTTTTGGAGGGACCATCGAAACAATCCACATTTATTACCCTGTTGAAAATAACAAAGCAAGAAGACACTGTTGCGCAACCCAAAGCATATTTAAACATGGTTTACAGGCTAATGTAAAGTAATGTTGATCAGCAATACAATATAGCAGCAGAGTTTGGACGCGAGTGATAAACAGCTTTGATAGGTGTTTATATGTTATTTTTGGAAATGTGTAAGAAGGTACTTACGGGAGACTCTCGCTCGCCTCAGCAATTCCGCAAACACCTTGCGCTCGCTCCCCTGTACACGCTAGTGCAGAGTACACCATCACCTGCTCTGGGGCTCCGGACACAGGCAGCTCTGGGGCTCCGGTCACAGGCTCGCACACGTCGGCCGCCGCATCACGCCACACTATCAGGTGTCCAGGTCGGCCTGTGGACGATGGAGTTCCCGTCCAATGAGGAATCCTGTGGTGAACCAAAATCACCAGCAGGGCAGCAGTTCCTGACCACCTTCCCGTGCTACACTGCTACCCAAGCCTGAAACAAAGAAGGAACTTGTTGTTCATCCCTGTAGCTAACATGATATATGCTTTTTATTATCTTATTAAAAATATTGTTCGACCAGATCGTCTGTGCACGGATTCAAAAGTCTTTGTGATATCGTGTAGTATCTGTGTACCTACGTACGCAGTATGTGGTGGTCTAAATTTTAGCTTAAATTACATTTCTCGTAGATTTTAGCTAAATCTATGGTGTGATGTCAGGTGTGACAAAGAAAAGGCAAATTGATTATCATACAGCTCATAGAGTGTTGAGTAGACATTAGAGCCATAGTTCGCATCCATCATCATTTTTTTTTGTATCACTATAAGACTGTCAATCTATCCTTAAGAAAAAAGAATATGATTCTGAAATATGATGCCGCAGGGTTCCCATGTTTTCTTCTATTTTTTTGCCCTGGGGACAAAAATAAACTTAACTTTAAACTTCTAAAAAGTACTTATGCTAGAAAAAAAACATGATGTTTTGGAGAGGCAGAGAGAGTCAAAATTACCTTGTAGATAGTATTTATTTCTAGCTAAAAAATGGATGCCGCTTGTGCCAAACTAAGCATCCTTGTGCTTCTTTTAGCTATTATTATTACCAACAAACTTATTCTAAGCACACAATTTGGATGAACGCACCAATAGTGTAAAATGTGAAATAGAGGAGCAAAGTCCTGAATGCCAGCAATAAACAGCTATGTGCCTATATTGAGGTCTTCTCGAAACAGAAAGCATGAAAGGGAACTCTGACCAGCATGTTTAACAGAAAGCATGAAAGGCAATTTCTATTTGCACTCGAGATTTGTAGGTTCCATAAAAAGGCCAGTAAAAACCCTACGGAATCAACAGTGCTAGAACTTTCTATAGTGTCAACTATAAGTCCACAATGCAAAAATGCAAGAATTGCCTTTTCTCCATTAATACTTTTCGGGCAGTGCGGGTCATTTAACAAAATTAAAAAAAAAAAAAAACAACCACAACATCATGCAACCATAAATGCCACAAATGTAGCCTTAGTGAGCAAATTCACCAATCACAGTTGGTTTCAGAAGACCATGCTTATATCATTCAGCATTGGAACAACCTAAACCTGTAGAAGAGGCATCTGATGCAACCCATGTTGAGTGGGCAAAGTGGAAACGCCCCATCCATCCTTGCAAAAGCCATTGACCATCCTGGTAGATCAGAAAGTCCTTGTGGTAATGCTTCCTGACTATATTTTTCACTACATCTACAATGCTAGTCTTCAGTGGCAACTGCCTCAGGCCAGCTCGTTGGTTTCTCCTCTGCCATTGCCTGTACCTCTAAGGGCGTTCCACCAGGTCTGCGCCTTCGCAGCTGAGAGCATTGAGTGCAGAGCGTCCAAGCACAACCTGCTCTAGCACCGTTCGAGATTTACTATCCCTTGGGATGGTTGCATCGAATATGTCAAATAGTGCCATGTAGTAGAACAGCATCTCTCGGAACCGTGATAGGAAGGACGAACCATACGAACAATTATGGACGTTCTGGATGAACACATGCGGTCTCATCTTGCTGATGTTATTGAGGACGATATCTCTGGGGCTTTGGTCATCAACCGATATGCTCTCATCCATCAAGGTGCTGAAACAGAAGAGATCATTCACGACAAGCACCTCATCGGCCTCTAAGTTCAGGTCCTCGATGCGAGCATCCTCCCAGTTTGTCTTGATAGTGTGGAACTTGAACGAAGGCAGACCAAACTCATGGGCAGTTGTGCTGAGCCAGCAACCTATTTCCTCGATCTTCTCAGTTGGGTTAGACTTGGCCTTGGGGAGGCCTATGGCAGTTATCTTCACCTCCGGCGGGGCACCATCTCTACTCGCCAACAAGCGGAGCAAGCTTACCCATTGGTATCCAAACTGCATACCATAATCAACGATGTGTAGACTAGTCTTACCCACCATGGCCTACACGATCGTCATCTCAGAGAAAGCAAGTGCCACCCTATTGAAGCAGCAGGCTTCAAAATAAAGGCTGGAGGCCTTGATGAACTCCGTAACAGAAGGTCGCTCTGCCAATAGCAACTTCCAATGCAGACTGCCCGTGCCAAGTAGCCGTGCCTCCAGCCCCTTGGAGAAACATTGAGCTAGCCGTTGTGTGGCGTCCCCTGTTTCTGATGCATGCTGCATGATCTGCTTCAGCAGCTCCCGTGCCCTCAAGTGATTGTTCGCTGCCACCTCTTGTGCACAGAAGATCATCAACCTGCGTATATCCACCACATTGACCCTCATTCCCTTGCTACTACAGCTGTTCAACTTCTTGTTTTCCAATTCACTGTCCATGGTGATACGCAGGTTGTCCATGCCCCTAATGCATGCCTTGTAATCATGCAACATCATTTCGTCAAGCGTCTCATTGGCCGAGTCATTCTCCTCTAGCTCCTTGATCATCATCATAGCTTTGCTTATTCTTGTTATCTCCATTTGTAAATGGTCATCCCTACTATGCCTCTTCTTCACCCCGGTCTGACTGCCGCTTTCCCTGACTCTGTAATTCACCAGCTCATCTTTTCTAAAGTTGTTGTCTTCGGGAAAGAGCATGTTGGCCTCTTCCATGCCCTTCGAGAATGCCTCCACAGCATCTGGGCCCTTGGGTGACGCCATGCTTTCATCAACATTGTTATCTTCATGCAAGAATTCGTTGGACCCCTCCCTTCTGCCAGTGTTAGAGCCAGAGGAAGGGGAAGACAGGATCTGAGCAAAGGGCTGCTGCACCTGGAGTAGCGCAGGGTGATCATTGAACTCATCACCAATTTCATCATCCATGAGCACATGTGAGGCGTAAGAGAGCATCACCTCATTAGAGACATGGTGCTGGCCCTTGCTGCTGCCATTGGGGCCCTGGGGAAGGTCTTGTGGAAAGACGGGTGGGGATGGTGGTGGCTGCTCCTTGAGACCTATATCAAAGAATTCCTCAGGTGTGGTGGCCATGGTAGTGAATGGCACTGCAGTCAGTGGTTCCGTAGCCAAGATGAACAAGGGACTTTTAATTTGGTCAATGATTTTCCTACAATCTGAATACAAAAGATGATGGCCAAGACCTGTGACTCCAATGCCACATTGATAATTTTTTTAGAAAAAGGCACATCCTAATCAACGAGCTGGACTCCAAATCTCCAATGCTGCAAGGATAATGGAGATGAATAAGGATTTTTCCAGCGTTGCTCGGCTAATGGATCCGAAAGCTAGCTGTTATTTTTGGAGAGACCATCCAAACTATCGCCAATTATTTCCCAATTGAAGATGACAAAGCAAGAAGACGCTGTCGTGCAACATGATGCATACTAAGTAAGGTTTACAGGCTAATGTTAACAGAGCAGTGATTATCAAGAGGCGTTTGTTTTTTGTGGAAATGTGAAAGAAGGTACGTACCGGACGGCAAGGAAGGCTCTCGCTGGCCTCGGCATTTCCGCAAACACCTTGCGCCCGCTCCCCTATGCACGCAAGTACAGTGTACGCCGACACCTGCTCTGGAGCTCTGGGCACAGGCAGCGCGCCAGAAGAACGCAACCCCTCCTGGGGCTCGCTTTCCACCGGCGCCACGGCGTGTCCGTGACCACTGCTCGCTCTTCCCCTTCCGACGACGTGCTGCCTGCAGGCTTGCAGGCGTCGGCTCTGTTCCGCCTCTCCAAAGAGCCTAGGTAGGTGTAGCGCGGAAGCGCGGTAGACATGGCGCGTGCCGCAGCCAGGGAGGAAGAGGACAAGAGCTCTCTCCTGCGATGCGACAATCTGGGAGAATTCCCGTCCATTGACGTATCAAGAGGCTCAACCTCCTCCCTCTGCGTCACTCTGCATGTACCAATGTGAAAAGAGATTCAATTTGTTGCAATTTTGTATAATTCACATGCAATTTTGTATATGCACAGGATAATATTAGTTCACAGTTTGGATGGCCATTTTTACATATAGTGCCTCCAGAACTATATATCTGATAATGTGACTCCACTACCCTTCTCTGTTGCTGCATGCCCTTGATTTTGCCAAGCATGGTAACAACTTCACAGATATTAGGTCTGACTTTCAAAACTGCTACTGCACAACAGCGCCAACACACAGTCTGTGATATGAGCTCGGACATGCTAGTAGTGGATCAATAAGCTTGTGCAGCCTCTTTTGATATGTGCGTGCCTGAAATAATTCACAAATTGGTATATGTTAAAGTCTTCTGTAGTAGCAACTTTTGAAGTACATACAACTCAATCATAGTTCTGCAATTATAAACTAGAAATGACGTCTGAAATAATTACGAAGCAACCAGGAAGTTCAAGGCAACTCAGAAAAAAATATGTAGCTGGAACATTTTTACACTATCAATAAGACGATAACCATGTTGTGAATGAAGGCTAACGTGCTAACATATTTCATGGCATGCACCCTTGTTAACAAAAATACATACATAATCAGGAAGAGATTTGCTGTTTGATTGCTGTTATAAGCACTGAGCAGGTTTCCAGTCATTAACTTGAGAAATATAATGCCGAAGCCATAGACATCTGCCTTCTGGGAGATCTCTCCGGTGGCAACATATTCAGGAGCTGCATAGCCAATGAAATATAAAGATAGGCTCATTAGTACATCATGCCAACATGTACTGTAAATAAGAGTTGCCTCTCTAACTTAATTGTTGTATCAGATGCCTAAGATGAGATCTTACTATGTGCCATACACATACACGGTCACCCTCTTTAAATACTATTGGAGCTAGCTTCATAGCCAGACCACAATCAAAAAAAATTAGCGCTCATTTCCTGATCCAACAAGATGTTATCTGGACAACGCCCATCTGGGAATTCCCATGTAAATAAGCAAAACCATCAGCTATGGCCTCAATTATTTAAAGAAGTTTAGACCAATTTATCAACTCCCTTTTGCTTCATCTACAAAAAGACATAAAACATTTGCAACACAATCAGTGAGAGTACCATTGCTTAACAATAAGCAAAAAAAAATGAAAGGGACTTAGAGAATTTGCCAGCAATGACAAATGCCAAGCTTTTATTTGGCATGTTGTCGGGTACCTAGATTAGGGGGTCTTAAATCAGGCAGATTAGAGGAAAATAATCCAACCCATTTCACCTCTAACTCTCCCAAGAATTAACCAGAGAAACCCCAGTTCCTCTCATACTGGGCCGGCCCACTACCAGGCCCGCAAAGCCTCAGAAACCTTCTGGCTCGAGCAGCGGCCGCTCACCCGCTCGAGAGAGAAGTACGGAAAGCGCTCGAGCGTACGACCGCTCGAGACGATGACGCAAATCGCTTCGAGCAAGCCGCCGCCGAGCGGGACGGAGAACGCCGAGCGAGCACCCGCTCGAGTCCGCCTACAATCATTGCCTATCCAAGGCACGCACATGGCTACAGTATGTAAAATAGTGGGAAGTATGCCTGCTCCGCCTAACCCCATGGCTACAGTGCGCGACATAGTAAGAAGTACGCCGGTCACTTCTCCTATTCCGCTGCCCATACCCGGGATTCAGGCGTGCCAGGCAACACTATTACACCACGCCGAGTACTGTGACACGTACGGCACTCTCTCCAAACGCCATTGTCAACTCTCCGTACCACCAACTACGTCGTCCCGTCCCGTCGCTCGAATCATTGCCCCCTCGAGGCAGCCCCCAACCGCTCGAGGAGTGGTGATGGACGCGACTTGAGCATGGGGCGCGCAGTGCCCTGTCTTTCCCACCTCGATGGCCATACGGCGGGGTTCCCGGACGCACGTGCTCGTCTACGCCAGCGCCATACCTCGACTACGTCAGCCCACGACCGAGAAGGACGAGCAGGCCATCATTGACCATACCACTACAGGCTCGAGCCCGACCAAAGGGAGCGTCTACAGTCTCGACATGGCGCATGTACCTCGACGTCACGCCCACGACAGCCCTATCTACTCTGTACTCCTGAGCCTCCTCTTGGCCTATAAAAGGGGATGCCAGGGCCTAGTCTAGGGGAGGTTTTTTGGGACGCCTTCACTCACACCCGATCACGGCTAAGTCCCGCTTGTAGTCACCCCTGTACAAGCACCCCGGTGCAAGATAATACAAAACTCACCCCTCTGCTGGACGTAGGGCACTCTTTGCCCGAACCAGGATAAACATTTGTGTTCTTCTTGCATCACCATCCGGATTAGGGAGCACGCATAGAAATTTACTCGTTGGTGTGATACCCCCTGGGTACGAAACACCGATGCTTGCGCGCCGAGGGGCCCTGCGTGTTTTTCGCCCGATTCCCGCCATTTTCCGGATGGCATCACCCGCTTCCTCGTTTCCGTTCGCCACGGTGATCTGGTTCGGGAGTCTAGAGTTCGTGTCGCTCGGCCCAGGCCACGACATGGCTCTACTCTCGATCGGTGAACCGGGAGGGGCACGCTCGTCACCCCCACGCGCTGGTGGGGTCGCGCGCCAACCGCGCCACCACGGCTCGCCACCACGTCGCCGACGCCACCAGCATCGGCATCACCACCAGCAGGCACAGGGCCTTGAGCACCCTGCTCGTGTGCCCTCCCGGCCAGACGCCACGATGCACCCAGCCGGGGTGCCAAGTGTGCGGCAGGAGGTGGCACAGGGACAGGGAGTCCTTGACGTGGACCCTGGCTTCACGTTCGCCATGCGCTCGCCGAGAGAGCCCGGCGTGGCGCCTCGAGTGCGCGCACGACCGACGTCGCCCGACCTATTGCCACACGGGCTATACCGAGCTCGGCGCAGGCTCCCGTTTGGGCTCACCAACGCCGCCACCACGTATGCCAATGAGATCCGGTCAATCATGGGACCGCGGGAGGAGAGCCCCGGCCCCCTCCTGCGTGCCACTATGAACTTGGAGATCGTGTGGCCGACATCGGTGAACCGCGGATTTGACAGAGCACCTGGCTCGCAACGCCGCAACACGGTCAGGGATATGCGCCGTTGGATCGAGGAGGATTCAGGGTGCTATGACCCGGCTCGCGAGTGTTTTCATCTCAACGATGACGTCCCGTCGGATGAGGAGACCAGAGATGGCGCCGCCATGGCCGTCCCTGCAGCCAACCGGGCAGATGTGACCCCAGCGGTCGGGACATCAGCAGCTGGAGCCCTGCAGGTGATCGAGCCGCGTGGACCGCCACCACAAGCCCAAGACAACCGACGACCCGAAGACGACGCCCTGGCAGCTCAATGGGCCCAGATCCGGGAAATCGAGACCAAGATGGAGACGGAGCGCACGAACTTGGACTTGCTCAAGAGGACCCTTGAGCTAAGCCAGTTCCCTCCACCTCGAGCTCTTGGTGCTCGAGGAAAGGCACGAGGCGTTTTCGACCGCATCGTCAACGACGGGCGGCCGGAAGCGCCGCCCGAGCCAGCCCACTTCCCTCGAGCAAGCCAGAATGTACTTACGGCGGCTATGCTGCTGCGGGACATGCCGGCGCCCTCAAATCCACATGCATTGCGGATACGAGACGAGATCCAGGGGCTCCTCCAAGTCGCGGCCGTCCAGCAAGCCGAGAGCTCGGCCTCGAGACAACGTGAGGCAACCCCAGAACAACCACGGCATGAGCGGGAGGGTTCCTTCCACCAAGAGGCACCCCCCCGAGGTGGTAGAGCCCCTGCTCGAGAACGCATCCTCGACAACCGTGCACCTCAAGATGCGCGTCATGACATCAACGACAACCGACGACGCAAGGCAGCGGGTGCCGAGGACCGTGGCTACAAGGCCCATCGAGGGGGCCGCTACGACAGCGACGAAGACCAGCAGACTCTCGAGCCGCCAGGCCCTCGAGTCTTCAGTCGAGCTATCCGCAACACGCCGTTGCCAAACCCGTTTCGACCCCCCACGAGCGTGGTCAAGTACAACGGGGAGACCAAGCCAGAGCTCTGGCTGGCCGACTTCCGGCTAGCCTGCCAGCTTGGAGGGGCTCGAGAGGATAAGGCGATCATACGCCAGCTCCCTCTGTTTCTCTCTGACACCGCTCGACGGTGGCTCGAGGAGCTCCCCCCCCATCAGATCCACGATTGGGCCGACCTGGTCCAGATTTTCGAGGGGAACTTCAAGGGCACCTACATCCGTCCCGGCAACTCGTGGGATCTCCGTAACTGCAAGCAAAATACCACAGAATCTCTCCGGGATTTTGCTCGACGTTTCTCCAAGCTACGCACCGAGCTGCTGCACATCCCAGACCACGACGTCATCCTAGCGTTTGTCTCAGGCACCACGTGCAAAGAGCTCGTGCGAGAACTCGGGCGCAACCGCCCAAAGACGGTGAACGAGCTCATGGACGTCGTCGCCGACTACGCTGCCGGTGACGAGGCCGTGGGGGCCTTCTTTGGTGGGGCGGAACAAGCCCGCGCCGTCCCCGAGGAGGCGGTGAGGGCTCGAGCAAGGCCCAAGAAGAACGGGAAGAAGAAGAAAGGCAACCAGCAAGGCAAGCGCGCGGTCGTGGAAGACGAGGTGGCCGCAGCCGAGCGCAAGAAGCCTAGACCCCGTCCGGATGGGGGCGTCTTCGACAAAATGCTTAAGCAGCCGTGCCCCTACCACAAGGAGCCGGTCAAGCATAACCTCGAGGACTGCCGTATGCTTCGAGGTTACTTCAAGAAATTTGGCCTCGACAAGGACGACGGCAAGAAGGATAAGGGTGGCGAGGACCGAGCCAACGACAACGACGACGATGGGTATCCACCCATCACCGAGTGCTACATGATCTACGGCGGCCCGTCCACCCAGATGACACGTCGAGAGCGGAAGGCCGAGCGCAGGGAGGTTTTCGCCATGAAACCCGCCACGCCTCAATTCCTCGACTGGTCAGATGCTCCCATCACGTTCGACCGTGAAGATCATCCAGACCACGTCACCAATCCCGGCTCGTACCCTCTCGTCGTCGCCCTGATCATCCTCAACGCCCGCTTCACCAAAGTTCTCATGGATGGAGGCAGCAGCCTCAACATCATCTAAATGGAGACCCTCACGTTGCTCGGCCTCACAAGAGCTGACCTCCAGCCGAGCGCCGGGGGCTTCCACGGAGTGGTCCCTGGCAAGAAAGCGCTCACGATCGGCCGCATCGACCTCCCCGTAGTCTTTGGGACACGCTCAAACTTTCGTCGAGAGGTCTTAACTTTCGACGTGCCCAGTTTCGAGGGGACGTACCACGCCATCCTGGGCAGGCCGTGCTACACAAAGTTCATGGCGATCCCCAGCTATGCCTACCTCAAGCTCAAGATGCCGGGACCAAAAGGAGTCATCACTGTCAATTCCACGTACGAGCACGCCTACCACTGCGATGTGGAATGCGTCGAGTACGGGGAATCACTGACGAACGTGCTAGGAACATCTGAAGACCTAGCCATGATGCTCGATCACGAACGCTGGTCATCAGTACCTCCCTCGATAGCAAATAGGAAGCAGTGCTCGTCGACTTTCTCCGCGCAAACGCTGACATGTTTGCGTGGAGTCCCTCGGACATGCCTGGCATACCGAGGATGTCGCGAGCACGCCTTGAGATCCGTCCCGGCTTGAGACTGTCAAACGCGCGCGCCGCTTCGACGAGGAGAAGCGGGATCATCCGCGAGGAGGTCGAGAAGCTCGAGAAAGCCGGATTCATCAAGGAGGTACATCATCCCGAGTGGTTAGCTAATCCCGTATTGGTAGAGAAAAAGAATGGGAAAATGAGGATGTGTGTAGATTACACTAGTTTAAATAAAGCATGTCCCAAAGTCCCATTTCCTTTACCACGAATAGATCAAATTGTTGATTCCACTGCGGGTTGTGAAGTACTTTCCTTTCTCGACACCTACTCTGGCTATCACCAAATCAAGATGAAAGAGTCCGACCAGCTCGCGACTTCTTTCATCACTCCTATGGGCATGTACTGTTATGTCACGATGCCTTTCGGCCTTCGAAACGCCGGGGCAACATATCAGTGCTGCATGCTTCATGTTTTTGGCAAACATATAGGAGAAACGGTTGAGGCATACGTGGATGACATCGTTGTCAAGACACGTAAAGTCGAAAACCTTGTCGAGGACCTCAAGTTGACGTTCGGGTGCCTCAGGGCTAAGAACATCAAACTGAACCCCGAGAAGTGTGTCTTTGGAGTGCCTCGAGGCATGCTGCTAGGCTACATCGTCTCCCAGCGGGGGATCGAGGCCAACCCCGAGAAGGTTACAGCCATCATGCGGATGGGGCCGATTCGAGACCTGAAAGGGGTACAGAAGATCACGGGATGTTTGGCCGCCCTTAGCCGATTCATCGCACGCTTGGGAGAAAAAGCTTTGCCTCTATATCGACTCCTCAAAAAATCCGAGCATTTCACATGGACACCCGAGGCGGAGGAAGCCCTCTCGAGGCTAAAGAGCATGCTTTCCTCCCCTCCCGTGCTCGTGCCACCTCGACCAGCTACACCAGATCAACCCGCCGAGCCACTCCTCCTCTATATTGCCGCAACCACACAAGTGGCCAGCGCGGTCATAGTGGTTGAGAGGCAGGAAGAGGGGCACGCACTCCCCGTCCAGCGGCCGGTGTATTTCATCAGTGAGGTGCTCTCAGATGCCAAAGTTCGATACCCCATATCCAAAAGCTGCTCTACACAATCGTGCTCACTCGTCGAAAACTCTAGCACTACTTTCTTAGCCACCCGGTAACGGTGGTAACATCATTCCCACTTGGGGAAATTATCTAGAACCGGGAAGTCGTGGGTCGAATCGCCAAGTGGTCGGTCGAGCTCATGGGCGAGACCATCACTTACGCCCCATGAAAGGCTATCAAATCCCAAGTGCTGGCTGACTTTGTCGCTGAGTGGACCGACGTCCAACTCCCCCCAGTCTAGATCCAGGCCGAGCTGTGGACCATGTATTTCGACGGGTCACTCATGAAGACAGGAGCAGGTGCGGGCCTACTCTTCATCTCGCCCCTCGGAGTACACATGCGTTACGTGGTGCGCATCCACTTTGCCGCCTCGAACAACATGGCAGAGTATGAGGCACTCGTTACCGGATTGCGTATTGCCATCGAGCTTGGGGTCCGACGCCTCGATGCTCGGGGCGACTCGCAGCTCGTTATCGACCAAGTGATGAAAGCCTCGAGCTGCCATGACGAAAAGATGGAAGCGTACTGCAATGAGGTGCGCAAGTTGGAAGCCAGCTTCCATGGTCTCGAGCTCAACCACATCCCAAGGCGCTTCAACGAGGCTGCGGACGAACTGGCCAAAATCGCTTCATCTCGAGCGCCAATACCCCCAGACGTCTTCTCGAAAGACCTTCACGAGCCATCCGTGAAGTGGGACTCGGGGGCTGGGGCAGGACCAGCCGTTGAGCCTGCTCCCACGACCGCACCCCCCTCGACGGGGGCCACAGTCATGGAGATCGACCAGGCTACGAGCCCACCAACCGACTGGCGTGCACCATTCCTCGAGTATCTCATTCGAGGGGAGTTACCAGAAGATCGAACGGAGGCAAGGCGACTAGCTCGTCGAGCCAAAACTTACGTCCTTTACGGGCACGACAGAGAGCTCTACCGCTGGAGCCCAACTGGAGTACTCCAACGGTGCATCTCGATCGAGGAAGGCAAGAAACTGCTCAGAGACATGCACTCGGGGGCTTGTGGCCACCATGCCGCGCCAAGAACCCTTGTCAGGAACGCATTCCGTCGAGGCTTTTACTGGCCCACTGCAACTGCTGACGCCATCAAGCTTGTTCGAGCGTGTGAGGGATGCCAATTCTACGCCAAACAAACGCACCTCCCAGCACACGCACTCCAGATGATCCCCCTCACGTGGCCGTTTGCGGTCTGGGGGCTCGATCTGGTTGGACCCCTCAAAAAGACGATGGGAGGCCACACCCACTTGCTCGTGGCCATCGATAAGTTCACCAAGTGGATCGAGGCCAAGCCCATCACTAACATCCGCTCGGAGCGAGCGGTCGAGTTCTTTACCGACATCATCCATCGCTTTGGAGTCCCCAACGTCATCATTGCGACAATGGCACCCGGTTCACGGGCAAAAAGTTCTTGGACTTCGCGATCGGAACCACATCCGTGTGAACGGTCGGCGCCGCCTACCCTCGAACTAATGGCCAAGTCGAGCGCGCAAATGGCATGATCTTGCAAGGTCTAAAGCCAAGGATTTTCAAACGCTTAAACAAACATGGCAACAAGTGGGTAACGAACTCCCATCTGTCCCGTGGAGTCTCGCGGACGACCGAGAGTCGAGCCACTTGGGTTCACCCCGTTCTTCTTGGTCTATGGGTCCGAGGCCGTCCTCCCACCGACCTCGAGTACGGGTCCCCGACTCAAGGCCTACAACGAGCGTACTAATCAGGAAAGGCCGGCAAACGCCATCGACCAAGCGAAGAGGCTCGAGACACGGCGCTCCTACACTGCGCGCTACCAACGAAGCTACGGCAATATCACGAAAAGAATGTGCGCAAGAGGGATTTCAAGGTCGGCGATCTCGTGCTCCGTCGACGCCAAGATAACAAGGGGCGCCACAAGCCGACTCCTCCCCGGGAAGGTCCGTTCATCGTGGTCAAGGTGTTGAAACCGGGGACGTACAAGTTAGCCGACGGAAAAGGCTCGACCCTCCCCAACGCGTGGAACATCGAACAGCTACGTCGCTTTTTCCCCTAGGCCTCGATGCCTTGTACATACTTCGTTTAAATTGTACCGTTAGTATGAATAAATAAGTCGCTTACTTTTTGTTCATACGCAAGGTGGGCTCGACTTTGTTCTCACAAAGACAAGCCCCCTCGGGGCTAGACCGGGGGGACCCCCCTGAAGTCCTCGAAAAAACGCACCTAGTTTTTTCGAAAACAACGCTCGATGTATTCTTTCCCCTCCTCGCCTCGAAGTTTTTCATAAGCTGAGTGTTTGTGTCACCTCGAGCTCACCGAGTCAGGACGATCGAGCACAAGGCTTCCCACGCTTCTGAGCTACGGCACCCTAACTCATCCCCTCTCGAAGTAGCTCGAGCACAGCGCCAGCACTTAGCTAAAACAAAGTAAAGGCAGGAAGTGGAAAATAATATCGAGCGCAAAGGAAAAACTAGAGCATAACGATTCAAGTTATAAGCGTCAAGATTTTTTAGGCCACTTAGGCCATTCCACGACCAGAATATTTTTCTTACAAGGGCCCTGTTGCCCAGATTTTGGCTCGCAGGCCGGCTAGAACTACTCCACGACAGGCGGGAGGACTTCTCGCAGCAGATCATCTCCAAGACGGGCGCCCGGCTCCTCTGCCTCGGCCTTGAGCTGCTCGATCCGGGGGTTGACCCCCCCTTCTTGCTCGCCCTCGACGTAGGTAAAGCCGCTCGCAACGGCCTCCATCCCGGCCCGGGCGTCCTCCCTCGAGACGCTGAATCCCGAGTAGAAGATGGCCATCGTCCGGCGCGCAGCAAAAACGAGGGCCTCCTGGATACGACCCCGCAGAGAGGCGCCGAATTCACACACCCGGCTAGCATAGCTTTGGCCAGCATCCGGCCCCTCGACGTCCACCACCGGCGGCAAGCCCCAGCTGGCGCTGAGGGTGTCGATGGCGCCGGTGATGCGGGCCTTGGCCGAGAGCGCGCCTTCGGCCCGGCGCGTGAGTTGACTTTGCGTACTCACGCGCGTCCGCCAAGTCCGCCTCCAAACCTGAAAAAGGACGACAAGAATCAAGTACTCAATCACGTATGGATCACGCACAAAAAGACTCGAGCACTTACCGGTGCAGCGGGTCGAGAGCTCAGCCTCTTTTCTCCGGAGGGCGCGCTCGATGTCGCGTTTCTCCACGCGCAGCTCCTCATAAGCCTTGCCGGCGCCCTGGATGGTGAGGTCCTTGTCCGTCACCACTTGACGGAGGTTGGCCGCCTCCGCCTGGAAACCGCCCGCCCGCTCTTTCTCAGCTTCAAGCGCGCTGGCAAGGGCCTCCTTCTCGGCAGCCTCCCGGGTGACCGTTGCCTGGAGCTCCTTCACGTAGGCCTCAACGCCGGCCTTCTCCTTCTGGAGCTGCTCCATGTCCCGGCATTTGGCCCAATAGCTCTGCAGCGCCGTAGCCGCATCCTTCTTGAGCTGCTCGAAAACTTCGTGCAGCTGCGCGTACTTCTGATGGGCGGCCTCCACCTCCTGCGCGGCTCGGGCAAGCTTCTCGTCCGCTTCCCGCTGTGCCACCTCGGCCCCTTGCGCCACTCGAGCAAGCTCTTCCTGAGCCTTCCTGGCGACCTCCTTGGCGGCGTCCAGGGCGGCATTGGCATCTCGGAGGAGCCGAGCAAAGCGGTGTCGCTCGCCCTCAGCATCTTGCCCCATCCGCACATACCGCCGGATCTCGTGCTCGCTCTCTTGCGTGGCACGGATGTGCACGGATTTGGCATAGGAGCGACTCTGCGTCGACTGAACCTCGGAAGGGAAATGTTAAAACATAAAATGCGATAAACTAAAAGGGGAAGCAACCGAACTCGAGGGCACTCACAGAAAGAAGCCGGGGCATGTCCTCTGAGACGAGCGTCGAGCGGTCTTCAAAGCGCTCTCGAGCCCGCCGGCGCTCCTCGGCCTCCACGTGCGCCTCGAGCTCCTTCGATCATTCATCACGATCGGGGAGCCTCGTGGTCAAGGGGGTCGGAGAGCACCGGCGGCGGCCTCTCCCAAAGAGGGAACTCCTCCCGCATCTCCTTGTCAACAGAGGAGTGGAGTCTCCTCACCGCCTCCAGGTCGACGTCCGCCGTCACCACCCGCTCAGCCAAGGTAGGCGGGCGTTGCGGCTGACTCCAGGAAGAGGACGCCTCTTGGGCGAGCGCCCGCGCCTCGATACGCCTCCGCTCTTCGATGGAGACGTCAGTGGGCTCGATGGGACCAAGGCCGACCGACCGCATGTGACTGTCGACGATGGCGGCTGCCGTCAGCTTCCTTTGGGCCTCCTCCCACTGATCGGCGTCGGTCATGACCTCAAACCTCACCTCGCCCCTCTCCAAGTCGGGCACGAGGTAAGGCACCAGGTCCCCCGACAGCTGCAGAGGCTGTGGCGGCGCCTGGTACGGCGCCAGATGGAGCTCTTGCTCGGCGTATCGGCGCTCATCACCATCCGTGACGGAGGCCTGCTGCTCTGCCAGCGCCGCCTGCTGCTCCGCATGCTGCTGATGCTCCTCGCCGACTATGGCGGTAGGCTGCACCGCCGGCTCCGCCTGCTGCTCCACCGGCTCCTCCGCCCTCTCCTCCTCTTGCGTGGCGACAGGGCGCTCCTCGAGCGCCCCCTCTCGAGCGGCGGCTTGGGCCTCCCCCTCCTCGACCCGTTGCCCAGCTGAGGACTCAACCTCCATATCCCGAGGAGGGGTTGAGGCCCGGCTCGGCTGAGGCTCAGGCACCGGTCCCGCCTCCTGCATCAACACATCTCCCACCGGCCGATCAATGGCTGCCGGCGTCTCCTCCTCCTCCTTCTCACTGCGCTCCTCCTCGAGCCGGCGCAGACTGATCGGCCAGGAGGACTTGGCGCCGGAGCTCGGACTCTCGTCTTCGAGCGTGATGGGCTGCTGCTCCGATCCAGCCCCCGTCGCCGGAATAGAGGCCGCCGGCCCTGGCGCCCTCACCTCTTGGTCGCCCGCCGCCGCGTCACCCAGCACGCCTGACGACGTCGGGGTCTCGAGCGGGAGGGCAGTCGAGGCCGTGGTGGTGGTGACGTCCTCCTCCCCCGTGGCCTTGGTCACGGCCCCGGCACCTGCACGAGACGCAGCTGCCGTCAGCCTCCCACGCATAAGTGCATCCTTGGCCCGCTCCAACCAAATGGGAGTAGAGGGAGGGAGAGTCACTCCACCTGGCATCGATGGGGTGCCGCTCGACCCTCCTGCGGTCCTTAGCCTCTTAGTAGGCACCATGAGGGGGAGGGATGGTAAGGTCTGCAGGGAACGCTTAGTCCTGGAAGAAAGAGAAAAACAAAAAATTCATTATGACGAAATACTCATACACGAACGAAACAGTATAATAAGGGATAGGTCGACCAGAAGACTTACCCCGCGATCGAGGTGGCACTGCCCGAGCCGCCCGGCCTGCTCAAAGCGCTCGGGGGCTGTCGAGCCTCAGTCGCCCCCCTCGAGTCGCTCGAGGACTTGGGGGCGTCGAGCCCGCTGCTTGCGCCGCTCGGGGGCTTCGAGGCCCTGGCGGCCGCCCCCGTCCCAGCCGACTCCTTGGCCGGGTCGGGCACGGAGCCCCCTGCGGGATCCTGGGTCCTGCGGGACGAGGTCCGCTCGGACCGGCGGTCGCCAGAAGGAGCCCGGCGTTGCTCGCCGGGCTGCGCAGAACTTGAAGTGCGCACATTTGCAGCCTCATGCTGCCGGGTGTGCGCGCCCGTTGAAGATGATTGGTGGCGGGAGGAAGAATCCCGCCGCGTCGGAGACGGCGCCCGCCCGCCATGGCTAGAGGGACGGGGCGACCCCTCCCGCCTCCCTGCTTGAGCCGGCGACGACGAGCGAGCGCGGCGGCTGGGGTGTTGAGACGCGCCACCCCGTTGCCTTGCTTGGGCCGGCGACGGCGCTCGAGCACCACGGCTCGACGACTCCTCCTGCTGGCCCGCTCGAACCAGCGGCCGACGACGCCGCGAGGCCCGGCGCCAAGGCCGGCTCCCCGCACGCGAGAGCGAGGAGGCGTCAGGGCTCGAGCGGCGGTGACGTCATCGCTGTCGGTCGCCTCGTCATCCTCATCCTCATCGTCCTCGTCCTCGTCGGTCGACTCGAGACCAGGGCTCCAGTCGGTTGGGTCCGCCGCCAGACGTATTTCGCGCTCCCGGCGGCGCCTAGCCTTACGCTTCTCCTTCTCCTCTAACGCGCGGGCTTTCTGCGCCTTTTCCTCCCTCCTCGAGACCACGGCAGTATGTGCTCGTTCGCCCCCCAGGCGTCTTACCTCGCGGTCGGGTGCGTCCTCCTTCACCGGGGGCCTCGACTCCGCGTGGTCGTTGATATTCTGAAAAGAAGAAGAGCAGGCCTCGATAAGGATCGCTCGTGTAAATGTAAACAACGAAAGAGGGTCTCGAGAAAACTTACATAGCCCAAGTAGATTGACGGCCGGACGCATGCGGAAGAGGCCAACTTGGTTCTCACCAAAATTCCTCCCACCGTCGATCGCGTCGCGCACCCGAGCCACGATTGCGGCGACCGGGAGGGGCACGTCCGACATCCCGGCGCCGCGAGCGCCGCAGATCGGCGTCCTCCGTCATCCGAGTCGAGCCGCGCGGGGCGCTCGGCGAGCGGGAGCACCCGGCGGCTGTGGAACTCGGCAACCACATGCGCGATGTTGAAAAAGAGGTTGCCGGACCTCCGGTTGCGGAGGCTCGTGATGGCGTTGAGCAGGGAGTCCATGCGGGGCTGACGCGCCGCCGGCTGACCGTGCGTCCAGTTGAAACCAGGCGCGGTTCGCACGACGCCGGTATATTCCGGGAAGAGGCCCTCCTCGTTGCGGAGGTAGAACCACTCCCGGTCCCAGCCAGCGTTGTTCGACGACCACGCGCCGGATAGCCAGCATTCCTTCCTCTTCAGCCCGATCGAGCAGGAACCCGCTCGAACGTAGCGGTGGACCTTAGGTTTCACCGCCTTCTCCTCCTCCTCCTCATCCTCCTCCTCCTCCTCCTCGTCATCGTCGTCACCGTCGTCATCGGCGGCCTCCTTGTTCTTCACCGCCTTGGTGAAGAGCGTCGCCTTGAAGATGTGGGTGAACAGGTCCCACTGCGGCGCCATTCCCAGGTACCCCTCACACACGGCGACGTAAGTCGCCGCGAGTGAGATGGAATTGGGGTTAAAGTGCTGGAGCTCAACCCCGAAATGGTGGGGGAGCGCCCGCATGAAGCGGCTCGGCCGCGCTCCAAGCCCCCGCCGGTGGAACCTGATGAAGCTCAGGATGTAGCCCGGCGGGGGATTGGGCTCGAGGTGGTCGTCGTCCGGCACCCGCCACGCCGGTAACCCTTCCGCCGGATTGGGCGGAAGCGGTCCGCCGTTCACCAAGTTGAGCAGATTGCCTCGGTCACCAAGGACCGAGGCCACGGAGCGCATCCTCCATCACCACCGGCGGGGAAGGCTTGGCGGCACTCTTGCCTTTGCCCTTGCCCTTGCTACCGGCACCCTGGCCGAGCTCTGACCCGACTTCCTGACCGACCTCCTCATGTCGATGACGGGAGCGGGACGGCGGAGCAACGGCGGCGGCGGAGCGCAAGGAACGGTAGCGCGGGGAACGGTGGCGCGGGGAACGGAGGCGCGGGGAACGGGCGCGATCACCGGCGGTCACAGGCGGCAGCAGCGGCGGCGGTTGCGAATGAGGGCAGCGGCGGATTGAATCTGGAAAAGGGGCGCAACTGGCGGCGAGAGCAGCGAGAAGGGCGAGAATACGGGGAAGAAGAACTGGGAGCCTACCCCTCCATATTTATAGAGCCCAAGCCGATCCGCGTGAATCACATCCAACGGCCTAGATTACGCCATCCAACGGCCGCGCGCACCCGGCGGACTCGACGAAAAACGGTAACCGCATTAAATGCCCTGACAAACTGCCACCTACCTCCACTTTCAGGGCGCACGCGACGCGAGATGGAGCGGAACCGTCGCCAAGCCACGATCACCTCGATGCGCCAGTTTCCGCCTAAAAAGGCGCGCCGCTTGCAACGGACGGATGCGTAATGACAGGACGTCTCGACAGACGGTCCCTTACACGGTAAGAAACCCAGGGACCCCGGTCCCACAAGTAAGTCTCGAGGGAGCGGAGGCTGACCCACGGACGGGTTCGAACAGCCGCCCTCGAGCACCCGAGTCAGGGGCGCCTATGGGAAGGGACCCTCGAAAGGTTCCGCTCGAGAACAAACCCTCGAACCCAGATGGCGTGTCCAAGGCGGGGCACTAGGTATCCAAGAGATCCCGTCGACGGGAGGCACTCGAGCCGCCGGTCCCCTCGAACGGGGCCGGTCCTCTGGAAACTAAGAGCCCAGCTTTAATGAGAGCGCCCCCGGGCCACGAAGCCGTCTCCCCTCGAAAGGAGACGAACTCTCACTTGGACTACCCGCCATCAGCTCACAGAGAAGTATGGCGCTCGCTCGGTCGCGAGTAGTGTCGGACCTCTCACCACTTGGATCTGATCCAAGAGATCCAGCGAGGAACTGGATCATGACTCCAGCCCAGCCATTCGAGGCTCGGGGGCTCGAGTCACACAAACAACCTCCCTCGACACGGGAGGAGCAGGAAATACTCGGGGGCTCGAACAGTTATCAGAAACCTTCTACCTCGAGCTGCTACAACTCCAGTTAATAATACTCTTACGCAAAACCGTTCATCTCAAAGCCCCCAGAGGAATGCCTCATTCCTCTGGGGCCTCGGGGGCTACCCCCGCGGGGGACGCTCGCGCGGCCCCCACGGAGAGAAAGAACGAAATGACTCCTCGAAACACCGACAATAAATCCCAATTCTATGTACTTCAACTCCACTTCATGATCCCTTGTTTGAAGTTTCACAATCAAACAAGGGCTCGGGGGCTACTGTCGGGTACCTAGATTAGGGGTCTTAAATCAGGCAGATTAGAGGAAAATAATCCAACCCATTTCACCTCTAACTCTCCCAAGAATTAACCAGAGAAACCCCAGTTCCTCTCATACTGGGCCGGCCCACTACCAGGCCCGCAAAGCCTCGAAACCTTCGCTCGAGCGGCCGCTCACCCGCTCGAGAGAGAAGTACGGAAAGCGCTCGAGCGTACGACCGCTCAAGACGATGACGCAAATCGCTCGAGCAAGCTGCCGCTCGAGCGGGACGGAGAACGCTCGAGCGAGCACCCGCTCGAGTCCGCCTACAATCATTGCCTATCCAAGGCACGCACATGGCTACAGTATGTAAAATAGTGGGAAGTATGCCTGCTCCGCCTAACCCCATGGCTATAGTGCGCGACATAGTAAGAAGTACGCCGGTCACTTCTCCTATTCCGCTGCCCATACCCGGGATTCAAAGTGCCGGGCAACACTATTACACCACGCCGAGTTGTGACACGTACGGCACTCTCTCCAAACGCCATTGTCAACTCTCCGTACCACCAACTACGTCGTCCCGTCCCGTCGCTCGAACCATTGCCCCCTCGAGGCAGCCCCCAACAGCTCGAGGAGTGGTGATGGACGCGACTTGAGCATGGGGCGCGCAGTGCCCTGTCTTTCCCACCTCGACGGCCATACGGCGGGGTTCCCGGACGCACGTGCTCGTCTACGCCAGCGCCATACCTCGACTACGTCAGCCCACGACCGAGAAGGACGAGCAGGCCATCATTGACCATACCGCTACAGGCTCGAGCCCGACCAAAGGGAGCGTCTACAGTCTCGACATGGCGCATGTACCTCGACGTCACGCCCACGACAGCCCTATCTACTCGTACTCCGAGCCTCCTCTTGGCCTATAAAAGGGGATGCCGGGGCCTAGTCTAGGGAGGTTTTTTGGGACGCCTTCACTCACACCCGATCACGGCTAAGTCCCGCTTGTAGTCACCCCTGTACAAGCACCCCGGTGCAAGATAATACAAAACTCACCCCTCTGCTGGACGTAGGGCACTCTTTGCCCGAACCAGGATAAACATTTGTGTTCTTCTTGCATCACCATCCGGATTAGGGAGCACGCATAGAAATTTACTCGTTGGTGTGATACCCCCTGGGTACGAAACACCGACACATGTATTCATAGACAAGTATCGCTTCTCCTCCTTTAACATAGCAACCAAGTAAAGCAATTATGTTTTTATGCTGAAGATTGGAATGGCTTCAACCTCAGTTCTGAACTGCTCATGACCATGAGTTGAAGATTTGTTGTCTTTTGACAGCATGTCAAGACCATTCAACAGTTTGCCCTAAAGAAATTAAATGCCAGTGTTAAAGAACAAATCTAACATGTATAAGGGGACTAGAAACTTTTCTATGTGTAAGCTTATAAGCTGGTGGAGTACTGGTATTACTGAATTCTAAACCAGGAGAGCAAATGCTTTTGATCATTAAACACGAGCATGGTGCCACGCGTCAGGGGTCCTGCCACCACGTGGCAGGTGTGTTATGAGAATTCTTTTGATCTGGATGTTGTACTTGAACAGTTCAAGAATTCATTTCATCATAAAGATTGTCTCAAAACATTACCTTGTAAACACGGCCAAATCCACCATTTTGTACCAAGTTTCTCTCTAATAAATTGTCTGTTGCAACCAAAATCTGGGAGGAACTAAAATGCAGCAACTCTTCTTCTCGATCACAAATGGTATTTGCTACATCTCCCATGTTCATGTTGTGGCCTGGTTTACAGGAAACCCAATAAAGTCACTGATTATAAATAGCAGTCATGTGTTTGAAAGGGTAAAGACTAAGCTTACAGCTATCGATGCAAACTAGAGTATAACTGAAGTAGAGTAATAATTCAAAGCTTCCCCTTATAGTCCAAAATCAAAACTACTGCATCGAACGAGAAAGTAGAGCTATGAAGAACAGATGAGGGGATTTTCTACATCAAGGGGTCCTCATTCTTGTTAACTTCTATAATTTTCTTAAAATGAAATTGACAGACTGCTGGATAGGAGAGATTAATTTGTCCATGCCCTGGTGACACAAAATCTGCATGCTCTACTCTACCTTTACATCAAAATATAGGCATCAAGATGTGAAAAATATGACGAAATTATGTAGATTCACGTATATTGGCACTTGACACGTTTGTGCTCCAGAGTTGCACAGATGTATTTCAGAGTAAAGAACAAATAAAATCTTAGTGATCCAATATGTGTGACATGAACATAACAGAACAAAGTTAACATGGCTGCTAGATAAAATTGCATAATTTGTTTTTTCAAAAAAAAATAGCATAATACGTGCACGTTAGCACTTCGCAAATGACAAAAGTACTTCGCAACCCTCCATTAGGAAGAAGAATATGAAGATCCTGATGGTATCATGAGGTTCAGGCCTACGAGAAAATGAGAGGCTATCATTTATGAGTGCATAAGAAAATGGTTTTATAAGAAACTAGTATGGCAATTATCTGTTTAAAGTCACCCTTCATGGGCTTCAATTTTTTCGTTCAACTATTACTGTATTCAACAAGGTTGTTTCATGAAAATCTGCATCAAAACTTCGATGAAGTTTTTATGCTAGACAGAACTCCTGCCGGTCAGTCAGAGAAAAAAAGCCATGAATTACAAAAACATACAACCATAAATGCTAGCAGTCGTAACCTGAGTGAGCAAATTCTCCTAGCATAGGCCGTTTCCAAAGACCATGCTGCATCATTCAGCATTGGAAGAACCTACACTCTAGAAGAGGCATCTGCTGAAACCCATGTCGAGTGGGCACAGTGGACATGCCCCCTCCATCCTTGTAAAAGCCATTGGCCATCCTGGGAGATGAAGAAATCCTTATGGTGGTGCTTCATGACCAAATCTTTCACTACATCCACAATGCTTGAATTCGGTGGCAGCTGCCTCGGGCCAGCCCGTTGGTTTCTTGTCCGCCATTGCTGTACCTCTCCGGACGTTCTACCGAGTCCGCACCTTCGCAGCCGAGGGCATTCGGCGCGGAGCGACCGGCACGATCTGCTCCGACCATCCGGGATTTACTCTCCCTAGGGATGGTTGCATCAAATATGTCAAACAGTGCCCTATAGTAGAACAACATCTCTCGGAACCGTGACAGAAAGGACGAACCAAACGAAGAATTATAGACACTCTGGATGAACACATCTGGTTTCATCTTGCTGATGTTACTGAGGACGATATCCCTGGGGCTTAGGTAATCAGAGGATATGCTCTCGTCCGTCAAGGTGCTGAAACTTAAGAGGTCATTTACAAAAAGCACCTCATCGGGTTCTATGTTTAAGTCCTCGATGCAAACATCCTCCCAATTTGTTTCGATGGTGTGGAACTTAAATGAAGGCGAGACCAAACTCATGGGCAGATCTGCCAAGTCGGCACCCTATTTCCTCGATCTTCTCGGTTGGGTAGGACCTGGGCTTGGGGAGGCCTATGGCGGTTATCTTCACCTCTGGCAAGCAACCTTCTCTCTTGGCCAACAAGCGGAGCAAGCCAGCCCAATGGTATGCGAACTGCATACCATAATCAATGATGTGTAGCCTGCTCTTACCAACCATGGCCTGCATGATGGTCACCTCAGTGAAAACAAGTGCCACCTTGTTGAAGCAGCAGGCTTCAAAGTAAAGGCTGGAGGCCTTGATGAATTCCACAACAGAAAGTCGCTCTGCCATTAGCATGTTCCAAAGCAGACTGCCTCTGCCCACTAGCCGTGCCTCCAGTCCCATGGTGAAACATTGGGCCAGCCGTTGTGTGGCGTCCCCTGTTTCTGATGCATGCTGCGTGATCTGCTTCAGCAGCTTCCGTGCCCTCGAGTGATTGTTCACTGCCACCTCTTGTGCACAGGAGATCATCAACCTGCATATATCCACCACATTGACCGTCAGTCCCTTGCTACTACAGTTCATGTTCTTCTTTTCCACTTCATTGTCCATGGTGACACACAGGTTGTCCATGCCCCTGATGCATGCCTTGTAACCATGCAACATCATTTCGTCAAGCATCTCATTGGCCGAGTCATTCTCCTCTGGCTCCTTGATCATCATCATAGCTTTGCTTGCTCTTGTTATCTCCATTTGTAGATGATCATCCCTATTATGCCTCTTCTTCACCCTGTTGTGACTGCTGCTTTCCCTGACTGTGTGATTCACCAGCTCATCCTTTCTAAAGTTGTTGTGTTTGGGCAAGAGCATGTTGGCCTCTTCCATGCCCTTCAAGAACGCCTCCACAACATCTATGCCCTTGGATAACACCGTGCTTCCATCAATATTGTTATCATGATGCAAGAATTCGTTGGACTTGACCCTGCTGCCAGTGTTAGTGTCAGAGGAAGGTGAAGATAGGATCTGAGCAAAGGGCTGCTGCACCTGCAGTAGTGCAGGGTGATTATTGAGCTCATCACAAATATCATCCTCCATGAGAACATGTGAGACGTATGAGAGCATCATCTCATTAGGGACATGGTGCTGGCCCTCACTGCTGCCATTGGGGCCCTGGGGAAGGTCATCGGGAAAAACAGGTGGGGATGGTGGTGGCGGCTCCATGAGACTCTTAACAAAGAATTCCTCAGGTGTGGTGGCCATGGTGATCAATGGTAGTGCAGTCAGTGGATCAGCAGCCAACATAAATAGAGGACTGCTAATATGGTCAATGATTCCTACCAATCAGAATGCAAAAGATGATGGCTACAGACCTGTAACTCCAATGCAGCAAGGACAGTGGAGATGATGGGTTGATGGCTAGCTTTTTCCAACGTTGCTTGGCTAATGGTTCCAAAAGCTAGCTATTATTCTCGGTGAAACCATCGAAACAATCGCCATTTGCTTTACCAACTGAAAATGACAAAGCAAGGCGACGCTATTGTGCAACACGAAGCATATTTAAACAAGGTTTACAGGCTAGTGTTAACTGTTGAGTAGCAGTGAGCCAGTGACCATCAACACAACAAAGTAGCTATGTTTGGACGCAAGCACTAAGCAGCTTCGATAGGTGTTTGTTTTTTTTTGTGCAAATGTGAAAGAATGTACGTACTGGAGACAGCAAGTTCAGGCGCCAGCAGCACCAAGGAAGGATCTCGCTGGCCTTAGCATTTCCACAAACACATTACGCCCGCTCCCCTGTACAGCTAGTACAGGGGGCGCTGGCACCTGCACCGCGCCAGAAGAACGCACCCCTGGCAAGTGTTGCTCCTGGCGCCCACTGCTTTCCACCAGCAACACGCCGTGACCATGGCGTCTTCGTCACCATTGTTCACGAGAATGGTTCCAAAAGCTAGCTGTTATGTTTGGAGAGACCATCGAGACAATCTCCACCCTGTCTTCCCTATTGAAAATGACAGAGCAAGAAGACGCTGTCGTGCAACTAAGCATATTTAAACAAGGTTGACAGGCTAATGTTAAGTAGCAGTGAGTCAGTAACCATCAAAACAAAGAAGTAGCTATGTTTGGACGCAAGCAACAAGCAGCTTCAATAGGTGTTTGTTTTTTGTGCAAATGTGATAGAATGTACGTACTTGACAGCAAGTTGAGGCGCCGCCGCGCCGGCAACACCAATGAAGGCTCTCGCTGGCCTCGGCATTTCCGCAAACACCTTGCGCCCGCTCTCCTGTACACACCAGTACAGTACAGGGTACGCTGGCACCAGCTCTGGAGCTCTGGCCACAGGCAGCGCGCCAGATGAACGCAGACCCAGAAAGATCCGCTTCAGGCGCTCGCTTGCCACCAGCACCACGCCGCGGCCACGGCGTGGCCATGATCACTGTTCGCGCTTCCCCCTTCCGGCGACGTGCAGGCTCGCAGACGTCCGCTCTGCTTCGCCTCTCGGGAGTGCGTAGGCAGGGGTAGCGCGCGTGCGCGGTAGACATGGCGCGTGCAGGAGCTAGCGAGGAGCCCCAGAGAAAGGAGCGGGCCGGCGAGCAGGCGGCGGAGCAGGTTCCCGGCGGCTTCCCGCCGTCGAGCGAGCCAAAACCGGAAGAGGAAGAGAACTCTCTCCTGCGATGCGACGATCTGGGCCGCACGCGCTTGATCGGACGGCAGACAGGCTGAGCGACCGGGTGCAAGCGAAGCGAGGCTTGCTAATGTTTGTTGCTAGAATTTGTTTGAATTTCTTTTTGCATGAATTATAGACATTTTCTCAATCCATGCTTCATTACTTGAAGATATTTGTGTTATTTTTTTGTTTGCCGTGATAGATGCTGCTGTAGCGTTGGCACACGTAATAGTATAGAGAAGTAGAAACTGTGTAAAGCAAAATTATCTGTGGATATATAGTTTTACAAGCATACATATGGTTTAGACGTAATTGGACTTCAGTATTGAGACGACACAAAGTTAAATATTGAAGCTGAAAATGGTTCAACAATTAACTTCGTATTGGGCTGAAATTGTGAAAATACAAACTGCACTTGTGCATGATCAGCAAAGATCCGGGTGCACTGCAACCTTGTATTGGGATGAAAATTTAAATTAGGGCAAAAATTATTTTGTAGGATTTGCATTCCTCTCTGGCGCTATCAAAATAGGTGAATTTCACCAAATTTCGGCCCATTCGGGGCGAATCCCAGAACCTTTGGGAGACAATTGTCTGTTCTTTGAGAAGCTTCAAACTCCTCTATTCAAACAGGGAAGAACAAACGTAGACGACGAAACATGTTCGAAAACAATATTTACTATAGACAATGCAAATCAAGACTCCAAGGTGCTGATACATCACTGGCTATTACTATTCACGTGCCATGGAATTTTTAGTTTCTTGGAATCTGCATTGTGTGTACGTACAAGCGAGTATAATATATACACAACTGGACTCATCTCTTTTGTCGAGTGCCTGCCGCACTGGACAAAGCTCAATTGGCACTTGGCAAAGGCTTTGCCGAGTGCTGAACTCGGCAAAGAGCACTAGGCAAAATATTCGCTGGCAAAGCAAAATGCCGCGACTTGCGACTTCGACTTCAAACGCAGCCCGCAACATTTACCTGAATAACTATTCATATATCCATCTTTATATTATAAGAATAACATATATTATAATTCTAGTTTTGCCTTGGATTTTGCCGGCTCAGCCCTGCTTAGGAGCATGATATGCAAGACATATCGACGACGAGGCTTTTTAAAACCCAAAACTCTCACGAGGGCATGTGCGGCTATGGGCTTCCCTAGTCGGCTTGACCGCTCTAGAGCTTGGTGGAATCGGTTGTCATCGATCCACAAGCCATGTGAGCAACAATAATGAAAGGACGAGGAGAAGTAGATGCATAAGTGGGTAAAGGAGTAGTATATGTGTTTTCTCGATTATGTAGTTGGATTACGTTTATTGACCTTTATCCTATAATATATAGAGAGATGGTTATCTTATCCTACTAGAAAACTTGTCTCAAATGAAATCTTTAAGTTTCCATGGAGTTAGATTCAACTCAGGCTTCCCTTAAGGAAAACCACCATACTATAGATTATCCTTTAAATGCGCTTTTGCGATGAACATAAAAGGCGTGCTTTTTTTTCATGTTAGAGCAATTATTAAATAAAATCTTATTTTAAGCAAAATATCTTACTATTACTAATTGGAGGCTCCAACGGAGGCTCCACGTTAATTCTCACCAGATGCGCTAGGAAAAAAGATAAATGCTAGAAATTCTCACATTAATCAGAAACATCTGGCCATCTGAAAACTCCGGTTTGGTTTTGGTAATTAATGACACTCAAACGTTGCTAATGCTTTGCTCTAAGTGTGGTTAGACACATAGCAACGTGACGGTGGATGATGGAGCATGGCGATCACGGTGATGAACATGAAGGATGTGAAGTGATCGAGCTCCGACGGAGGCCCATGGAGATCAAGGTGAAGGTATACTTGATAGGGCTTTCCGGTTTAGTGGTCGAGACACTTAGCGAGTGTGACCACATTTAGGATCGATAACCGACTATCAAGAGGGGTTTCCTCGGTTCATTCGCGGTCCTAAGTGCCTTTAGTGGTCGAGACACTTTGCATGATGCATGAGAGGCTAACTAGAGAGCTAACACTTGTCGATGTGATCTTGAGAAGATACGCTAACTCCGGTGCTTGAGAAGTGATCTACTCTGTGGAGTTAGCACCTTGGACAAGTGGTTTGGAGATTGGATCGACGACGGCGCGACATCGAAGATCAAACAAGAGGTGGACGTCTTCAGTGGGCGCTGGACGCGGGCGTCGGACGCTGGGCCAGAGGGCCGGACGCGTCCGGCGCATGCTGGACCGGCATGGGTGGCTGGCTGGCTCTCGGCTGAGCGGCGGACGCGGCTGTGGCGCGTCCGGCGGTCCCCCGGATGCCGACCAGAAACTTCCAGGATCGGGCATGCCAGCAGGTGCTCGGCCGGACGCGCGGCGGACGCGGCCGTCGGACGCTCGCCGGACGCGGGCGCCGGACTCTGGCGGAACACTGTTGAGCGTCCGACGCGTGGTGACGTGGCGCGCTTCAAACCCCAATGGTCGACTCGGCGCAGCGCGGGAGGAGGCGCCGGACGCGTCCGGCGGCCTCGACCAGACGCGTCCGGCGCGTTGTGGAGCTTCAGCACGAGGGGGCAACGGCTACTTTTGTGGAGGGGTCTATAAATAGACCATTGGCCGGCCTTGGGGAGTTCTCTTCGCCATTTTTTTATACCTGAGCATTCTTTGAGCAAGAGAGACACTCCCCCACTCGTCTCTTTGATTCCTTTGCTAATCTTGAGAGAGATTTGAGTGAGAACAAGTGATTTGCATTGAGAGTTGCATCTAGAGGCACTTGTTCATCGAGTGAGCCGTGGATTCTTGTTACTCTTCGGTGATTCCCGTCACCGTAGACGGTTTGGAGCGGCGGGTGGTGGTTGAGCTCGACTTGGTGATTGTTCGAGGCCACACCGGGTTCTTGTGAGGGTTCTTGATCCTTCCCCGCGGGAGTTCGCAAAAGGATACTCTAGTGGATTGCTCGTGGCTTGTGGATCCTTGTCTTGTGTGGAGATTGCGGCTCCCCATTGGGGTCTTTGGCACCGAGCCAATTGAGCGGGCAACTCACCAAGCAAGTGTATCGCCACAACGAGGACTAGTTTGCCGGGAAGCAAGTGAACCTCGGTAAAATCCATTGTGTTGATTTGTGATTGCCGAGGCTTCGTCCTTCTTGTGCTTGTGCTTGAGCGTCTCTAGGTGATTGGCTTCTACACTGGTGATTGGCTATCTTCTACTCTTCGCGGCGGTATAACCTTCGATCATCTCTTTACTTTCCGCAAAGTAGAATTGCTTGTTGTGGTCGGTCGGGAACCACTCTTTGAGTAGTTTAAATCCCGTGGGTAGAACTACTTGTTGTGGTCGGTTGGGAACCACTCATTGTGTAGCTTAAATCCCGTAGGTAGAATTGCTTGTTCGGTTTCGGTGAACCGATATTATGTAGCTTGATCACCGTTGTTGAGTGTGCAATTAAATTGAGTAGCCTTGCATTGTTTAGGACGGCTTGCATAGAGTAGTCGAAGCTTTAGCTTTGCACATTTGCCGCCTAGCTTGCTAATTGGTTGTCTAGTGCTTTTGCTAGAAATTTTATTAGGCTATTCACCCCCTCTAGCCATTGTGACCTTTCAGTGGTATCAGAGCCGGGCACCGTTTGTTTGAGTTGGATTAACATCCTACGGTGAAGCAATGGCATTGGTTATGCATATCAACAACACCAAGAAGGCACCATCATTTCGAGGTGATGACTATGCCAAATGGAAGCTCAAGATGAAGAGTCATCTCAAGTCAATCAACCTTGATGTGTGGAAAGTGGTGGAAACAAAGTTTGAGCTTGTTGAGGGTGCGGTGCCAACACCGGCCGAAGAGAAGAAGCAACAAGCAAATGACATTGCCGTGAGTGCTCTCCATGAGGCACTTAATGATAAAGCTTTTGAGCTCATCAAGAACCTTGAGGTGGCTCATGACATTTGGAAGAAGTTAGAAGAAGCCTATGAGGGCACCGAAAGTGTCAAGACCGCAAGAGCCTACATGTTGCAAGAGAAGTTTGCAAGCTTCTCAATGAAGGAGGATGAGAGTGTCCGGGAGATGTTCCATAGGCTCCAAGTCATTGTCAATGAGCTCAAGGGACTTCGGGAAGAAATCAAGGACTCTCAATTCTCCACCAAGTTCATGAGGTGTCTTCCCAAGAGATTTGACATGTTGAAGACTGTCATGGTGAAGACAACCATGAAGGAGAAGCCAACTCCCAACCAAGTCCTTCAAGAGATCATGGCCGATGATGAGTTTAGAGAGGATCATGAGAAGGAAGAGTTGGTGAAGAAGAAGAAGAAGCAAAATGAGAAGAAGGATGATGACAAGAAGAGTGTGGCATTCAAGGCCACATCATCCAAGAGCAAGGGCAAGAAGAAGAAAGAAGAGTCTTCAAGTGAAGATGAACCATGCTCAAGCTCAAGTGGACAAGAAGATGAAGTGAGTGAACAAATGGTACTCCTTGTGAAGAGAATGGGGAAGCTCATGAAGAAGGGGTACCGGTCCAAGGGCAAGAGAAGCTCATCCAAGTTTAGTGACCGTCCCATGAAGTGCTTCCGGTGCAATGGCAAGGATTATCTCATTGCCAAGTGTCCCTATGCAAGTGATGATGAAGATGCCATGAGGAAGGAGAGGAAGAAGCAAGAGAAGAAGGAGGAGGAGAAAGACTCCTCCCATCACAAGAAGAAGGGTGAATCTCATGTGGCAACTTGGGAGAGTGATTCATCCTCCTCAAGTGGTGATGATGATGATTCCAAGAAGAAGAAGAAGAAGGGGCACGCAAGCATTGCCATTCAATAGAAGCTTTCTCTATTTGGTGCTCCATCATCTTGCTTCATGGCCAAGGCCACTAAGGTAAAACCTCCACCCAATAGTGATGATGAGAGTGATGATGATGATGAGACCACAAAAGAAGAACTCTTTGTCATGCTTGAGGATTGCAAGGGTGCTTTCAATGACTCTAGGAAGGAATGTAGGGGCTTGCGCGGGATAAACAAAACCTTGAGCAAGAACTTAAGGAGTTGAGGGCTTCTTATGAGAGTCTAAAGGTAGACCATGAGAAGCTAGAGATTGCTCACTCCAAGCTTGAAAAAGCTCATTCCTCTCTAGTTGAGAAGCAAGAGAAAGTGCAATCACAAGTGGTGAACATAGAAAAGAAAAATGTGTCCACATCATGTGATTCACTTGATGACTCATTTGTTGTTGCATCACTTGGCCCTTCATGCTCTTATGCCTATACTTCATCTAGTAGTGTTGGTCATGCATGTGATTCTACACTAGTAGTTGAGAATGAGTCTCTTAAGAAGGAAGTCAAGGAGCTCAATCACACCTTGGCTAAGGCCTATGGTGGTAAGGACCGCTTGCTTATGTGCTTGGGTAGCCAAAGAGCTTCTCTCTACAAAGAGGGATTGGGCTATACCCCCAAGAAAGGCAAGGCCGCTTTTGCTCCTCACAAGACTAGTTTTGTGAAGAACAATGGTAGCTATTGCAAGAGTTGCAAGCAAGTTGGTCATCTAGAGCATGCATGCAAGAACAAGAACACTAGTGCCTCCTCTTACAAGTTGAGTGCTTCCTACATGCTTGTTAAGAGTGAGAGTGGTGTGAGTGCTAGATTCATTGGTACACCATGGATGAGCTCAAAGAAGAAAGCTATTTGGGTGCCAAAGACTCTAGTGACTAACCTTCAAGGACCCAAGCAAAAGTGGGTACCTAAAGCTTAATGTCTTCTTGTAGGTCAATTACAAAGCCGGAGGGAGGCATTGGGTGCTTGATAGTGGTGCATCAAATCATATGACCGGTGAAGATAGTATGTTCAAGTCACTTGACAAGAATGACAATGGTGGATTCAACTCCATCACATTTGGTGACAATAGCAAGGGTGATATCATGGGGCTTGGAAAGGTTGCAATTTCCAATGACAAGGATCTCTCAAATGTGTTGCTAGTTGATACTTTGAACTTCAATCTTTTGTCGGTGGCACAATTGTATGATCTTGGCTACAAGTGCATATTTGATGACAAGCATGTTGAGGTAGTGAGCAAGGATCAAGCAAATATCATCTTCAAAGGGTTTAGGCATGGAAGCTTGTACTTGGTTGATTTCAATGCTAGTAAAGCTCAACTTTCATCATGTTTGATTGGCAAGTCAAGCAAGGGATGGCTATGGCATAGGCGCCTTGGACATGTTGGCATGAAGCAATTGAACAAGTTGGTGAAGCATGATCTAGTGAGAGGTTTGAATGATGTCACATTTGAGAAGGATAGACCTTGTAGTGCATGTCAAGCCGGCAAGCAACATGGGAACTCACATCCCAAGAAGAATGAGATGTCAACTTCAAGAGCATTTGAGTTGTTGCATATGGACTTGTTTGGTCCAACCCACTATACATCAATTGGGGGCAACAAGTATGGATTTGTGATTGTGGATGACTACACAAGATACACTTGGGTGTTCTTCCTCTATGACAAGAGTGAAGTCTATGATCTATTCAAATCATTTGTCAAGAGGGTGCAAAATGAGTTTGACACTACCATCAAGAAGATAAGAAGCGACAATGGGAGTGAATTCAAGAACACAAGAGTTGAAGAGTTGTGTGATGAGCTTGGAATTGTGCATCAATTCTCACCAACCTACACTCCCCAATCCAATGGTGTAGTTGAGAGGAAGAATAGGACCTTGATTGAGATGGCAAGAACCATGCTACTTGAGTACAATGTGAGTGAGAAGTTTTGGAGTGATGCTATCAACATGGCTTGCTACTATAGCAACCGCCTCTATTGCCATGGGAAGTTAGAGAAGACTCCATATGAAATCTTGAATGGAAGGAAGCCCAATATTTCTTACTTCCAGGTCTTTGGTTGCAAGTGCTACATACTCAAGAAGGGGCAAAGACTTGGAAAGTTTGACAAGAGATGTGATGAGGGATTTCTTCTTGGCTACTCTACCTCTAGCAAGGCTTATAGAGTGTGGAACTTGGCAAGTGGGCTAATGGAAGAGGTTCATGATGTTGAATTTGATGAAACCCAAGGCTCTCAAGTTGGAGATCAAAATCAAGAAGATGTGGGTGGAGATCAATTGAGCAATGCAATGAGACACATGGACATTGGTGACATTAGGCCGAGGCAAGTGGATGATGGTGATGAGGTGCAAGTGCCAACTCAAGTGGTGATTGATGAGTGCAATGAGGAAAGCACAAGTGGCACTCAACATCAAGATCAAGATCAAGGTCAAGTAAGCAATGCTAATGAGCTAGTTCTTCAACCTTCAAAAATTGCAAGAGATCATCCTCTAGATCATATCATTGGTGACATTCAAAGAGGTGTGCAAATAAGATCAAGATTGGCTAGCATATGTGAGCATTATTCCTTTGTGTCATTCATTGAGCCAACTAAGATTGATGAAGCATTGAAGGATCCGGATTGGATAAATGCCATGCATGAGGAATTGAACAACTTCACTAGGAATGAAGTGTGGGAGCTTGTTGAGAGGTCAAAGAAGCACAATGTGATTGGCACCAAGTGGGTCTTCAAGAACAAGCAAGATCAAGATGGCTTGGTAGTGAGGAACAAAGCAAGACTAGTGGCACAAGGTTACACACAAGTTGAGGGTCTTGACTTTGGAGAAACATATGCACCGGTGGCAAGATTAGAGGCAATTAGAATCCTATTGGCCTATGCTTGTGCTCACAACATCAAGCTCTATCAAATGGATGTGAAGAGTGCATTTCTCAATGGGTTCATCAATGAGGAAGTGTATGTTGCACAACCTCCCGGTTTTGAAGATGACAAGAAGCCCAACCATGTCTACAAGCTCAAGAAGTCATTGTATGGATTGAAGCAAGCTCCAAGGGCATGGTATGAAAGATTGAGGGACTTTCTCATATCCAAAGGCTTCAAGATGGGCAAAGTTGACACCACTCTCTTCACCAAGAAGATAGAAGATGACTTGTTTGTGTTGCAAATCTATGTGGATGATATCATCTTTGGATCAACAAATCAATTCTTTTGTGAAGAGTTTGCTAAGATGATGGCTAGTGAGTTTGAGATGTCAATGCTTGGAGAGTTGAGCTACTTCCTTGGTCTTCAAATCAAGCAAATGAAGAATGACACCTTTGTGAGTCAAGGCAAGTACATCAAGGACGTGATCAAGAAGTTTGGGTTGCAAGATGCTAAGGCCATTAGTACACCTATGGGAACCAATGGTGGCTTGGGCATTGATGATAGTGGCAAGATGATTGAGCAAAAACTATATAGATCAATGATTGGAAGCTTGCTATATGTGACCGCTTTAAGGCCGGATGTCATGTTTAGTGTGTGCATGTGTGCAAGATTTCAAGCTTCTCCAAGAAGGAGTCACTTGATGGCAACCAAGAGGATATTGAGATACTTGAAGGGTACTCAAGATGTTGGTCTATGGTACCCCAAGGGGTCAAGCTTTAAGTTGATTGTATACTCCGACTTCGACTATGCCGGTTGCAAGATTGATAGGAAGAGCACAAGTGGAACATGCCAAGTGCTAGGAAGATCTCTAGTTTCATGGTCTTCAAAGAAGCAAAATAGTGTGGCACTTTCCACCGCCGAAGCTGAATATATTAGTGCGGGGAATTGTTGTGCACAATTGCTATGGATGAAAGCCACCTTGAAGGACTATGGGATTAAGTTCAAGCATGTGCCTTTGTTTTGTGACAATGAAAGTGCAATCAAGATGACAAACAATCCGGTTCAACATTCAAGAACCAAGCACATTGATGTGAGGCACCACTTCATTAGAGATCATCAACAAAAGGGAGATGTGAGCATTGAAAGCATTGGCACCAAAGATCAACTAGCCGACATATTCACCAAGCCTCTTGATGAGAAAAGGTTTTGCATGTTGAGGAATGAGTTAAACATACTTAGCTTCTCCAACATGGATTGATGCACCCCTCATATATGACATGCCTCTCCTCCAACATAGCAAGGTAAAGTTGATTGTTGCATTTCATGCATCCTTTGCTAGTTGTGTAGACATGTATACATGTGCATCTTGCTAGGCTCATTCATTGCAAATCAAATGAATTTAAAGGATATATGGCATCACTATTGTTTCTATGCTTGATTTGATCTAGTGATGGCATATGACTTGTTTGTGAGCTTGTGAACCTAGTGTTGAATCCTTAGCACTTGCTCATAATGTGTATCTCAACATGGTCAAGATAACCCTTATTCTTATGAGGTGTGAAGAAGCTTGCCCTTGGTTCAAACCGAGATACATTTTCTAGGCATGTGATTTAGATTTGGCCATAGTTGATTGACTTGGTTCTCTCATCCTATGCACCCTTATTGGTCATTGTTGACAAAGGGGGAGAAGTATCAATATAGAGAAATAAGTCACAAAGAGCAATGGAAGGGGATCAATTTTTATGATATGACCCAACCATGAGCACACAAATAGGGGGAGCAAGCTCATAGACTATTTGTTGCATATTATGTGTGCATACATGATGATATGGAGCATTGCAAGCTAAATTCAATATGCATGCTTGTTTGGTGTATTGCTAGTATAGAACTTGATTGATGAATTGAAGTACTAGCATGCTTAGGTGGTTTCTAGACATAGAGTTTCTCTTGTTCAATGTACCTTGCTTATAATGTGATCTCATGAGGTATTTTGAGTTTTGATGGATGTCTAGATTCCCATGGTGCTAAGGAAGGTTTATTATCGCACTCCGATTGGTATCATGCTTCAAAGGTCAATTCTATAAACCTTAGTACCATTTTGGTTGTGGTAACTCTCACACAAGTTTCATCTATGCATGTGTGCTTGAAAATCGACCAAACATTTGATGCACACATGTAGGGGGAGCTACCACTACCAAAACCGGAATTGAAATGCTTGTCCAAATCCAAGATTCATGATCAAAATGTCTTGGGCAAGCAATTCAATTTCATATTGAATTCAATTTCCATATCTTTGTGAGTTTGTCGAGGGGTTGTCATCAATTACCAAAAAGGGGGAGATTGAAAGCTCCGGTTTGGTTTTGGTAATTAATGACACTCAAACATTGCTAATGCTTTGCTCTAAGTGTGGTTAGACACATAGCAACGTGACGGTGGATGATGGAGCATGGCGATCACGGTGATGAACATGAAGGATGTGAAGTGATCGAGCTCCGACGGAGGCCCATGGAGATCAAGGTGAAGGTATACTTGATAGGGCTTTCGGTTTAGTGGTCGAGACACTTAGCGAGTGTGACCACATTTAGGATCGATAACCGACTATCAAGAGGGGTTTCCTCGGTTCATTCGCGGTCCTAAGTGCCTCTAGTTGTGACTTTGCATGATGCATGAGAGGCTAACTAGAGAGCTAACACTTGTCGACGTGATCTTGAGAAGATACGCTAACTCCGGTGCTTGAGAAGTGATCTACTCTGTGGAGTTAGCACCTTGGACAAGTGGTTTAGAGATTGGATCGACGACGGCGCGACATCGAAGATCAAACAAGAGGTGGACGTCTTCAGTGGGCACCGGACGCCGGGCCAGAGGGCCGGACGCGTCCGGCGCATGCTGGACCGGCGTGGGTGGCTGGCTGGCTCTCGGCTGAGCGGCGGACGCGGCTGTGGCGCGCCCGGCGGTCCCCCGGACGCCGACCAGAAACTTCCAGGATCGGGCGTGCCAGCAGGTGCTCGGCCGGATGCGCAGCGGACGCGGCCGTCGGACGCTCGCCGGACGCGGGCGCCGGACTCTGGCGGAACACTGTTGAGCGTCCGACGCGTGGTGACGTGGCGCGCTTCAAACCCCAATGGTCGACTCGGCGCAGCGCGGGAGGAGGCGCCGGACGCGTCCGGCGGCCTCGACCAGACGCGTCCGGCGCGTTGTGGAGCTTCAGCCCGAGGGGGCAACGGCTACTTTCGTGGAGGGGTCTATAAATAGACCATTGGCCGGCCTTGGGGAGTTCTCTTCGCCATTTCTTTATACCTGAGCATTCTTTGAGCAAGAGAGACACTCCCCCACTCATCTCTTTGATTCCTTTGCTAATCTTGAGAGAGATTTGAGTGAGAACAAGTGATTTGCATTGAGAGTTGCATCTAGAGGCACTTGTTCATCGAGTGAGCTGCGGATTCTTGTTACTCTTCGGTGATTCCCGTCACCGTAGACGGTTTGGAGCAGCGGGTGGTGGTTGAGCTCGACTTGGTGATTGTTCGAGGCCACACCGGGTTCTTGTGAGGGGTTCTTGATCCTTCCCCGCGGGAGTTCGCGAAAGGATACTCTAGTGGATTGCTCGTGGCTTGTGGATCCTTGTCTTGTGTGGAGATTGTGGCTCCCCATTGGGGTCTTTGGCACCGAGCCAATTGAGCGGGCAACTCACCAAGCAAGTGTATCGCCACAACAAGGACTAGCTTGCCGGGAAGCAAGTGAACCTCGGTAAAATCCATTGTGTTGATTTGTGATTGCCGAGGCTTCGTCCTTCTTGTGCTTGTGCTTGAGCGTCTCTAGGTGATTGGCTTCTACACCGGTGATTGGCTATCTTCTACTCTTCGCGGCGGTATAACCTTCGATCATCTCTTTACTTTCCGCAAAGTAGAATTGCTTGTTGTGGTCGGTCGGGAACCACTCTTTGAGTAGTTTAAATCCCGTGGGTAGAACTACTTGTTGTGGTCGGTTGGGAACCACTCATTGTGTAGCTTAAATCCCGTAGGTAGAATTGCTTGTTCGGTTTCGGTGAACCGATATTGTGTAGCTTGATCACCGTTGTCGAATGTGCAATTAAATTGAGTAGCCTTGCATTGTTTAGGACGGCTTGCATAGAGTAGTCGAAGCTTTAGCTTTGCACATTTGCCGCCTAGCTTGCTAATTGGTTGTCTAGTGCTTTTGCTAGAAATTTTATTAGGCTATTCACCCCCCTCTAGCCATTGTGACCTTTCACCATCAAATCTATACACCTTGGCAATCCGTAACCATTAGATCTACTTTATTTTTATAAAATTACCCACCTTTGCCATTATTATATAGATAAAAAGAAGGAAAAAATAAATCTACTATATTTTATTTAAAATCTATGTATATAGCATGAAAAAAAAGAGAGTAAGCTCACATGTCAATGTCATTAATGACGCCGACTTAACATTGGTTAGTGTGTTATTTAATATGTACGATGGCGCAATATATTTTTGCAGGTATACAAGTGTCCAAATCCAATGGATAACCAACTTTCTATTGAGGAGCTCTATCATATTTGTGATGAATTGAGCCGGTTCATCATGAAAGAAGTACTT
The DNA here is from genome assembly GCA_018135685.1 of Themeda triandra. NCBI lineage: Eukaryota > Viridiplantae > Streptophyta > Magnoliopsida > Poales > Poaceae > Themeda > Themeda triandra. The sequence goes on along the minus strand of JAENPR010001722.1, from coordinate 18,560 downwards.
TACAAGGATCGGAAGTATTTTGACCCAGATGGTGAGTTAGCAAAACCAGAGTACAAAGAACTCCTAGACATGCTGGATGAGGAGTTTTAACAACAAGCAACACTCTTTTGTTCATCATTGGTATGGTGGCGATAACCATGAGGATTTTTAGTAACAAGCAAATTACTCTTTTGTTCATCTTAGTATGGTGGATGTTTATTAGTAGTCTTGAATCAAACTGCCACTAAACTGTTCACAATATATATATATGCAAAAGCATGTATGTCATTTGTTTTATAATTGCTTGAGTTTAACATTTATTATGCTTGTGATTAATATTTGCAGTTGCTTGTTGATTATGTATATATGGGGAGCGGAAATTATGGCCCTAAAATTTGAAAATAACACGGACGGTTCGTCCAAATAACCGCTCCTGAAGCTTTTGGCGCGGCAATTTGGCGCTAAAATTTGAATTTTAGGTGCAATTTCCAAAAACGGCTTACGTAAGTAACCGCATGTACAAAATTAGATTACAGAGGCGGCGTCATGAACAAACCGCATGTATAAATACATCTTTACCAGCGGTCTGCTATATATTATGACTGCGTACAGACAATTTCTTCATTCGGTTTTTAAAAACATGCGTTAGTATTAATGCGTCTATACAAGCGGCTGATTGTATCATCCGCCTGTGGAAACATGACTTTTAGAGGCGGCTTTTTTAAATCCGCCGCCAGTATAAATTGGTTTCTAGTGGCGGTTCGGTTCAGCCGCTTGTATAGCTAGTTATTTCTACTGTCGAGAACACTAGCGGTACCTGTCCCCGCCTCTAGAAAGGCGTTTGGAACCGCTTGTACAATGACCAGGCGTACGAGTATAGCTGACTCCACGCGACATCAGCCGCCGCCGGGCTGCTGAATTGTGATCGCTAGGCCAAGCAAGCAAGGAGGACGCGGACACAGGGAAGGTAAGTAGATCTCTACCCGTGCCCTTGATCGATCGGATAGACTACAATACTGGTGCGCCATCTACTATGTCGGTGGAGATCAAGCAATGCTACAACACGTGTGTGTATTCCGTGCACTTCCCGACGATATGAAGCATTGAAGCTACATCTGGACGGGGGAGGCAGGCAGCAGGCATCATCGATGAAGGACGGCCGCTACATGTGGACGGCAGGCAGGCAGCAGGCATCATCTACCAAGATGAAGGACGGCCGGCAAGCCATGAGCATTTGATGGCTGAAGCGATCATGCATCTTGGACTCCATGCAGCCAACAATTCCATCTAAAGGAGGCAGAAGCCTTGCCATTGACTCCAAGGCGGGCCTGATAACAATATCGTAGCAGGGCCGGTCTGACCTCAACCATAGGTGTAGGAGGGCCGAAGGCTGACAGGCTCTTCGCCGTGGAGCGCCACATCTAACTTTGACGCCCTTGATCGCCATGGATGCACACAAGCCTACATCGGGAGTGCCAGGCCTTGGCTGTCCATCAGCGGAGTACATAGCTTGCTGGTCGGCTGTCGAAGATTTGAGCACATCTAGCAGCACCAATTGCAGCCTGGGCAAGTCGTGAGTGAGCCTGGATTGACGTGGACTACACATTCAACAACTTCTTCATCTTCAAGGTCATGCACACTCCATGTTTGCTAGCTGTAGGTGTTGTGTGGCTCTGGCCACAAGATGCTAAGGATAGATGACAAGGTCATGGAGATGACGCCAACAGGTTACCAGTAGTATCCAAAAGCATCTAGATCCAAGGAGTCGGCAAGCATGTCATCGAGAACGGCTCCACATAAATCGGCAACACCAATGCTTCCTACCTCAATTATGCCATCTGCAATGCTTCCTACCTCAATGATGCTGCCGCACCAATAAGGCGACGCTACATAGAATACTGTTCGACACCAACTATGCAGGCGATGCTGCACAGATTATTACAGGCGAACACGAACGACGAGGGCGACTCTACCGGTGACCACCGACGAGGAAGACAACACTACACAACTCAATTCAAGGTGGCGCTACACCGACTTTGTGCCAACCAAATAAGATAGGAGATGCTAAAATGACTCCATCTACTTTGACACTACACTAGCTGAAGCTGACATGATGATGAGCATGCGAACGGGCTGATGTTCCAATTGTTGCCAAGCCAACTTCACCTACTTTGACAAGCAAGCACCACATGGCGCCGACAAAAGTGGATGTCATCTCAAAAATAGCCTGACCACCTGTGTAGTCTAAAGGTATAGCCATCTTACTAGATCTCATAATTACTAATATATTTGTGATTTATATGGTGTGATCCTTATTGACCATGATGTATAATTGTCATACTTGGCACAAATAAGTTTCTATATACTCCTTAGTTATAACTAGTTCACCAACCCGTGCTCTCGCACGGGTTAAAAATCTCAGGAGACAATAATTGTAATAAGAATTACGTATGTCTTTTTCATCCATATTCATATTTTCACATCGTATCTTTATGTATCTCCAATGTAGATTTAGTTGAAACATTTACTTAAATTAAACTATGATAGTTTAAGTTGCTCTCTATACATGGACCTAAATTTTGTTTCTTTTCCCTGAATTTTAATCTAATTAATTCATGAGATATAATAATATTTAGAATGGTGATTATAGTCTACCAATTTGACGACAATTGCTTTTAGAATTTTCTAATAATTTTATGATCTATATTTTTTAAACTATTTACCGGTTTCTTGAGCAATAATTTCTATGCATGATCTTTTTTCTTGCACTATATGCTTTTAGTTCAAACATAATTAACTTAAAGTGTATAAACATGTATTTGATCCTGACATTGTGAAAATCTATAATTTAACCTTTAAATTTTGATTTATCTGTTGTGATATATTTTACATGTATTAATTTGTGATTCTAATGCTTATTTTATCATTTATTTCAATTTTTTATGCTTTCTTTTATTAGGAAAGAATATTTTAGATTCTACGTTACCCTTAGAGTTTTGACAATGTCATAATAGTTGTTTCGGGATGCATAATGGCTTCTCAAGATGTTGAATTTATTGTATCATATAACTATTGTAATCAAAATGTTTAAACTTTTTTTAAGACAATGACCTACAAAATTTATTTGTATAAGTTTTCATAAAACTTGAAGTGAATTTGCCATTACCATGTGGTTCACTTAATTAGCTTATTCGAATAAAAATTTGGATAAATGTAAGTTTTAACTTATGGATGTTGAATTAATTATTATTCATAATATATTATAGTAGCATTTACACCTAGATTTGAGACATTTTGTTATTTTTTATAATGATTTAGGTGCATAATTTAGGTACAAATTATATAGGTATACACATTACATTATTTTTGATAAGACCACGTTTGGGTAATTTTGATGCAAGCTTAGGGTGTCAAAACATTATCTTTATTGATGATAGAGATGGATAATTTATAAAACTATTATTATATTATTTTAGTTATCTTTATATTTATGGAGATGTGATTTTTCCATATAATTATGGTCTCTTATTTTTTATAGCCCCGTTAGGATGTAACTCAAATTAATTTATTGACAATATTATGTTAATAAAAAATATTACATTATGGTCAATAAGGATTGTATCATAACTTTTTGGTGCAAAGTAATCGAGGACACTAAAATTTAAATAAAATTAAACCTAAGTCAATAAGGATGATCATATCATGTACGTCATAGGAGAAAAATTAAACTATAATTTTGAGATCTAGCAAGATGGGCATACCATTAGTCTACACTGTGTGGTCGGTCCTAGCATTGACGTGTATGTCACGGACGCCGAACGTCATACTGCGGGCCCCGTGTTCCCTTCTTCCCTTTGTTGTCCTAGATCTCCGCGTCGTCGGTGATGATGCTAGCACACTGCACACTCCCATCCTTCTGACCCCTGATGCAGCTCGATCAAATATCGGTCAGTGCACGACCGGATGTTAGTGCTTGGTGCATAGTCAGATGTCGGCTTCCTGCATGCACACGCTCAGAGGCATATATGTGGTTCACCTTGTCAGCGTTCAGTGGAGCATGCTTGTTGAAGTAGGAAAAGTTGCCTTGGCATAGCTGGAACATTAGCTCGCCCATCCGTGTTGTGATCACACCGGCACCGGTTTGGTCTAGTGTCGAAGTACATCTAGTCGTCGTAGAGTTGCCCATTTGGTCAATGCCAGTGTTCACCATTAGATAGTCGGTGTAGTGACGCCCTTGCTCATCATTGTTCACCTGTAGACAATTAATTACCTTCCTCATTGGTGTTGGACAAAAGGTAGTCAGTGTAGTGTCACCTTCTTGTTGTGGCAACATCGTCGTCAGGTAAGAGCCATTGTATATGGTGTTCGTACAATGGGTCTCCATGTCGCTCGGTACCATGTTTTCATTAATATAGATAGACGTGGAGACGTCGTTTGCATCCTTGTCGACTCCATGCATCTAGAAGCTGATGGATCTTACTGGCAGCTGGACATCATCTTTGTCCCTGCTGGTCATCATCACATGGCCAGAGCCATATACAATACAAATCATTATACATAGAGATGTGCAAGAATAGAGAAAATCATATTAGTTTCTTACCCATGGAGGATGACATGCACTCATTACCCTCCTTTCTCGAACGTGTCATCTTCGATCTCCATTTATCGGATGGCGCAGACAGTGTGATGATCCATAGGAGCTTTCGGAAGTTGATAAATTATGGAGCTGTTGAATGCGTCGTCCGTCACTCTCGTGCATGACATGTCCATGATGTAATTGGTGCTACTGAGATGTGCATCTATTCTAATCCGCAGCCAATCAACATTCTCTGTACGCCTTTGATGCAGAGCCGAGGCTTCCCGTGCAACCGGCTTGTGTGCATATGTGACAATCACCGATATGACCAGGCGCCGTCGATGAAGAGCCTACCTGCCTTCCTCCTACGACCGGGGTAAAGATCCATTGGAGCCGCGCGTGGATGTGTTGACGGTAGCATCTCGGTGCCCTACTCTGATGTAGATATCTGACCAGCCATGGCCCATGGATCGAGCCAATGCCATGATAGCCGTCTTCTCAAGATTGGATCGATGCCAACATTGAGTCCAAGATTGCTTCTCGTGTCCTTCCAGATGATGACCCAGCACGAACGCCGCCGGCAACCTGCCATCAACCTCACCCGCTTCAGCCATCAAGTGCAGGCTTGGCACGGTTCTTTCATCTTGGTAGCAGATGGCGGCGCCGTTTGTTTTCCTCCTCCGATGGAACGTGACCTCAGGCAGGTTAGTTGCGACCATTGGTTCAGGCTGGTGGTAGGGAAAATAATTCTTATTTGTTGGTATATACGTTAGATTGAAAATATAATAGATTTTTTTCTTTTTACCTTTAAGATTATGCGTGAGAACCAATTTTCTATAATAGCATGTTATCTTTTATAATGGCAGGTGGGTAATTATTTTATAAAAACAGTGTAGATGTAATGGCTAACAATATTAATGGCCATCAAATTGATGGCTAGATCTTTCTGATTATTGTGAGAATTTCTAGCATTTATCTTTTTTCCTAGCGTGTTTGGTGAGAATTAATGTGGAGCCTCCGTTGGAGCCTCTAATTAGTAATAGTAAGATTTCTTTATTAACTTATAATGTCATTAAATGTCATGAAATTTCTTTGACCTTCATGCTTATTGACCATGATCCCTAGAGTTATCAATAAAGCCTATATAGAAATAATTCAAATTTTCATAATTATGAAAGATTATTAAACTAATCTAATTATTTCTTTTATAAATTATCCAGCTTTATCATTACGAGATAATGCTTTGACCCCATGTTTGTATTTTGATTACCTTTGACCCCCACGTTTGTAGTTTGATTACCTGTAAATGGTATTATGAAAGATTATCTAAAGTAATATATAACTATGTAATTTGTACTTAAATTAACCACCTCATCGGTTACAAAAAATAAACAAAAATATCTCAAATCTACATGTACATACTCACATAATCTATTACAAACAATAACTCAACATCCATAATTTAAAGCATACATTATTTATACATATTAATTTTATAAGCTTATAAAGTGTAGAAATATAACCTTAGAATGCCATGTAGCAATGGTTCTTATGGTTCACTTTAAATTATATAACACTTACTACAATAAATTTTGTAAGTCGTCATGGAACATTTTGATTCAAACATTGTACTATGTGAATATTGGTATCTAATATGATACAATGAATTCAACATCTTGAATGGCATGTTGCATGGTCAAACAACTATTTATGACATTGTCAAAACTAAGAGGGTAGCCTAGGACCTTACAATAGTCTTTTATAATAAAATCAAACATCAAAACTTTGAAAAAAATGATACAATATGCATTATAATTTTGAAATAATACAAGTAATACAACAACTAGATCAAAAATTAAGGTTAAAGTATAGATTTTCATGATATCACATAAAAGGATGGAATAAGAGTTGATATCACATACCTTACCAGAGCGCCGGTGGCATGGCTGGCAGAGTGGAGTACTAATTTGAGCACAATGTTTGGATTGCTTCGATGTCAATCTTTTTAATACATATGCACATATGGATCATAGTTGCCATAGCAAAAATCGTCTGGATTATTTTGTGGTTTCTTAGAGGCATAGGATCATACATTTTGTCACGTAAACTTAAGCTCCCCACCCCCAAAAACTCATCTTGGATCTGCCTCTGATTAAATATAGACTATAGAGCACCTATGATATATCTTTTGCTTAAGAACATTAGTGAAGGGAAAATGTTAATTGAAAATTAATTCTTATTAGTTAGTGCCAACTCAGATTCTAACACGTGCGGGAGCACGGGTTGGTGATCTAGTATGTAAAATTAGGAGGCTACTTTATGCATTTCTCATAATGGTAGTGTAGTTATTCTTTTTATTATAATTACAATAGATTCAATGGCTATTATCGGAGATTATAATTACAGTCTACTAAATTAAAGGATAGATGTCTATGATTATTGTGAGAATTTCTAGTATTTATATTTTTTTCACAGCGCGTCTAGTGAGAGTTAACGTGATGTTTTCATTGGAACTTTTAATGAGTAATAGCAAGACTACTCAAACACCTTAGAACTGTTGTGGCATCATCCTACATACCGATCTTTCTCAACACACCTTAGAACTGTTGTGGTATCATCCTACATACCGATCTTTCTCAGAGAAATACCTTATAAGGTCCTGTTTGGAATACTCAAATTGCATAAAAATTGCACAAAAATATCACATGAATCCGTTCATTTTTATTAAAAAAAACCACACCAATAAGCAGAAACATTGTCATGTTCCAAAACGGAAGTGACAGCTTATGGGCCGTTTGTCCGTTTTTTTGCCAGCCTGGACTCCAGCTTGTGCCAAATCGGGCGCTCGGACGGTGGCAACGACACCCGGCGAAGCAGCAGCGCCTAGACGAACGCATGTGCAATCCCGCGGGGCATGCTTTGCTGCCGAACAAAACCGTCCGTACCGGACAAACCTAAGAGCATCTCCAACTGTGGTAAAAATTCACTTGCCAAATATTATGTTTTAACAAGTTGCTAAAATAATATACCAAATTAAAAAAGACGCTCTTTCTAACAATTTTCTATTTTTAACTTGCCAAATCAAAAAAAGAGAAAGTTATAAGCATTTGAAAGTAGTGGCAAATTTGTAAATAACTGAAATGTATACATGTATTTCTATTGTATTTGCATAATTATTTTTGTGAAGGAAAACAGCTATAAAACAAATGTGACATCATCATGACGTCATAAAGCTAAAAGTGACGTCGTGGAAAGCAAGCAAGCTAGTATTGCCTGTCGTTGTCGTCCGTCATCCCGACGCGCGCAGCCTTGTTGTCCGTCCTCAAGCAGAGCGGCGCGAACGCCGGCACGCCGGAGCCCACAAAGCCTTGAACGACGAGTGGCCGCCGCCGGCGCCAAGGGACGACGAGCTCCTCCGCTTGTACCTCGGATTCCACGTCGTCCCGGCCGGAATCGCCCGTTCAGAGCTGCGCTCCAGTTGCTCTTCCGGCCCATCCAGAGCTGCGCCGTGCTTATCCAGTTCCTCTTGTCCCCGACGGCGCCGTCCTCATCCTCGTCAGCCGCAGTAGCCAGGCTTCCTCCCTGTGGGAAGGAGTTGCGGAAAGGCTTGCGGCGCCGCGAGTCGCGATACGTAGTACGATTCGCGCGCGGATAAATAGGTGCGCGGACGGCCTCGTTGGCAAGTTGCTAAAATTTTTTCCTGTTTTGCCAAATTTTAAAGATAGGAACATTTTTTACTAAACTGTTGGAGATGCTCTAAGCGTCTTTATTTTTATTTTTTGAGTACAATACACCGTGGATACCTAAACTATTGGCGTTTTTCCATCTGGGTACTCAAACTTTTAAAACGACTATTTAGATACCTCATCTTTTTCCGTGGTGCACATGTTCCAGGCCTCGACTACGTTCATCGTGGGCAACGGCGAGCTGGCCATGTTCTGGACCAACGCCTGGCTACCTAAGGGCCGGATGTGCCACCTAGCGCTGGCGGTCTTTCAGGCCGTTCCGAAGCGCTTCCGGCGCCGCTCTGTCCATGATGCCCTCCACGACAACCAATGGGCCTGGGATGGGGTTGCGGCCTCTACAACGCCGTATATGACCCAGTTTCTCAGACTGTGGTCGCTGTTCGAGAGCGTCCACCTCGACCCGTCGTTGCAGGACCGGATGATCTGGAGATGGACTCCGCATGGCTTCTATTCCAGTGCCTCGGCGTACCGTGCCTTCTTTGAGGGCCGTGTACCTATGCGAGGTGCCAAGGAGCTGTGATCGGTACGCTGCCCTCACAAGGTGAAGTTCTTCTTCTAGATTGCCCTCCATGGCGGCCTCTGGACGGCCAAGCGCCGCAAGCGGCCTAGACTTCAGGACTCCGATGCCTGCGCCCTCTGCGACCAGCACGGACCACCTGCTTCTGGCCTGTCCTTACTCTAGAGAGGTCTGGTACACCTTGTTGCAGCGCCTAGGCCTACGGCATCTGGTGCCACAGGTGAACAACTCACTTCTCGACTGGTGGCTTGGTGCGCGGACCATGGTGCCAGGTGCACTGCATCGGGGTTTCGACTGTGCCATTGTGCTTACGGCCTGGATGATTTGGAAAGAGTGCAACAGGCGCACGTTCGATAGACTAGCCTCCACGCCTTCCGTGCTGCTTGGCAAAATCAGGGACGAGGCGGACGACTGGGTGGCGTTGGGCTTCAGAGACTTGGCGACACTCGTCGTTGCTTAGGTTACGTCCCAGTCTCGCTTTAGGAGCACAATAGTTTCACCAAGAAAGTACGACCCCGAAGCTCCACCGTTCGAGCCGGCACCTTTTGTAACGTGTGTTGTCCGTCGTTCCAATGGCAGCTCGCTAATTGGACAGGCGGAATGTAATCCAAAACTCTCTTCTTCTTAATGAGGCACGTGTCGCGCACGTTTTCGAAAAAAAGTTAGAAAACTAAAATTACATATGACATTATTTTCTGTTTTTCTCGAATATGCAAAAGATTTGCGTATCTTTGTATTTAAGTAGAAGAGAGTTTTACAAGATTTTCGAGGGTGGATACAAGATTTTGAACACGCTCCGCCACCCCCCAAATACATATGACATTATGCTATTTTCATGTTTCATCCTTAGTGTAACACATCCTCATTTTGGGATTACATATGCTTCACGGCATCTCTCCCTGTTTGAGCAGCAAATCATTTGACCACAGCATGTACGTTCCTAGAGCCTGCCACTGTTTTTCTTTTGGGGGCTACTATGGCGGAGCCGCTGAAGCCTCTGAAATGTGCCGCCTCCACCTCTCTCTCTCACTGATGACCGGCAAAGCCTGAGCCCAGCAGGGACATATACACGACAACACAGTTCCACAAAGGAGACGCGGAGCTCAAGCCTTGAAGTCAGCCATGCCAAAGGCAATCTAAATTTCCATTCCAAATCTTTTGTTCTTGCCCCCGTCAACTAAAAATTGAATTTCCGGGCCTGCTCGGTATTGTATTATGCTTCTTAATCCTTCATGTTATTCATTACAGATCAATTGTATTTCACAAAATTGCTTCATACTACATGCTTACTGCAGCTCTAGCTGTTTAGGTGGTCCGTAAGGTCTCAGCTGCGTAGGGTATATAGTAGTAGTAGACAACAATGTAAGCTGTGATTACTTTGAATTGAACATAAAAGAACACATCCGTACACATAGTGCCTGCCCGCGCAAAGCGCGGGGGTTGTGGCTAGTTTCATAAAAATATATTGTGCAGGAATCTCTCAGGAATCAGCACATTTTTATAGGAAAACGCAGGAATAGATTTTTTTTTTTTCGTGTTCCAAACAGGAAGTAACAGCTGCTAAAAGCCCATAGGCGCCTTGCCTTGTAGAGGCCTCGACAAGGCGACATCGTACAACTGAACCAAAGAGTGCAGCTTGAATAATATTGGATCACGAGACGATCGAGGTGGTTGCAGCCTTGTTTAGTTACTAAATTTTTCCCCAAATTTTACTATGCAAAAAGAAGATTTCCCATCACATCAAAATGCCGGCATATGTATGGAGTACTAAATATAGATGTAATCGAAAACTAATTACACAGTTTGATTGTACTTTACGAGGCAAACATTTTGAGCCTAATTAATTCATATTTACACAATTTTTACCAATACAAATGAACTAAACAAGGTAGCACAGGTAGCTCAAGGACATCATTGTCCCTTTCGTTCAAGGCAGCCATGTGAACTTGGCCCATGTTTGGTTTGCGTTTCAGTTGCGGCAGCCACAAGATTTTCCTTTGTTAAATTCCGCCATACCTAGGGCGCCGTTTACTCCACCTAAAGTTGGGCGACGCCAAAACAGCCTCTAGTCTCTTCTGTTCCACCACCATACCAGTCGCCTTCCCCTCCGCTGCAGAGACGACGACGCTTGCATCATGGACGACGACGCCTCGCCGCCGCCGTTGCACATCGTCATCTTCCCGTGGCTAGCGTTCGGCCACATGCTCCCGACCCTAGAGCTAGCCGAGCGCCTCGCCACGCGCGGCCACCGCGTGTCGTTCGTCTCCACCCCACGCAACATCAGCCGGCTCCGCCCAGTCGCGCCCGGGCTCAGCATCGACTTCGTGGCCCTGCCATTCCCACGCATTGAAGGCCTTCCCGATGGCACTGAGGCCACCAGTGACGTCCCGACCGGAAAGCTGGACCTGTTCTACAAGGCCTTCGACGGCCTCGCTGCGTCCTTCTCAGCTTTCCTCGATGCCACCGCCAACGACAGCAAGGTGGACTTGCTCATGGTCGACAACTTCCACTACTGGGCTGCTGCCGCTGCTGCAGTGCACAAGGTGCCCTGCGTATTGTCCCTGATCTATTCAGCGACGACACTGGCACAGTTCGGTGTGCCGCCTGCGTCTCTGGCTGTGGCAGATGGCAAGCCATCATCAATACCCCAACGTTTTAGACTGACCTTTGAGAATTGTAATCTCGTTGCCTGCCGCAGCTGCATGGAGCTGGAGCCCGAATCCTTGCCTCTCCTTTCAGGCATCTTCGGCAAGCCGGTGATCCCGTTCGGCCTACTGCCGCCACCTCTTTCAGTAGGAGGGTACAGAGGAGACGGCAGCGACAATGGCCAGACAGCTGCGCTACCGCTATGCTGGCTTGACAGCCAGAAGCCAAAGTCCGTCGTCTTCGTCGCTCTCGGAAGTGAGCCTCCCATCACCGTCAAGCAGCTCAACGAGCTTGCGCTTGGTCTGGAGCTCGCCGGGGCGCCATTTCTGTGGGCTCTCAAGAGGCCTACCGGCCTCTCTGAGGCCGACGACATCCTGCCGCCGGGGTTCGTGGAGCGAACACGTGGCCGCGGCCTCGTCGCCATGGGCTGGGTTCCCCAGCTCGACGTGCTGGCTCACGGGGCCGTCGGCGCGTTCCTCACGCACTGTGGGTGGAGCTCCGTCGTGGAGGGGCTTGTGTTTGGGCAGCCGATGATAATGCTGCCGTTTCTGGATGAGCAACGGATCAACGCGCGGCTGATGGAGGGGAAGCGTGTCGGAGTTCAGGTGCCGAGGGTCGGAGAAGACAAGTCATTCAGCCGTGAAGACGTTGCGAGGTCGATCGGAGCTGCCATGCCCGTGGAACAAGGTGGGAGCGTGCTTGCGGCCAATGCGAAGAAGATGCAAAATATTGTTGTTGGAGACGTGAAGTGCCACGAGAAGTATATCGACGAATTCATTCGATTTGTGAGAACGCACAAGAACTAATGAGTGCAAGTTTTTATGCTAGCTACTGTCAGAATCAATAAATAATGTTCTCGAATATTGCAAGTTTGAATGTAATTTATCTGTTGTATTGCATCCGTGTGTATGAGTGTAAGTCAAAATAAGGAAGGGTATTGCTTCGGCACACTCTTTCAGAAGCGTTTTGTACCTCATTCGGCAAAAAAAGCTCCTCACAGTAGGAAAAAGAGATGAGAAGACTGCAACACCCTTGACTTTATCTACTCATTCCTTCGTCCTTGTTGGCCCACGTAGTCTTCTTCCCCATTGGTTCATGTGAGCCAATGGTGGAGCCATCGCCCGGCCACCCAGGCTGCCGGCCTAGATCGTTGGCGAAATCGAAAAGAAATGTTCTCTATATCAAAGAAGAATCATGCAATTAGTCGCAAAAAAAAGAAGAATCCTGTAATTTTGCAGCCAAATACATAATAATAATCGTCTGGCTCCCAAAACCTTTTTTTTTTTTGAAAAGTCAGCAGGGGAACTCCCTACTTATATTTTTGTATTAAGGGGAAGCAAGAGTTACAACAGAGGACAAAAGTACAAGGCGCTGAGGCCCAAAAGAAAAAAGAAACTAGGAGCAGAACTAAGAGGGAGGATAAAACTAAGAAAGAACAAGCTAGAAAAACTAAGAAAGAGGCTAGGACTAGAACTAAGAAAGAAGCTAACCAAAAAAGAGCAAAGACTAAAGCTAACAAGACTAACAGGACTAACTTTACAACAGTTGCTGAAGCCATGAAGACAGTAGAGGTTTGATCCTTGCTTTGGCCTTGATACAAACCAAGGCTAATTCATCTCTGAAGAGCACTTTCCACCTTTGAAGGCAGCAAGTCTTCTGGTCAAAAATTATGCTGTTCCTCATTTTCCAGATACACCAACAGGTTGTGATTACAATCTCTCTGAAGATAATGTGACCAAACAATTCTCTAGCTGCAAGAAGCATGTCCAGTGGTTGTAGCAAGGGATTCCAGTGAATGTGCAAGTAATTCCAGTAGTCTTGACTGAAGGGGCAGAAGAAAAAGAGATGGAGGAGGGTTTCTTCTGAATTAGTGTTGCAAAGAACACAGTTGTAGTTATTTAGAAATCTGTTCTTTCTCCTCGAAAGATTCCTGGTGTTCAGTCTATCCCTGACCAGCAACCAAAAGAAAAACTTGTGTTTCCCCAGATTGCTAGAAGACCGAGCCATTTGAAGATTGGGGAGGCCCGAGAGGTACCTTTCAGTGTGTCAGTAGCCCTTGCTAGCTGTGTATTTGGTGCCCCACTATAGTTCCAGAAATCACGTATGTTGGGATCCAATGGGTTGGAGTTTAGGAAGGTGTCAAGATCATGCAGTTCTTCCATAGCAACAGGGGTAAGAGATAGATTGAAGATTTTTGAGGGCTCCAAATCCCCGAGTGAGATTATGGAGCATTTTGGTTTTTTGGCAAAAGAAAAGAGATGTGGGAATCTCGCTTTCAGAATGTTGCCGACCAGTCCTCTAGCCGAAGAGGTAGGTGTTTCCTTTATTCGGAGTGCAGATTGAGAGGCTTTTGAATTTGCCAAAGAGTTTCAACGATCTCTCCACCGAAGAATCCACAGGGTGATCTAGCTTGAGGTGGGGTGGCCTGGTTTACGTAGAGTTTTTCCTGTGTGAGATTGACCCGGGGAAGGTCTCGCTGAGTTATAAAATTTATCCGAGATATTTGAGAAGTAAGGCTTTATTTTGTGTTTCTAGAACTTTGATGCCCAATCCTCCTTCATGTTTTGATTTGCAGGCTTCTTCTAACACAAGGCTCAACTACTAACACAAGCGCTCTCAACTTGCAGTACTCGCCCCATGCCTAACGCTTGACGGCTAGCAGCGCCCTTGCAGCCCCTGCATCATGTGCACGCAGTCAGCGTGCATGGCTTCATAGCCCCGGGGTGGTCCGTATGCCCGTGTCTTTGGTCGGCATTGACCCTAGGGTATCCATGGTGGCGTGCCTACCGGCCCGCATATGGCACTCACCCCCGCCTCCCGGCCACACCACACACACACACAACCACACACATGTATGCGTCCCGTGCCCTGGTGTCTATGCCCCCCCCACGTCATGGGACCCAATGGCAGCACATACTCAAATCATCGTGGACTTAGCACCGTCCACGGCCCTCACCAGTCGTCCGCACGATTCTACCTCTCCCGTGGCCACGCACGCCCGCATTGTCTACCCATCCACGTGGAAGAGGTGAATGTTGGCGGTTCTTAACGACGATTTTATACCGCCAACTTAAGACTAAAAAGGGAGGATTACATATTTTTATACACATATACCTTTGCTATTGACCTAATTTCACCCGTACTGGAAGTTGTGAAACTCTGTGGAAACATACACCAAGTACAGGGAATTATACATGAAAAGGCGTCTTCTGACAAAGCGTAAATCTAAGGAATAGAAGGAAGGCCTATTCAGTGTCAATTGAGACAAACCCACCATGACACAGCAGCCCAAGTCTAATATGATCCAAACAAGGAAAGGCCCAAAACCCGAATCCATTCCAACTCGGGCTGGCGGAGCAGGCCGGACTAAAATGGGCATAACTCAATCATCCGGACTCCGAATTGGACAATCCACCAGGCCACGCGAAGCTAACGAGAAGGCCCACGAGCCTGGCAAAGGATGAGGTCCAGACGACGCCATAGGGGGGCGATTGCCCCCTAGGGGGCCGACCGGCCCCGCCGGGTGGCCTCCCTTGCCCAGCTTCGGTGTGTCGGCACATTAAACCGAGGGGATGGCGGTGCGCTGGTGGATTTGCTACGTTCGTTGCACCTGGATGCTGTAGAGGTCGGTTTAGGCATTTAGGAGGGGAATAATCCATGGACATTCCTCCACCCTCCTCCTATAAATAGAGGGCTCCCTCCTCCTCATTGCACACACCACACAAGGGTCCCTCTCTCCCTCACTTATATTCTTTTAGGTAGTTTTAGTTTGTAGGAGGAGCAAGGAGGAGCCCAATGTAGAGCTTGAGCAACTTGGAGATATTTGGTATGATCAATACTATTTTCTTCATGCATATCTTCATCTTGTTTTTGCTCTTATATAGCTATGCTTTTGATCTAGAGCTAAGTTCTTATGCATAGGACTTTGTGCTTAACCATTCATACATACATGTTTAGACCTAGAGCTAAGTTGAGGAGATGAGTTCTATCTTAGCTTAGTCTCGGTCAATGTTGGTTTGCGGGATCGTCGTTCATCCTTTTGATGGTTGCTCTAGTAGAACGAGCCTGGGTAAGGGTACGCCTTGTCGACACGGTAGAGTAGTAGTCGATAGCTTAGACGTGGTGTCTAGGATAGAGCTACCGTCATTTGCATCGTTCTCGCACGGTTGAGGGGTAGGTGGCAGGTGGTGACAGCCCTGTCCATCCCTTGTATCCCCCATGTTCGGGTTCGGCGTAGAGCTGTAAGCCGATATCGCTTGGCAGACCAGGTGCACTCCGGTGCCCGATGTAAGTCAACAGCGACTAGACTAACTTAACATAGAATCTCTGACCCTATATAACAAGCATGTATTTGTATCTCTGCTATCTTAACATAGCTATTCAGGAATGCCTGCTCCGGTTTAGGTTTTCTTTATCATTTCTTTTATCTTTATCCTTGTGGTTGGCTCAAGTGTGTGTGTCAAGTTATCCAAAAACTATCTTATTTTACCCCTGTTATGGACTTTGGTCTATTATGCAGTCTTGTTGTTTTGTCCATGTCTCTTCTAGACTCTTTTACACCATGCCTTCCTTTGGGAAAATATAAATAACGATACCCTGAATGTTTCTGGGTGAAATGCTACAACGGTATTTCCGTGCACTTACGGACTTGTTCTGTAAATACTACAGAATATCAGCTGGTGTTTCTTGGTGTTGTTGCTAAGGACTTTGCAATCCTAGTGATGACGTTAAGAAACGTCAACAGTGAAGATAGGTGAAGCCATTTGTTTTCGATCCGTCCCACCCTAAATATTATTGAAAGCTGGTTTTGAGGGAAGTAAGCCAAGCTCACTTGGCTAGGTGAGTAAATGTGGCAATACACCTAGCAACTTAGGTTTCAATCCCATCATGAATGAATTTGGATGCCCATTTTCTACTTAAAGCAAAACAATCTAGCTCCTTCTAGGTTGATCTCATTTTTTGAAAGCAGATTTTGAGGCAGCTCGACCAGGCAACAATGTGTGGCCGAAAAATCGAAGTTGATGTGGCGCGAAAGGACTCACTATTGTGGCCTGAAAGGACAGCACATGGCAGCTAGCATACTAGTGTGGCACTGTAGTTCTGTACACGCTAGTACAGGGTACGCCGGTCGCTGCTCAGCGACTCTGGGCACAGGCAGCGTGCCAGATGAACGCACCCCTAGCAAGGTCCCATCCTGGCGTTCACTTTGCACCAGCACCACGCCGCGGACAAGGCGTCTCCATGCATGACCATTGTTCGGGCTTCCCCCTATCCGGCGACGTGTTGCCTGTAGGGCCACAGACGTCGGCTCTGCTCCACCTCTCGGGAGTGCGTAGGTCTGTGTAGCGCGTGCGCATGGTAGACATGGCGTGTGCAGACGAGGAGGTGACAGCGACGAGCCCGAGATAAAGGAGCGGGTGGACGGACAGGCGGCCGAGCTGAGGTGCCCGTGAGCGAAAGCCAGAGATGGAGGAGGAAGAGAACGCTCTCTTCATTGCGAAGATCTGGGACGAACGCGCTTGATCGGACAGCAAATCGCTGCCAACTGCGGTCAATGGTGGTCTTTGAAAGATACCGCGCATTTGCATCCACGGTCCACCACCGTGGGGTTGCAAGGAAAAGATGTCGTTTCTACGGTGCATCCCGCCGTGCCTTGCCAAAGTAGTGGAGGCGAGCCAAATTCTGGCCATGGTCGAGCCATGCATCACGTGTCGTTCTCGGAGGCCTTGGGTCCTCCGCCACGCTATTAGAGGCGTGTTTGGTAGAGGGGCAAGGGGTGGCTGGAGCTCCCCAATAGCCCATGTATCTTGTACGGGATTTAAAGCATGTTGGGTTAGGCTCTAGAGAAATGATAGGACTGACTGCTTTTTCATAGCCGAGCTAGATTAAGAGAGCAGAGTGGCCCGAGAGGGAACGAGTCACCTTCATAGAATCTTTTCACCTCCTGCTCTAAGCCAATCGTTGCGTCCCCGTCGTATCCCGGTCCTAGCCGCACCTTCTCCTCGCCGCCTCTACCGCACGCGTGCCCCCATGCCACCTACTTCACCGTCGCAGCTGCTCCTCGATCCTCACTGCCTCCACCGCCGCACATCCCCACACCATCTCCCTTGCCATGGCCATGGTCGACGGTCAGAACAAGGAAGAGGACCTGCTCACCACACATGACGCCGCGGGCTAGAGTAGCAGGACCGCGTGAGGAGCTGAGGTTACCGATGCCAGGATCTTGTGCCGGAGCTCCCACTCCAAGGTGGAGAAGGAGGTTGACAATGCTCCGTCGCACGAGGTACCCGACGAACGGCCATGTCGCCGTGTGAAACTATTCTGCGCAGGAGATGAACATCTCTGCCATTGTCGCGCCCCTGGATCCGTTCTGGTGGTGGCGCCCGTTGCGGCGGTTGCTGGCCGCCGTGAGCTTCTCCGTCAGCCCGTCTGCCTTGGCCTGCCTGGACAAGAGCTGGCGCTGGAGGTCGTCGTGGAGTGAAGGGGTTCGAGGCGGGGATGTGAGCGGTGGCGGTGGAGCAGCGCGAGGTGGCGGAGCTCAGTGACAACGACCGCGTCTGCCGCGTGCATCCTGTCGGGGTCCCGAGGCTAGTGCGCCCTAGAGCATGGCGTAGGCGCAACACACCCTAGACGCGGTGTCGAACACCTCCGCCATCAGTGAAGCTGGCTACGCCGATGTTGCCTACGCCACTAGGACAAGATCGCCTCAACACCTGAATCCACCAGCGTCTCCATTCATGGTGCTGCAACAGCTCGCGTCCTTGACCTACTCGATGAAATGCTAGTGAGGATTGCTGAGAAGAGAAGTGGTGGTAAGGCCACCACATGTTTATGCAAGGTACTCATACTCTACTTGGCTGGGAAACAAACACAATCTCGCCGACTCGGCTTTGCTTGGACCTGCAACCTAACACGGTCACTGTTGGCGTTTCTTAGCGTATGCAGCCAAATCCGCAAGCGCACGGAAATCACCGTTATAGCACTTCACACGGTGAGTAATCGGCTATCGTATTTCTTTCACGAAGAGGTTGCCCAGAGATGGATAGCTTAGGTAGTGAGGTTTTCTAAGGGTAACGTCCTAGGAGATGGCTAAACT